>VZRL01004680.1:537978-895869 GCA_013397895.1 Origma solitaria | reverse complement strand
CCATGGGCTGCAGGGGGACCACCTGCTCCCCCATGGTCTTCACCACGGCTGGCAGAGGGTTTTCAGCTCTGGCGCCTAGAGCACCTCCTCCCCCGCCTTTCCACTGACCTTGGTGCCTCCATGTTGTTCTCCTTCCCTGGCTAAAAAGAAGTGCGTGCTCACATTGTTTTGATTTCTTCTTAAATATGTTTTCACAGAGGCGTAACTAACATCTCTAATTGGCCCAGGTTTTACCAGCAGCATGTCCATCATTTTACAGCCATCAGAGACTGGCTCTGCTGGACATGGTGGAAAATTTCCAGAATCTTTACTCAGGACATGCAGGAGCCATCTTTGTACCCCACCCTGTTCACTGGCAAAAACTGGGCCAGGCAAAACTACCACAGCTATTAAGATGTTTTGGTTTGATCCACTAGGACTATTTCAAGTGTTTGTGTTTTATTATATTGATTGAATTTTGACTAAACCTTTCTGTTCAAGGGTGGAAAGGTATTGTAAAGATTGAAAAAGCATACAAAAAGTTAGGGCTAGCAAAGGATATGTCTGATTTTCCATAAAATGTGCCCACTAACTTCTAGTGAATTCATATTTTGCATAGTTCCCAGTGTGTGTTTCTTCATAGTCCTTCAGGAGGTTCCTTATAGCCCGTATAATAAGCCTAATTGCAGTGGTGAAAGAATATTAAAATCTGTAAGGAAGAAAATTAATTGCGGGGTTTGGTTCTTAAATATTTGAAGTAGCAAAAGGAGATTCAGGTTTAAAACTGTCATTTTACTAGCCACTGGTTTGTAAGAGAAATGGAAAAAAAAAACTTTTAATTCACTTGGCCATGGAAAGCATGAGAGAGGATCATTGAATACAGGGTGTCTAAAAGCATAGCAGTTGAGACAGTGATCTTGGGGAAAAGTCAGAAGACGGAGATCATACACTTTGAGTAGCTGGCAGGGTTTGGGATTTGGGTGGGGTGTCTTGTTTTTTTCTGAATATCAGCTGGGAGGAATGAAGATGTCCCACCCAGAGAATGCTACAATTTGCTGATGAGGATGCATCATTAAAACTGTATTTGAATTGCCTCAGGCAGAAAAGGAAAGTGAACTTGCATCTTCCATTTCACAGGTGAGTGTTCTTGGATTGTACTATGGTGTAAAATATGTTTTCTTTTTTCTCCATCTCTATTTTCCAATAGAATATTTATCTACTAATTATTGAAAGAGAAGCAGTTGGCACTTAACCTCCTTCTGATACCTACTTTACTGAAGGTATGCCAGAAAAGGGAGAGATTTTGATATATTCTGCATTTCTTAGTCTTCTATTAGTTATTCCTAGACATCCTTCTGACTGATGAACATGATATTTTTTATACCCTTTAAAATATCAAACTTTGTTCCCGGCGTCCTGTCATAGGATCCTAACTTTCAGACTTGTGACCAAACAGATAAAATTAAGGTAACTTATAGATACTCACGCATTTTCTTATATCTAATTCTTATAAAAGTATTGAGAAGTTCTGAAAGCATATGTGAAAATTTAACTGCATGCTGTTCTCAAATCAGCAAGAAGCAGGAGACATGGGAGTTACTTGTGTAAATAGTTTTTTCTTATTCTACTGCTGTTCTCTGGGAAACTGTTCAAGCCTCAAAGAAAGAACTATTTAATAAGAATCTTTGCAATTGCCAGTAAGCACACACACTTCCATGAATTAACTTACTAACTAGGCCAATTTTTCCTTTTCTTGTTTTTTTTTTTTTTTAATACATTATTTTTGTCAGATATTTTTAGATATTATGATATGATATTGATCAATCATCAACTATTACTCTGTTACATCCATCAGATCTAGATGCATGAGTTGCATTTGAGCTTCACCCAACTGTTAGTAATTGTAATTGCTGTTATGTCCCTTGCTTGAATTGACAAATGTGTAACTTGCTTCTGAGTCATTTCTGCACAGAGCATACAGGGACCATCATGCTGAGCACATCCCCAGTCATGTGACTGAAAAGTCTGATGCCTGATTTATCTTGAATCATACCTTGTGTTTTTCTGGAACAAACAAGATATATTTGAAACAGCCAGGAGCATAGCAAACCTCACTGGTTTTCTAAACAGACATTGCAGTAAGCTCTTTAAAAGAGTGGAAAAGTTAAAGCTTATCCTAGCTTGTGCCAAGAGATTTAGACTGCATTCCCAGTCCTCTTTTCTATCTTTTTACTTTATACGCAGGGACAACTTAGCCTCCTTGCTTGTTTCACATGCATTTTCTTTGCTGAAAATGTCTGTGCTTTTGACTGCATAATCCAGATATTGCTTGTGTATTAGCTTATCTGTGAGTCTGAACCACAAAGGATGCAAAATCATTACAGTCTTACAGTACAAAGCTTGCCTTGAGTTACCGAAGCGTTTTTTGATTCCCAGCCCTCTGGAGAAATGGAGGTCCTCATCTTCACTGTTTCTGTAGGCAAGTTCTGGATTGTTCCCTGGCTTAACCTGGGGTGCTGTCCAGAGTGTCTAATTCTGACGTGCCTTAGAAAAGGAGTTTAGGTATTTTAAATGGGAGAATATTCTGTAGCTATTACTATAAGTATGTAACTTTAAAACAAAGTGTGTAGCAACAGCTCTCAGGTGACTTCAGAAATCTTTTTGTATAGATGCTTTCTGTTTTTTCATTTTATTTAAAGACTAAGAAAATTTCTAGAATCTTAAATGCTTTGTTCTTTAAATAGAGGTTTTTGAAAATTAATATTCGTGTCACTAAAACAGTACTGCAAACAGAAAGCAGTCATACTGCCAAGTGAGAGTGAATGCAACAGTTGCTTTTGGAACTGAATAGAGTTCTTTTGATGTGTTTTTTACTGTGCAACATTTAAAAATGTTATGTACTTTTCCACGCTATGTAAGTAGTAGTAAGAGTATGTCAAAATATACAGCTTTAAAATAGGTAATGTGTTTACTTGCAGATTTTACTTTGTATGCCCCAGAGTGCAAAGATTACTTTTTTCCCTAGTGAAATTCAGTGTGTTGAATTGGAATTGTATTTATAATAGAAAATTTATTTCAGAAACTACTTGGCTCAAGAGAATAAGCATGTTAATTTTAACTAGTCACTGTCAGCTAAGTTTATTCCAAAAGTAAAATAGAAATTTCTGTTTATTACTGGACTATTTGCTTCCTTCCAGGCAAACTAAAATAATTTTATTCCTTCCTAGTACATCTATTTTGAAATTCCCACTACCATTGCATTCTAAATCCTAAGAAAATCTACAAATAGATTTACTCAAAGATTCATTCATCCACTATTTGATAAATATTTTTACTATTTGCTTTTTAAGTATATAGTTGGAAAAATTCTTGGGAGCAGGTAGGGTGACATAGATAGAGCAAATATTTATTCTTTTTTTTTTGTGTATGTGCAAATTGCAAGATTGTTATGGTTGGTGTTTATATCTGATCCACACTGGCAAACTATTTTATTTAAATGTTAAATTTGTTGCAGTATTTCTTTCCATCTCTGCATTGCCTATAGAACTGTTAGCAGCAGAATGCTTCATGTCTGGGTATTTTTATTTCACTCTCCAATGGATGTCTGAAAGAAAAAAGTATTCCAACAGCAGTCAAATGTTCAATATCAGTCCTGTTTAATATTTTTATCAATGATCTGGACAAAAAGATTAAGTGCACGCTCAGTAAGTTTGCAGGTTGGATCAATGGGCTGAGGGCAATTGTACAAAGTTCAACAAGGCCAAGTGCTGGGTCGTGCACTTGGATTACAACAACCCCCTGCAACACCACAGGCTTGGGAGTGAGTGGCTGAAAAGTTGTCTGGCAGAAAAGGACCTGGAAGTCATGGTCAGTCAAAGCAGAAATCATTGTCAGGTATGTGGACATCTGGAATTTCCTTTGGCCTTCCCATAGAGTAATAACACATGAGGGTCTTATGTCTTTATAAGGTAGTCTGTGTTCCAGTTATTTGTATGTTCTGGTAAATTGTTTTTGTCCATGATGATCTTTTTCAGGTGTAGCACCTACTTAGAACTATAAATTCAATTCTTACTTACTAATCTTAGTACTGTAGTTATACTTTGAATTTTCTTGTGGATCATCTAAGAGTTGGAAATCTTTTTCAGGGGTCCAACTGGACACATGGCCTGAGTGTCAAATGCCCACATTTCAAAATTTGATGGCATATACTGGCCTGAGAGCCTGTTGTCAGAAGGTGCGACTTTCAGGCTATGTCGTGTTCACTGTCATTACTGGTTCTGTGTGATAAGGACAACTTTAATTTAATCCTATGATACTTTGTTTCAAGAGTCATATGGGGAAGGAACTGTGTGCTGTCAGGCAGTCAGTAGTGGTGAGCAGGTAAAGGGGAGCAGGCAAAGCACCACCATCTGCTGGGAATTCTCAGTACAGAGGTGCTCATGAGTTTTAACAATACTTGCATATCAATCTCATTACTTTTCTCATAATTCCAAGTACAAAGAGCTACCAGAGCAAAAGCATGAAATTCTATTCTAATTTAGATATCTTCTATATATAAATATGGATTAAAAATCATAAGCAAAACCCAGAACATCTCCTAAGAGAAGCTCATTTTTAACATATGGCAGGCTAATGTTTTGTCTTCATTGCTGGAGTAGAGTTCTAGCATCTGTATCGCTGGCCTGAAGGCCTTATCCTTTCTAGGAATGGTCTTTGCCTATACCTGCCTTTATGTAGCTGGATTAAGATGAAACAGATGGCTGGTTGCAAAAGAGAACATAAAACTGCATGGAAATATTCTAAATGCTCCACTGCTTCTCGCCTTGTTTAACACAAGGTCATTTTGTGATTTTTTTTCCTATCCAAATCCTTGCTGAAGATGAAAATGTGCTGTGGTTTGTAAAACTCTTAATTCCCCACCCTTAATGGCCTGATGAAAGATTGAATAATCCTCATGCAAGTTAGAACATTAACATGAAGTCCACAGAGGCGGAAGGAAACCAGGAAAGCCTAAAAAAGAAAGATCAACAGCTTCTGATTAAACAACATGTTATTTTAATTCTGTCTTGATTTAGTGGATGAGTTAAAATCGGTGGATTTCGAATAAAATCTCTTCTACACAGTAGATGTAGCATGTGTCTGATGCAAGCTGATATTCAGAATAGAGGTTTATCATCCAGGGAAGCTGTTTACTAGTTTGGGGTGACCCAGCTTTTTTGATCCTTAAGGGATAGAGTTCTTACTTTTAATGAGCTTGAAGATCTTTATGCTTAATTGATTAGTTAGATTTTTAAAGTAGTAGTGCATGAATTTCTTAGCTTGAAAAATTATTTCTGCTTGTGGTCCACAGTATTTTCCAGTTTAACCATGGAGGATGTAGAATTTTGTAGTCTGATAGTGTTTTTGCTTTTTCACTTTTCCTCTAGTTATCATCTCCTGTTTTAACCCGGGGTCTCCTGATCTGTTTTTGTTTTAAAATATTAGTCAGATGGATTATCTGCATGCTAGATTATCAATTCAGAAAAGGAGTTGGTGGAAGACTGATGAACCCAGTGCTGTACTGAATTGAGAAAAAGATGTTTATTACATAATAATACTCATTCTTGTTTATCAGGTAGTGTGCTTAGCATCTCATCTTCTAAGATCTGTACATCTCCTCATATATTCACCTGAGAATAATTTGCAATCTGTGGTGTTCCACATTCTTGGTATTTTGTTTTGAAGACTGTAGTACTTTCATCAGCAGTTTCTGTTAGACAGACTTCTACTCTTCCATGGGAAATGGAAAATATAGCAAAATAAGGAAGTTTCATCGTGGCTGATTTCATTTGGGTTTGAGGATTAGCTGGGTCTCAAATTTGAATTCTGTATTTGAAATTGAAGACAGTAAATACTGATACTTTGCTCTGTAGTTCAGGGAATAAAGTAAAATGATTGGAGTTTATCTGACTTCCTCCAAGTCCATCATCTGAAATCAATGTGGTTAGAGTAGTGTAAAATCAGTGTTGAGTGTGTGTCAAAGTTAACAGTATTTAGATCTGAGCACAATCGATGCAATTTCTATGGCCTAGTATTTTATCTTTTACTGTCACATGAAGCATCACTACCGTTTCCACAAAGACATCCATAGGACCTCTATGCCTGGCTAAATTCTAACTAAATAATTTTTAGAAGGAGTTGACAGAAGACCTTGTTTGTAAACCTTATTCCAGTCTACTAAAACCAAAGCTATAAATAACTCACCTGCTCTGTCTGCCTGCTGGCATATTTGCTGACTTTCCCTTTCTTTTTTTTGACTAGCAAAATTTCTTGTATGATATGTGAATAATGAAGACAAGGCTTTTTTTAAAAAAAAAAATTCATAGTTAACATTTGAACAGTTTCAGACTTCCATGATGGTGCAAATTTGGTGAAATTTCTCTCAAACAGCAGGTAAGTGGTGGTGCTGCTTCAAAATAGTTTTGCTTAGAAATAAGAAAGGAACTGCCATCTAACAGTTATGTTTCTAGAAAGACCACCTCAAAGTGGACTAAAACTCTTTTGAGACTAGTTCAAGATCAAGATTTAATACTTTATTTATTTATTTTCTTGAGATCCTTGAGATTACAAAGTGAGGTTTTGCAGAGAGATCATTGAGGGCCTGGATTGGTAGATTAAATGCCAGCCTTTCAAGGAGTCTCAAGGAACAGATGAAAGGTTGTCTTTTGCAGTTGTGAGACTGAGTTCATAGCTTCATTGATCTAACACATCTCCAGAATATAACTCTCCTGTTTAGCAGAGAAAAAGAAGTCACTTTTTCAGAGCCAATGGCAAATTTCCTAATTCTGAAATATTTATTCTACTTGAAGATCTGCTAGATGCTGTGGAGAAGGTAGTTTGAAGATTTTGAGTGTTAAAAGAACTAATTATTACTTGGGATTTAATTTTTGGAAATCTGTTAAGAGTTCTGTGGCTTTCAGAGAAAACAGTAAAGGTCAACCCATCCTGAATCAATTAATGTATAATAGCTGATACTGTGGTACATGTGTACTATTAGGAAAGAATTCAAAATTAACTCAAGGAACATGTGATAGTTCCAGAGTCTGTTGTAACCTCTGGGCTTTGTACGTGCACTCTTGCATTTCACTTCCATAAATCCTTCATTTCTCTGTATATTATATCTAAATGCTTCTTAATACCAATATCTTAATGCATTGAGGAAGTATGATGAAGGAAGGGAGACTAATTACTTCAGTTTGATGAGGATATTCTTAAAGACAAAAAAAAAAGAAATTTCTGACTTGTCAAACATCACTTTTTCCATCACAATATTTTCATTATGTAAATATATTTTAGATGTTTCATGAAAAGGAAATGGTTCTAATGACCTTGGGAAATGTAATCCAGTCTTTCATTTTTAATATTGTAATCAAATAGCTGTTTCTATTTCCAAATGGATTTGATGACTGTGTTTTAAATAATGGTAGTTCCCTCTGGTGAGGCAGAGCTAGAGATGCTTGTGAATAGCAGTAAAACTCCTGGGATGTTATGAGAAGACAGGGAATGTAATCCCCTGAATGGGAGGACCAAGAGGATTTTATTGCAGTTACTAAATGGAAGCTCTTGCCCAAAGATGTGTTAAGTTGCGATATATTCTTTGGAGATGGGAATGCTTGCTGGTATATAATTCTTTCAGGCGTATCTGTGTATTCAGTTGCTATAGGAACAAGACTTTAGATAGAGTTAAGTAGAGAATAAATTGAGAACTTAATGTACAGCTCTTTCTGATGAAAGAGATGTCCTTTAATCCTCACATCTTGATGCCATCTGGACTATGGTTCAATATTATTTTACTATGCCATCTAAGTTTCTTCTGAAATATATTTTTGATCATGCCTCAGCAATAAATGCTGAGTACAATAAATTGTTTGAGTGCTGAAGGAACTGTTACTCTGCAGACTACACAGCTATGAATAGAAGGCTTAATAACAGATCTCAATTTCCTTTTACATGTTACATGTATGCCTGCAAAATCCCTGAGCATATGTGCAATTTGCATAAAACTTCACGTAACAATTCTGGAAATAACTGTATCAAATTCTGTTTAGTATTCTGGTAGAAATTGATGCCTGACCACAGTCTATTTTCAAAGTTAATGAACCTTTCCTTTGGTTATACTGAGTAATAAATGTCATCAATGACTCTAGTTCCTGGTGTTCAAATATAAGGGCTGATACTGAGAAATGCTGGACTAGTCATCAAGAGTAAGATTTCAGATGACATATTTAGATGTTTAAAATAGAGGAAAAAATAGTCAAAATAGATCTCTGCATCAGTAAAAGCTATATGGTGAGGATAATGATAGATTTAATGAACAGAGGATTTGACAGGCTTTCGAAAAGCACAGTGAAAACTGAGAATTGAAATGCACCAAAATATTTCTTCTGTTACAAAGAAACATTCTCTGGGTAACACAGGCTGCTACAAAAGCTTTAGATTCTTCTAAACAGCATTTTCCCTGTTCTCAGTCTTATGGATGTCCAGCTGTGACCTGAAACTCAGTACCTTCAAGAGATTCTGTGCTCTCTGCTGGGTCCCCACTGCCTCACTGCAATATCTCTTTTCATTTTTATATTTTCTTTTTTCTTGATTTTTTTTATCATAGACAAACAATGTTATGTATCAGATAATCTGTAAGCTGTGTCTTATCTTTTGACTGATATTTAGGCCTTTAGATTTTTAGTATGTGTATGCATTTCACGTTTATTCTGCATAAAATCTCCAGAGACTCAACTTTTCCTCTTCTTCCATACAGCTCAAGCTTCCAACCTGAATCTCATTCTTTTGAGATGTAATAGAGAGAGAAGACTTTTCAGTTAAAGGAAGCTTATGTAAACTGTCTATAATTTTGCATTTTATAATAATGTATGATTTTTTTTCTTAGCTTTGTTTCTTTGATTTTTGAAATGTCTCTTGTAGTATCAGATCCCCTTCTTATTGTAAATAATGACATGATGAAGTGGAACCAAGAAATTAGTTTTCATTAACTAGGAGCAAGGATTTTTGGTGTACATCAGGGTGGATGTATTACAAACATGACAGTTGGGAAAAATATTTTTCCATAAATCTATGAAAGTGCTGGCTGAAGAAGGATGTTGATCCTTACTAGATTGTGTTCTTGATTTTCTGAATGTGGGTACCCACATAGTCCCACTGAAGGCACTCCAGAGTGCCAAGAGGAGTTTCAAGACATTCAAGTCTGTAGGGCTGTAGAATACTGTGCAAACAGATGCACTCTGAACAAATGGACAATTTGAGAAAGGTGGCTAAGTCCCAGAAGAGGAAAGATGCAGTATGCATTTTTGAAATGTCAGGTCTGCCAGTCTAATTTTTTTCTGTGTGGAGCAGATTTTATTTTATTTGTCAGGGTAACTTGGTTAGCGCACACAGAAGAAACAGTGCATCTAAAATATTAACACTTTGCTACTGTCTCATATCAGCAAAGTAGAGAGGAAAAAGAAAGTACTTTCATCTAACCATGAGGTCATTGCATGGATATTTGAAATGTTTATTCAAAATAGGTAGAATTTGTATAAAAAGTGATCTGATAAATTGAAGAAGATATCTGAAAGCAACAAGCTAAAATCAGCAACCCTGAGGTGCTTTGGGATGTCAAACCTGGAGAAGAGAAGGCTCCGGGGAGACCTTAGAGCAGCCCTCCAGTACTTCAGTAGCAGTACTTCACTTGAAGCAGTACTTCAACAGGGCCTGCAAGAGAGCTGGAGAGTGACATTTTACAAGGGCAGGTAGTGATAGGACAAGGGGTAATGGCTTTTAACTGGCAGAGTGTAGGTTTAGATTAGATGTTAGGAAAAGGTTCTATACTGTAAGGATGGTGAAGTTCTTTACTGTGAGGGTGGTGAGGCACAGGAAGAGGTTTCCCAGAGAAGTTGTGGATGCCCCATCCCTGGAAGTGTTCAAGACCGAGTTGGACGGAGCTCTGAGCCACCTGGTACAGTGGAACCAGAGTTGGAACTATGTGACCTCTAAGGTTCCTTCCAACCCAGACCATTCTATGATTCTCTGAAATACGTACATGCAAGGCAATGCACTTAAAAGAAGTCAAAACCAAATAGGAATATCAGAATAGATAGAGCTTTCAAAGAAAATGCAAATCTAATGCTGGGAGATTCTGATGAAAGCCTTGTATGAGGATCCTGAATGCGCTTGTTCCTCTTTAATGTTCCGGTGTTGTATCAGATGGGATATGTCAACTTTTGGCCATTACTACAGTGGAGTGATTTATGCAAAAGGTCAAGGCATAAAAGGAAGGGGAAAGTAGTAATAAAAAGTTTGGATAGAAAGACTCGTCCAGTTCTGTCACAAGAGAGGATAGAGAGTAACAGAAACATAAAATATAGTTTATTAGAACAATGATTGTAATACATTTTTCTCCAAGTCCACTCCGTTCCTCCCCCAAGGGGTTAAAACATTAAGTCCCAGGACATAAAACCAATATGCAGAATATTTCATGGATTATAGAATTCAAAAAACATCTTCGTTAGAGTCAAGTTTGTTCTAAATGAAGTTGCATGTTTTTTACCTCAACTATACTGTTAGTTTATATCACAACAGCTTAACACCTTTGTGCTCATATTTATATAACCACTTGTCTGCTGAAAATTTTTCATTTGATATGATTATTTAAAGCATTGCTTCCATTATAAAATGTATTTGACTTGAAACTATATTTTTATATTTTATGAAGAAGCTCACTGCAGAGTTATGTGAAATTAGGTGGAAAGATGCATGATTTCAGAATATAGAACAAACATCTTACTAACAGTTATATATATATATCCATTCACTTCTTTTAGTGAAATATCTGTTCTGCACAAAGTATAGTTCAGGTTAATGTAAGAATGTTCTTTGTTCTGAAGAATTTTTTTTTCCTGAAAAGCACATGCCATCACATTACATTTCTAATAATGAAATAGAAACTAGTGAAATATAGGAATTTATTCTACTTACTAATAGAATAGTATTTAATCACATATTGTACATCCACATTATAATAAAGATCCATATTCTTACTCATGATTTGAAAATATTTTTGGACACTTTATTGTGAACAGAAAACATGTGACTTCTTTTATACAAACCTGTTTACAGTTATTTGAATAAATTTCTTTTGTCTTTTGTGGGAAGAAAACTTGCATAAAAAGTGCAGGTATAAGAACAGAGAATTTTATTACCTGACTTATTTTCAATATGAACTATTAACAGCCAGATTTAATTTTGTGTGACAGTGTCTCTTCAGGAATGATTGAATATCTACTACTGATTGAGTTTTCCTAAGTTTTCCAAAAAGTCAATAAGTTTCTTGTTTATGGATTTATTTCAGATTTTACCTATAATACTTGCTTAATATTGTATTGATGTGGTGCTTTGATAACTTATATTGAATATACTATTGTAATAGGAGATAATATTCTGTAGTGGGTCCCAGAGAAGTAAAGCTGTGGTTTTGGTTGTTTGTTGTTGTTGTTGGTTTTGGTTTGGGGTTTTCTTTTCTAATGATCCATAAAACATTTATAAGAATAAAATTGGAATTATTACCTTCATAAATACAGAAAATTCAAAATCATTATGTCAGGGAGAGCAGAAATAAAAGAGGGCAATTGTAAAATTCTGCCCATAATGTTCTAGCATGTGGGGTCTTAAGTTAGTTCAGTGGCTTTCTGAACTACAGGGAAGTCTGTGGACTCCTGCCTGGTATGTGGGGTGTTTGTTCTCTGAGACTTGGTTGCCTGCTTCACACGCTTCTCCGTACTAACCTTCTTTTTGCTTGAAATGCAGCTTGAAACTCTTCGGTGCCACTCTTACTTCCTCCTTTGAGTGCTGCCTGCTTCAAAGTATCTCCACCATAAGAATGCTCAGCTTCTCCTTGGAAAAAGAGCAGCCTTCTTCTACCATCCATTCATTTTTTTTTTACTTTTTTTCCCAGGGGTCTTACCTGAGCTAGACAGTCTACTAAAGTCATATAGCATAAATGAAGAAAAAAACAGTAAAACACTATCTTCTACATGTGCAGATATTACTTTAATTTCAGTATTTTTAAGACCATTATATGAATCATATCAGTAAACAGAATTACAACCTTTTGCTTCAGTTCCTTAGGGACTTTACTGTAGCATAATAAAACAAGTAACATGAAAAACCTTTTAGCTATAATGAAACTCAAGAAATTGTTTAAACTTTTATGAAGTAAGCTGATCTCAAACTGAAATAATCTGAATGGGTATTCTAGCTACGTCTGGTTATGTAATAAAAGCATCAGGCCAGTGATATTTCCCCCTGGTATTGGAATGGTTATATGAGTGGGAATTTTAGTTTATAAGAACTGTCTTTCCTAAATTTTATTTCAAGTCTGTTGTTCTGCTATTTCTCATCTCATTTGCTTCTCTGATTCACTATTATTTTCACCTTTTTCTTTGAACTCTTCTTTTATAGAAGAGGGCTTTACAGAAGAGATTGCCTGAAGCTGTTATGGAGGAGGAGATTTGCCTTATTTTGAGATGTTTCTCACTCCTCATTTTATTCGCTCTTTCAACTAGTCTGGATTGTGCAGACACTGTTTCTTTCCTACTGACTTCTTACCAAACACCTGCCCACTTACTCTACAGTTGATTCAGGCCACTTTGTCTACAGAGGCAGTTCAAGCATCTGTTACTTAGCCAAATTGTGAAATAGGCATTAGACCTTAATCATTGCATGCTGGTCAGTGCTAAAGTAAGTCCAATCTTTTTCTGATTGGAGACGAGGTTTGCGTTCTAAAGATTTAATTAAAGTATAAGTTTCGAAGGCAGTCTGCACTAACCTGGTTAATATTTAATGCCTTTTTTTTTCTTCTTCAATGGACTTTATTAAGTTTTCTTAGTGTAAGTGTGGGTAACAACTTTTTAGTCATAGGGGATGATCCCCAAAAGGCAGTGCTTTTCATGTCCTTTTTCTCACAGTGATAGTAATACAGTAAGCAGTCCTCTTCTGTGTTCCAGTGCTTTTCCATGGATCTTTTCTAAATCTAACTTCTGCAAATGTGAAATTCCCCTGTAAAAGGGGCTTTCTTTCGTTACATATTTGGTTTGGACAGAAGACTTGTGGGGGACGAGAATAGTGCCAGACTGGATTGCCACAGGTAAGTACTGTGATTGGAACAAAAACGAACAGCTGCTCCCTGGTAGATCTGTGTGACTGAGGAGATAAGGTGCTGTGATAAACGCCCAGCTGTGTGCCCCTCATGGTGCACAAGGGCAAACTAAGTGATCTCTGAAGACCTAAAAATAGTGTTACTTTTGTTACAAGTTTGAATCTGGCAAGCTGACCATATGTACCTGCACTCTGACCTAAAACTTTGTCATGGTCTGTGGGGATGTCACAGAAGTTGAATCCAGATTCCAAAGATTTCATGGAATCTTTTGAGTTGGAAGGGACCCGCAAGGATCATCAAGTCCAACTCTTAAGTGAATAGCCCGTACAAAAGGGATGAATTGCATAGTATATGCCAGATATTAAAGCAAGTATTGTACATCTAAAGAAATAAAATACCCCATCTTTCTAACACTGTCCCCAGTCACAGCGATCTTCAATGCCTAAAACCTGTCGCTGGATGTGTGGTCTAGTAGTTTTATGTTACTGTGGCGTAATTCAACACTAAACACAAAAAAACCACAGATCTCTCATGTAAATAAAATTCCTTTTGTGTTATTCTCTGGAGCATCCTGAAATGCACTATAGTCAATTTTGTTTTCAGAAAATTGATAGATACTAACTATATTTTCAATACTTAAGGCCCTATTATATAAGATAGCCTACTTTGCCACAGATTCATGCATCTGAATAATTACTGCATGCAGTTTTGGCTTATGTTGTTTCTTTTTACAATTAGTCTGGTGACAGGTTGAATGAAAATTAGTTGAGTGACATTAGCTAGATGAGAAACATTCATCTAGTTATTAATAGACCTTGAAAATATTTCTGTCTTCTGGAATCAGTCAGCTATTTTCTTTGGCAGCGAACGTCTTAATGAAAATTAAAATCATAAAGGTTATGATTCTGTTCTTACTCAGTTCGTTTAGTTCTTTTTGAAAGCCATGTTTGTGGTTCCAAGAAGTGCTCTCCTCTTTGCTTTTTATTATATCATTGGGCTTACTCATAATAAATATTTATATTAAAAGAATGAGCATTATTGTGTGTGCACCTGTTTGGATGGTATACATACATGTGTGTTTATATGTATATATATATTTTATACACATATATAACAGTTAAATGCATTTGAATAAATAATAATCTGTTTTTCAAGATTAATTTTGAATAGTGTTATTTTTCTTGCTGCATCTAATCTTTACAGTTTTAATGTTACCTCTCTCCCTCTCTTGCAGTTATTGTGTCTTCATTTCTCAATAATTGCAGTAACAAAATTGTTTTGAGCCCTAGAGGTTGATATCCTTGATGTACTAATGTCTGTGCGTTATTATAAAAGCATGGATAAAGACATAGTTGTTATAGCTTTTCACTATCATCCTTAATCCACGGGCATGGTAGGTGACTGGGTTAGATTTTAGTTTAGCTACGTTAAATTTTGGGTTGTATTTAGCAAAGCTAATAAATAAGATGTCAGACTAGTGAATGAGGGGGGAGGTGGTGTTTTTTTAACTGTACATCACTTTCAGGACAAATCTAGAAACTGGAATTACCAACCTGCTGGAAACTGAAAACCTGAAGATAAATCAAGGTTCACCTATAAATGGTGTCATAATTGCAGGTAGATGTTCAAGCTGACATCATAATTCAAACTCTCTGTCCCATAAACTAATTATCTTACACATTTTAAAACCACTCAATATTGCAGAAATGAGTATTCCTTAACTTACGGTAACAAAAGTTACCATAAATTTGGCATAAAGTTGCATCTCTTAAATTATGAATTGGCAAATGGCATTTGTTAATGATGTTATTCTTAAAACACAGTGAGACCATTAGTGTGGATTAAAGGCAGCTCCTTACTTTGGCTTCCAAAATGTGGGGATATAATGGATATAACTGAAACTGGAATGTGACCCGATTTTTTTCCCAGCACTGATAACCAGTAATGGAAGTGGATCAGCAGACAGACTCTTAAGTTAAAGCATCTAACATAAACTGGAATTGAATTGTATAATGCTATTTTCAGATATACACCACAGCAAGGTTTGCTGCATAATAGTTTAATAAATTTTTCAAAAAATAGACGCGTTTAAATAACAACATAAACACAACTAACATTGCAAACCAGTTGAAAACAGTTCATAGTACCTTTTCCTACACCAACTAACATATACTCACTCAGTGATTATGTAATCACCTCTGATGGAGATAACACAATAGGGCACTCTGGATTAGAAGGGATAATTGCTGCAGTAATAACTACAAAAAGATGTGACTCCTCAGAGTTCAGATTGGTTGTTGGAACCATAATAACTTTTTTTTTTTTTTGTATTAGAGCTTTATTTCACTTTTACAAAAGGTTTTTCTATTTTTCTTACACTTCAGCTTACCAAAGGCATGAAGTGAAAAGGCAAATAAAGGCTGAAAAAAGGTATAATTCATTTTACAGTCATAATTTGTCTTGGTTCATTGCTTTATAGTCTCTTTTGGTCAGAATTTGCAGGAGCCTGTAGAAAGGGTGTCAGATAGAAATCTTTATTAGAAAGATGATGTGGATTAATCTGCCTCCTATACTATGGCTCACTGACATCTAACTTGAACATGAGTATTTATTTTCAGTCTGAAGTTTTGTGTCACTAATTAAATCTCCAGATCTGAATTTGTTTGATAATTTGACTTTTTAAATGTTGTGAGTAAGTAGATGGTCCTTTGAGCTTTGAAAAATGTGGGAAAATGTGCATTTACTGAAGGAGAAGTGTTCAAAACATGAGATGGAATTCTGATTTCATAATGGTTGTGATTTTTAGAAATGGGGATGTTGAAACCTAACCATACACATTTAATAGAAAACTACATATTTTTGTAAACTTTGCTTATGGTACAGAAATCCTAGGGGTAGAACAGTGATAGAAATGTCCAAATGTTTGATTCTCTAGATTTTCTGTAATAAACTAACAGCTTGTGTGTCACAAAGTCACATCAAGAAGTTATAACTAATATTTCTCATTGCTGCTGTTGTGGTCCAGCCATCTCCACCAGAAGGATGTGATTTTGATTCCAGTTTAATTTTTTTTGGCTGCTACTTGTTAGTGCAAATTACTGTACATCAAAGTAACAAATATTGTGGACATATCCTTATCAGAGGCAACAGAATGTCAAATATCTATTCAGATGAGATATAATTCTTGACATAATTTATGAGGAGAAAATTCCTCATGTAGTTTTACTTAGTATGGAGATATAAGGACATATGGATTTGGAGCCTGTAATTTCAGTGTTATTTTTGCTAGGCTAGCTAGTCACCAGGTCACAAATGAGTGTACCTTGAAGTGAAACAACTCCAATTAACACCATAACAAGTGTTTAAGTCCAGATAATTTACTTCATGCTTACAGAAGGTGTAGAAGGTGAGAAGGGAGGATTTGGACAGGTAGAAATTATTGAGTGATTTAGTACAGTAATTTATCTTGAAAACAGAGATGCAAATAAAGTAACAAAAATGACTGAGGTTTGGTCTTACACTGAGTTTCATGTTATACTGCCAACTTGTTCTGAATCTGAGATCACCAAGTGGCTGAGTATCATAGCAAAGCTATGAATATCAAACCTCTGTTACTAATCTTCAGGTATTTTTCTATTCTTTTGTCCTTTCTTACCATTCTGTTGCACTGATGCCCCACACCACTGCTTAGCCTTTTATTTTTGGTCCTGTTTCAGGGAATATGTTAATGCATTGCTGTTTTGCTCCTTTTTGTGATAGAGGATTTGTTTTGATGTTTGAAATAAAAGTCTTTTGGGACATGGTCCATGTCTCTGATATTTTCTTTTCACAGTTCATGACACTGCAGGTCTGTGCTACTTCACTGAATTTCTAGGCAGTGCCACATTATAACTGGAAAAATGTGGTTTACTTCCACTTTCCATGTAATTAATGTTCCTGGTTGAATAGGAACTTAACAATATAGTATACTTCTTCAAATACTATATAAGAACTTTCAGGGGAAAAGATCAAATAAATAATATGGTATCTCTATCAATATTTATTATAGAAAGTTGTACATATGCTGAAGTGCATATGTTACATATGTTACATATACTGAAAGTGGGATCATCAGGTTCTGCTAATTAGTAGACACGATGCTGCTCACATTACAGTTGCATGAAAATGAAAATTTTGTGTCTCCTATTTCCACAGGTTATGCCATCTGGCTTCACTTTTATTCAGTGCATGAATAGCATAAACTTTTATCATGTACAAACTGCTAAATTAATTCCTTTATTTCCTGTGTCTTCTAAATTGTTAGCCTAATTAAGAACTCACTTAGCAGAATACTGCATATTAATCACATGGCCTCTTTTACTAACATGTTAATTTATTAGGATAAAATAACACTGTAACACTTCAAGAAATTGAACTTTCATAGTGTTTCTGTTCATAATATCTAAATTCTCAGAATAATCAGCAGATCTCGTCACCCAACATTACTACTGAGTTAAATATGTGGCATCAGTGTTTGGTGATGGAGATTTAACTTTCTTCATGTAATGATTACTTCTAATCTCTCTTCTTTGAGGCAGTATCAGCTGCATAATACTAATTTGGACCTCCTACAGAAAGGGGATTTTCTGTTACTCTAGTTTCATATATAATTTTATTTGGGGAAATACAAGATAGTGTGTATGTGCTTTTGCAATTTAATTCCAAAGCCTCTCAGGTTTATGAGATCAATTCTCTACAAAATTAGTTTATTTCTAATGACTGTATTGTTTAATTAGTGTTTACTATTACAGATAATACTAGGTGTGTATGTGATTTTAATTTTTTTATTGTTAGCAAGAACAGCTTTTATTGCATAATTAATTCAATAGAATGGTCACTGAGAAAGCTATTTTTCCCTTCATTGTGTCTTCAACTCAGTAAGTTAATGTGAATTGTATGAATTGAATGGTTCCACCAGAAACAGTTGCCCTGACCATACACTTGAAAATACAGATATGCTTTAAATACCTTGATACTTCGTGGAAGATTTCTTTATGTTGAGCTTAAGTTGTCAGGATGAGTAATTGCAGCCCTAGTGAGGCTGAAGCTGGAGTGCTGTGTCCAGTTCTGGTCTCTTCAGGACATCTCTTGGAGCTTGTGGAGCATATCCAGTGAAGAGTGACAAAGATGAGCGAGGGATGGGAGCATCTCTCTTATGGGGAAAGGCTGAGGGAGCTGAGTCTGTTCAGCCTTGAGAAGAGACTACTTCTCTCAGATGGGACCTCATCAATGTCTGACAGTATCTGAAGGGAGGTGCCAAGAGGATGGAGTCAAGCTCTGCTCAGTAGTGCCGAGCAATAGGACAAGAGGCAATGGGCAGAGCCTGATGCACAGGAAGTTCTACCTGAAGGTGAGGAGGAACTTCTTTTCTGTGCAGTTGACTGAGCACTGGAACAGATTGTCCAAAGATGTTGTGGAGTCTACCTCACTGGAGATATTCAGTCACTGTCTGGGTACAATCCTGTGCCATGTGCTCTACGATTACTCTGCTTGAGGGAGGCAGGACCAGATGACCCACTGTGGTCCCTTGCAACCTGAGCCATTCTGTGATTCTGTGAATTTTGCTAAATGAACTGATCATGAAATACATGCAGCTTCCAAGTGCTGGAGTAGATCCTAAAAGTTTGTAAATATTGATTGGCAAGAAGATTAGTATCACAGATTATGTTATATTTTATATAGTCACATATCTCTGAAAGTCCAGCACCTTGCCTTCAGTCTATTTCATGTACTATCAAAAATATATCTTTTAGCTGATGTTTGAGTAGTGTCAGCAAATGATGGACTTTTTTTTCAAACCCTATTAATAATTTTCAGCTTTTATGGATTCATTCTATGATTCTAGTCTCATTCTCCATGTTTGGAAGAAGCAATATTTAGAGACCCTCCTAACTGACAAAACATGTGCTCTATTTATGTGCCTTTTGTCACTTCTCTCTTATCCTGAAGAGATGAAAGAACAGTCTGCAAAAACCTTTTAGTTTTAAGAACCAACTTTGTTTTTAATAAAAAGGCTTATAAAACAGAAGTAGTATTTCCTGAAAATTGGCATAAAAACTATAATATGGGAAAAGAATGGGGTGAAAGAAAAAGTATTTCTGTTCTTATCAGTATGATTCTGAATTCAGTCAAGAGAGTAAATATTTCTTATGAGACTTCGTTAATCAGAAACTGAAAGAACCAAAATAATTAATGCAGTCAAGTGAGGTTAAAGGAAAGTAGATCTTGCTTGACAAAATTAATGTAATGATGACTTTAAAAGCAGACAGGGGACGCTGAAAATCAGTGTCCTTAAAAATGTGATACAATTTTAAAATGGTACACCGCAGAGTAGAAGTGGGCTGACAGTGCCCAAATTAATTTTAAAGGGTAAATAGGCATCTATATGGTGTATTTGAAGGGGTACTCTGAGGAAATTTATTGTAAACTGTTTAAGGCTTTTTTCCAAAGATCTGGAGCAAAATATAAACTCAGCGGTTTTAATGAAACACCCAGAGAATCCAGTTCATCATTTAGCCTAAAAGAAAAGTTCTGAGATGGTCACATTCTGAAGTATGATACAATAAACAAGAAACTTGACACTAGAAAGCTGTTTAGTTTCATCAATATAACATAGGGCTGAAAGTTGAAAATGTTTTTCAGACCACTGTTTGACCCAGTAGAACTCTAATGGTGCAGGTAGTCTTGTGTTGGAGCAAATTCGTAGTGGCTATTGTGTTTATTCTCTGACCTTGCAATGATGCAGCCCCCATGGATGGGTATGCATAAGTGGGATTGATTGCACATCAGGAAAGCCTGATGCTTTTCAAATCTTAAGAGGTTTGTCAACATTTTATTAGCCTACCGTGCGTACGAGCGGTAGAACTGGTATGAGTTGAAAATAGCTGACATGACAAGTATATTGAAATCCTATCTCAGGATTTTGTCAGAGCCAAGACTTCACCTTTGGTTACTATGTTGATTCTGACTGCTCTGCATATATGGTTGAAAATTTGAAATCTCAAGAGGTAGAACCTGTGGGACTTTAAGGCATAAGCTGTACAGTATGCGAGCCTCTGCAACCCTGGGTTCTCTGGACCATCCAAAACCAGCCATCTGTGTTTTTAATAGCTTGGTCTGCAGTAGCAGTAGAGTGTTTTCAGGAACAGGACTATCTTTGGGTGCATTGTTCTACAAATATTCAGTAGGCATTGAAAAGAGACCTTATAGGAATTCTAAATGTTTCAACCATATTCCTCAAATGTGAGTTGTCCCTTGTTTGGTCTGTTATCCATTATTTCTCTCCCCATTGCAGAAGACTTTTACCACCATAGAACACCACCAAAAAATAGTTTAGACTAGTTAGTTAGTTTAGAATAGTTAGTTTAAACTCCCTAGAAATGTTACTCTTGCAATGATGTCTTTCTCCTTTCTCCAGGAGGACCATTTTCGCCATCGCTTTCTCCAGCACTGGTGAGGAAGGGCCTGGAGACCTACCTTGTTCTGAGATCCAAGAGGACACAGTGCTTTTCTATTCATTTTAAGGGCTCTGCAGCAGTACCTAGATGCTGTTTTAGAAATCTTACCTCTTATTTTCTGGATTGGTGGCAGTGTTCTTCTCCAAGAGCTAATAGAAAAAAATTATACCAGATAATAAAAGATGTTTAAATTTCTGTTACAGAAATTAACCTTGAGGTCTGACATGTTTGCTTTACTGGGGAAGGATAGGGATAAAAGACTTAATATCTGTGCAATTTTATAACTGAAAAGGCATGAAAAATCAGATTTAGAAATAGATAAATACACATCTAATCGATACTGTGAAAATAAATGTGTGATTATATCAACTACAGTTAAATTAAGTATCCAAGCCAATGAGACATGTATAAAAAGCAATTTTTCCACTTGGTGGAAGGTTTCCTTCCTTTTCTTTGTGATCCACTTATTACAGTGTCTCAACAGTATAAATGTATACATTAATATTAATATTAATAATTTCCGTAAGGTCATACATATAATAGATGTGCTAATTCTCTTAGAATTGCGTAAATAATTCAATTTACTTTGGGGAATTTTTACTATATTGTTTAGCATGTTGTGTTGACCACTACTTGCCCAAATAGATTGTTGATTCTTGTGTACTTTTGTTCAGGAGGCTAGCATGAGGCCTACTAATTTTGTCTTTAAAACATTCAAACAGAGGGTTATTCTGACTTTGAAGCAGGAGTTATGTGTCCATTATACATAACACTAGTAAAGAATAGGATAGCTGTCAGTCTGGATTAGAATCCAGAGATATTTCTACAGAGCTCTTCACATTAATGTGTGACCTCTGTCGACTTCCCTTTCTCATTTCTGCCTGATATCAGTGAGAAGGAGTGAAAATGTGTTTATTCATTTCTCACAGCAATATTCCCCGACACAGGTCTTCAGGGTTGTGTTTCTTAAAGTAATAATTGACAAAGCTTCAGCAGTTCTCTCTCAGTGTATTTGCAAATTCTTACACTGCTTTCAGTGACATTTTTTCCTTCATGGTGTAAATATAAGAGAAAATATGAATATTACAGTGGATTATATCACTGGAAAGAAGTAGTTAGCAGGACAATGACAGGACTGTGAGAGATAGTCATCCACCCTGGCAGTCCTTTCAGAAAATGACCAAATAGGGGAAAAATGTTTTAATGGAACCAAAACTTCATTTGTAATTTTTTTTTTTTGTGTCACAGGTTAAACCTATATGTTTTCTATTATGCTCTTCTACTTCTTTTCATGTAAACTTTAAGAAAAATTTGTGGGAGGACATCAACTTACTGTCCTGTCTTAGCCAAATGTCTTGGTCTTGACCCTTTTGAAATTCATAAAACTGTGGGATTTGCTGTTGCTTTTTTCTGTAACATGTAGAAAAAAAGATGTAGTATTATGCTGCTAGTAGAGAATTGATCCCAAATATGATAAATCATTATAATTTAAGAATTAAAATAATTTTTATACAAAATATTTGAAATGGGGATTTTTTGTTTGTTTGATACTTACTACGAAAACCAAATAGAAATATTTGTCATGAAAATATTTATTCTATGATTTTTGTGGGGTTTTTAGTTTGTTGGTTGGTTGTTTTTGTTTAGAGGTTTTTTTTGTTTGGTTGGTTTAGGTTTTTTGTTTGTTTTGGTTTTGGTTTTGGTTTTTGGTTTGTTTTGTTTTTTTCCCCAACAGCCCCATTCCCTTCTCCACGTCTTGCAGAGGGACACATGTGTGAATTCAGGCCTTACTTGAATGTGGGAGATTGGGAGATCTTTGCATTGCGTATTCCAGTTTTGTTCATTTGACAGGATTCTGTCAGAGTACCACTTCTTAAAGTATGCATATTTTACGAAGTTAATGATATAATTTACTGGGACCAAACTGAAATATGGTTGCTTTTGAAATAGAAATTCAGATATCCTGACTGTTAAATGTTAAGGTGATGAATCTTTTTCTTCTCTTCACTTTTTAGTCCAACATCTCTCACTAACATTCTTGGTTGTAGGAATCAATGCAGTCCTTGGTAGGTTCTCTGTGAAAAGTTTATGTGGTTTTTGGTGTGTGGTGTGCTCCTCCCCCAGGTCAGCTTTTTTAAATTTTCCTTTCCTGCCTTCTATAACCTTTTTCCAGATGAAGGTGAGGAGTTGCTCTTCAAAACAATCTTTTTGCTCTCCAAAAACTTGTATTTGTTCTCATTAGAAGCAGCACAAGCAAGGCAAATAGACAGCCCTTCCTCTGCAGCTCAGCCATACTAACAAAAACTCCAGCTTACAGGTATTAAGTGGTGAATAAAAAAATGAAGCGCATGCATCTGTCACAGTTCATGATGGTGTTGTAAATAGGACAGAAGCTTCTGGACTTGGATGTCATTGAACCCAAGAGGAGATTATTGAAAATGAGCAGTTGCTTAGAAACAACACAACTCTGGGCTTTGAGCATGTAGGGAGAGGCCTGTGTTGCCCAAGAGCCAGGGCAAGCTGGACAGCTAGCAAAGAAGTTTGCTACTAAAATTGTATTGCTATGAGCGTTTGACAAAATACTGCATTACAAAGAGGTTTTCCAGAGTCACCAGATAGCTTGTTTTGACAATTTTTCAGTAAAGATAGCTGTAGGCGCTGTAGTAGTCAGTCAACAACATTGGGAGTGTGTTTTAGAGAGAAAAAAAGGAAGCAGATATTGGACTGTCCATACAAATGTGAAGCATAAAAAATACCCTGAAGAAAATCCCATAACCCACTCACACAAACACTTTAAATATGAGATGATAAAGGAAATTTGTAGTTTCATTAGTCTTGGTTTATAACTAGGTTGGGTGTATATGTGTAAAAAAATAAAACACGTAAATGTAAAATAAGAGAATGTTTTTAAAAAGTAGAAATAGTAAAATAATCAATTTTTAAAAAAAATCTAAATAGGTATTTGCAAAGTTTATCCAGACATTGAAACAGTTATAATAGACTTATGTATATCTGTGTGTTGGATCAGCTCTAGGAGTTATTTTCGTACATTAAATTCTAGCTGATGTGCTATTAGATGCTATTTTTCAGGCTGAGGATCCAGTTCCTCAGCAACTCTGTAACTTCAGGTTGTCTATATAGAATGGGATGTGGATTTGAACATGTTACCTTTTATTATATTCCAAAACCATTTTGGCGTGATAATCAGTTTCAAACATTCTTTTCTTTAACTCTCTGTCTGAATCTCTTAATTGTAATTTAGTTAGGAAGCTATTTCAGTCTTTATTCTGCTGTAGCAGTGCTTATCCTCCCTGTTCAGAGTCCATTTGGAGAGATGAGGTGTAACTTTTGTCTAATTAGATAGAAAAAGTAGTCAGCTAAAAAATATTCAGCTAATGACTTCGATGCTTTGTCAGGGCTTGAGCAGAGGTTTTAAGATAACATAGCAATATATTATAAGGATATAGCAATAAGATGGTTTGTTTCCAAAAGTTGTCATGTATCAAGTAGTGGTTGATCATCTATTCAAGTGGAGCATGATAACAACTCTAACCTAGAGTACATAATTTTTCAAGTTTAGCAGTGCACCTTGCCAGCATTTTTTAAAAGTGTCTGCATTTTATGATCACTTTTTAGTATTTTGAAGTAGCTGAAGAAGTGAATTTTATTTTTGAAAATAGGATAAAACCAAGGAAGGGGAAAATGATTTAAAGCAGTCTTCTCGCAAGGCAGAGATAGGCATGAATTCTGGAAATACTACTTGATATGACAGAAAGTGAAAGAACAAGAAATTAGAAAATTATGAAGTGACATAAGTTTTTTTGTGGAGGACATTGGTAATGTGTAAAGAGGTGCTGTCAGTGATGAAGTTGGATTGGGTCCTGAAATTGTGGTCCTAGAAAGATACAGCAGACAGTTTGGGTCCAAGATGTTGTGCAGGTGATGAACGTGCTATATACCTAAAATTCTGGAATTTTGTTAAGCTGGGAAAAGCTAGGGAGAATAACGAAACAGAAATAACATTAGGAAGAAGTTGATTTTATTTATTTTTTTATTTTTTTCTCAACATTGTTAAATATGGGATCATGTGTTTCAACAGGTAGAGCTTAAATGATAATTTTTGCTCAGAACAGGAATCTCCATAAAGATACAGTATAAATACAGTTATAATGATATAAGAAGACTGGTATAATTTACTTGTTAGGAGAGACTAAACAAAAAACAAACAAACGAAAAAAACCCAAAAACAAAGAAACCAACCAACCAAAAAACAAACAAAAAACCTGAACAAAACAAACAAACAAAAAAAATACTACCAAAAAATGTACTGTCTGTTAGAGAAAACAAGTTCTTCTGAAGCTTAGTGGCCCTTAATGATGTGTTTCTGTTGTCATGGAAATGGGCTTTTTTTTTTCAAGTAGCTTTATTTGCTTTTTATAGTCTTCCTTTTATAACTTTAGTTTTGTCCTGCAGTGTTGTGCTTCATAAAAGAAGTTATACATCCTTTATCATCCTTTTTCTTCCCTTTTATGTCCACTAGGGTTTGATGGCTAAAAGGCAGAGTAGGAAGATAGGGAGATATGGAGGGAGATAGGAAGGTATTGAGCATGTACTTCACCTTATAGGAACAGTTAGTCTCAATATGGCAGGAAAAAGAACACAGATTTGCAATGAAGTATGCAATAGTAAGGTTAAAAATTGGATTGGACGAAATACTAGATATTGTTAGTACTTCCCATTTCATACAAATGTAAATTGCAAAGTTACAGACGGAGGCTATGAAAGTAATCCACTTCTTACTGTGTCACTTTTCTGTCATTGACTGAACAGAAAGTTTGTTCCTTTGTGCTTTAATGCAGTTTCAAGTTGTTTACAGTTCTTTCATACTTTTTTTTCTGGATCTTGGTAAGAAAAATGATTCAAACATGAATGATTAATGCTATTTACTGAATAATTAGAAAGTGACAGTAACGAGTTAATCCTATGTCAATTTTGATGCCAGGAACCCCTGAGGCATGTCAGCATCAGACAGACCTCTTCAAGATGTCCATGACATGCTGCACAGAATTTTCATCCATGGTGAGGTTCAACATACCTCACCACCTGCCATGCTTTTATAGTTTTCTTCCTCACCATTAGATTTATCAGTTAAAAATGGTCTGTTTCATCACAATAAAGCCATTAATTTGTGATCTTGAGAGTGTGAAATGTCCATGAAGGACACGTAATGCACGTTAGAACATCAGACAGGACCATCTGTATACCCTCCCGTAACATCTGTACATCCTTCTGTAACACCTGCAAGCTGCCATGACATGGGGTCATGGGGTCACTCAGCGGCCACTTGGGATGACATATGGGTACTAGCTGGGGAGGCTTAGCTAGGTCAGCATATACCTCAGGATCGCTAATTCCTCATTAGTTCTTCAGAATTGTTCCCCCATTTTTTCTTAAAGAAAAACCATAAGTTTCTCTGCAAGTATATGTTAAGATGAGCTGAAACATTGTGACTAAGTAATATCAGTTAAAATAAGCAAATAAACATTTTTGTGCTGATTCAGAGAGAGAAAGAAAGCATGATTCAGATGGTGAATTATTTGAGCCTCTGCTCTACTTCTAAGAAAAGCTAGGAAAGGTTAAAAGAGATCCCACTTGAGAAGCAAATATTATCTCTTTTGCGTAGTATCTTCTTTCATGGTAGAACCTTCTTTTTATGCCTACTGTTGTTTTTGCTCTGATATGATATTTTATCTTTCTTTCCAAAGTTTATATTACAATGAAATAGACATGCAGTGAATAACAGCTGCAGCTGGATTCCTAAGAGGTAGATCTTGCAAACTAATATAAGTTAATATAGTCTGCTTAGAGCATGAAAAACATGGGCAAAAATCTACTAGTCATAGCAAATCCCATGTGTATCTAAGCTAGCTTTCCACTCTTTCTCAAATCTTTGTGTTAGGTCCATGCTCTGCCTCCAGCGTTGTCACTTTCAGAGATTTTATGCCTTCTTTGAGTACTTTAATTTTTTAGCTGTCCTGGTAATTTCTTTTTTAATGAGTTTCCTTATTTTTAGAGTTCCCCATATGAACTTTAGTAAAACAATGATTGTTTGTTCTTTTTTTCTATTTTGTCATAGCTTTTATGTGTGTTGCTGTATATTTTGAAATCTAATGCCTCAGTGTCTCACTGATTTTTTTCCTTCTGTATTCATATACTTAGTTCTTCAGTGTCTTCACTTGGGGCAAAACTACATTTACATTTTTATATGTGTAAATTGCTCTTTCTCTTTAAATAAAACAAAGCTAAAATGTTTTGTTGCCTATTATTATTACAGTTATCATAAAAAAGTGTTTAAGAAAAGAAAAAAATACCTTGTTAGTGAAGAATAATTTAAAAAGGCACACTAGCAAGTTAGTACTTTATTAAACATATACTTCCAAAAATTATGCAGGTGGTTAATTCATGGCTAAACATCTGAGATTTCTTCTTTTAGGTTTTGTATGATAAGTACACAAAATATTTTTGTAGTGATTAGAAAATAGTTTTTGGAGTAGATATGCATTCTTATGATCTACTTTTTTGGCAGATAAGTTTAGAAGACAAACAAACTTCATAAGTCATTGCACCATTCAGGAAAGAGTGTTCAATTTACTGTGATGTGCACTTGAATTCTTAATGGTAAAATAATAGTAGAATAACTGTCATGAGCATAACAACATTTAAAAAATCCTGAATTTATTCAGCCCACTTTTTTCCATTTTTTGGACCACAGTCTGAGAGATGGACTAGTAAGCTTCCTTAGAATTCCTTACCAGAGTAAGGGTTGGCTTTACAATTATTATATTTATCCAAGAATTAGTGGAAAAAATATTTTGTGATACTTTTATTTGCTAAAATTTCTAAAGTGTAGGGTGTAGATCCAAATAGGTGCAAAGAAAGCTTAGAGGAGTCTGATATTTAAAACCTATCTAAAACAGTAATCAGTTTACTTTGGTGAGAGTAAAGGTGATAATTCAGGAAATGTGGTTTCGTTTGCTGTGTTTTAACCTACTGGCAGCTTTTACTCTCTTTATGGGAACCTTTTTTTTTTTCTTTTGGTCATCTGAAAACTGATCTGTAATCCATTTATGTGATTTAGTTTTCCAGATTAGGAAGATCCTCTAATTATGTTGTATTAAGAGATTGCAATTAGAATTTGTAATGGAATCTTAGCTTGAATACCACCCAAAATGTGTCACTTAGGAAAAAAAAAAGTTTTGCTAATCTTTATTTCCCCCAACTTGTTCTGTTCTAATGTTGCTCTGTAATAAGAATATTGAATGCTACTTTGAGTCTTTCAAAGGCAGTAAGTAAGTAACAGAGATTAAAAAAGGGATTACAGGATCCAGGGAGTTCACTGAGCCAACATCATTAAACCAGTGGTCATGGAAGTTATTTATAAACTGTTCTTTTGTAGCCTGTAATTGAACATTCAATTTCTGTTATGGTTTTCAAATCTCTTTCTCTGATTTTCTAGGAATGATAAAGGGGTGGGGTGAGGGATGCAGTGGAACACTCAGTCTGTGTTCTGTGAGAGCATGATTTACATGCCTTTTGTTGCAGGGCATGCATATTGCATAAAGGTTTCATTTGCTGGACACTTTGCATCTGAATAGAACTGCATAGGAGTACATACGTGTATGGGTGTGTTTATACGTATAGATCTACATATATATATGTACACATACATGCATATTTATATATCTAGGTGCACTTCATCACTGAGACTTCTAAACGTGTTAGAAGTGTGCAGTTTTTCTTTAAAAAAAAAAAATTGGGTTTGGGTTTTTCTTTGGTACGACAGTTTCTCTAAGAGAATGGCAGTGATGCATGTTTTAGATTCCTTACATTTGTTGCATTAAGCTATAAGAGACAGGGATGCATTGCTCATTAGAGGGTATGCTAAGGAGTAAAAATCTTGCTGGTAAATTGCTGGTTATAAGAACAGTCTAACTTCTATTATTTTACAAATTGTGTATTTGTGATCTCTGAATTTTAAAAAATAAGGCATCTAAAATACTCATTATAATAATCATTAAACATCTATGGTTTTTTCAGCTTAACAATTCTCCATAAATCATCTGTTCCAATGGGAAGACCTACCCAGCAGCCTTTTCTTTATTTACCTTTTTTCACCCAACTGCTAATCTCCCTTTTTTGGCTTATTTTTCCTTTCTTATTCCCTTCAGAGCCTGGATGAAGTAGATGCAGTTGGAGAAAAGTCAAGTGGTAGCACAAACGTGGTTGGCATCTGCACAAAGAATCTACTGTAGCTGCTCCCTAAGTCTCACTTCAGTGCCTGGTAAAATCATGAAGGAGATCATTCTGGGAGTTACTGAAAAACAAAGCAGTCACTGGACACAGCCAATTCAGACTCATGAGGGGAAAGTCCTGCTTATCAAACCTGATTTCCTCTTATGACAGGGTAACCAACTCAGCTGGTCAAGGGAAGCCAGTTGATGTGATCTTTTTGGATTTCAGTAAGGCTTTTGATACTGTCTCTCACAGGATCCTTCTGGACATAATGTCCAGCACAGAGCTGGAAAAACACATCATGTGATGGGTGAGCAGCTGGCTCATGGGGCAGGTGCAAAGGGTTGTAGTGAATGGGGTGACATCAGACTGAGGATATCTTCATAAATACCTTGGATGCAGGACTCAAAAGAGTACTAAGTGTGCAGATGACAGTAAAATGGAATTTTAAGTAAGGCAAAGCCAGATCCTGCACCTCAGAATGATCAACTGTGGATGTACATACAAACTGGGAAATGAGAGGCTGGAGAGCAGTAATGTGGAAAGGGATCTGAGGGTCATGGTCAATGACAAGTTGGATGTGAGCCAGCAGTGCCCTGGCAGCCAGGAGGGCCAAGCCTGTCCTGGGGTGCATCAGGCGCAGCATTGCCAGCTGGGCAAGGGAGGGGATTGTCCTGCTCTGCTCTGCTCTGCACTGGGGCAGCCTCACCTTGAATATTACATACAGTTTTCAGTGCTGCAATAAAAGAGGGATATAAAGCTAATGGAGAGCATTCAAAGGAGAGCTGCAAAAATGGTGAAGGATCTTGAGGGGAAGCTCTGTGAGGAGAGGCTGAGGTCACTTGGTTTGTTCAGCCTGGAGAAGGGGAGACTGAAGGGAGACTGCATTGCAGTCTACAACTGCCTCATGAGGGGAAGAAAAAGACGTAGACACTGATCTTTACTCTGTGGTGACCAATGATGGAACCTGAGGAAATGGCATGAAGTTTTGTCATGGGAATTTTAGGATGAATATTAGGGAAAGGTTGTTCACCCCAGTGGGAGATTGGGCACTGGAACAGCTCCCCAGGGCAGTGCTCACAGCAAAAACCTGACAGACTTCAAGAAACATTTGAACAATGCTCTCAGGCACATGGTGTGTTTCTTGGGGCTGTTGTGTGCAGAGACAGGAGATAGACTCGATGATCTTTGTGGATCCATTCCAACTCAAGGTATTCTGATTCTATGTCTTGTGTTGTCTAAAAGTCTTAACTGCAAAGACTGTTCTGTGTCAGATAATGAACAAAGCCAATGCCTAAAATACAACTTGTAGAATAATGGAGGGATAACATTAAATTAACCAGCTTGAGTTTTACAGGTGGTCAGTCAGGTTATTATTCTGTGGTTTATGTGCTGAACATGTGCTGGAACTTGCCTATTCTGTGTTGTGATTCATGTGGAGAAACTGTAGAATCTGAAGTGAAAAGCAAATGGATGAGTTTATAGAGATGCCACATCAATAAGTATAAATCCACTCCTTCATCTGCATCTTGTACACAGGGTGTGGGTAACAGATAATGAACCTTAAGGTAAGATTTAAAGCACAATTGTGTTTTAATGCTGCCTTGAATTTTGTCTGTGATCTGTGATGGAAGTGAGGGATCAAGAATTCAGTTGTCCTATGTGATGCTGCTGTTTCCCAATGGGAATGGTCAAACTATTTCTATGTAATAAGTAGAAGCAAGATATGACTGATAGACAGTGAGAACTGATTTGAAGCATTCTTGTCTGTGCATTTTTATCTTTACCCTCTCTCTGACTTTATTTCTGTACTGTTACATTAATTTTTTCTTGTTACAGTAATTGTATGTTACATGTGTGTTGCATATTCTTCTGTGCCCAGCTGCCTTCTTAGCTCCATAGAGCTAAATGTAGTCCTTGTCAAAACAAAGGGCTATACCATGTACAATCTTTTGAAATCATCAAAAGGTGCTTTCAGAAATGTGTCAAACTTTGGAAACAAGACAGTTACTCTATGGAGCCAAAGAGAAAGTTGAATGCTTGAATAGACCAATAGCTTCCAATGAATGGAACAGGGGCACACAGGGAAATACACATACTGTGTCTGCATGTAGGATGGATAAGATCTTTAATCACAGTTTTCCAGCTCCATAAGACTAATGGGAAGGGGAGAAAAACCAAAGATTTTCACTGTAACTAATTCTTCCATGTATCAGACCCCAAAGTTTTGAAGATATTTGAATGAACAATTTGGTGTACAAAGACCACACAAGTCAAGGGAATCTTAGAGCACATTAAGGTATGAAATCTCTCATCAAACATGATTACAGCTTTAAATAATTAAGTGATTAAAACCCAGAAGGGTTTAATGTGGTCATTTCATCCAAACTCCTGCGTAATGCAAGTATTAATCAGAAAATTCCTAAGACCTAATTAAACTTAAGTATAACTAGGAAAACACAGATTATAGTTTAATTTTGTGTGTGTGTGTGCAGGTCCAAGAATCAAATCTTGGCTAATTTCTCTAGTGTTTGGAAGAAAAAATTTGGATATAATTTCTTTTTTCCATTGCCTGGTTTCAAATTCCAGTAATACTAACTCAACTTTCACAACTTCCCATTAGATCTCTTTTCTTGTAGATACTTTGGTGTAATGTAGGTGCCCCTTACTTTTATGCTTAAATTTACCACATTAACACTTTGCATTTTTAAATTGAAGGCATACCTGTGGCCAGTTTTGAAGTACTTCCAGTTTTCAGCAGCAACTTTGCATTGATTGCACCAAAACCTATATGGTATATTTCAGTGATAGTTACACCAGCAGGAAATCTTAGAATACAATCACAGTGTGATTTGGTTTGGAGAAGACCTCTGAAGATAGTGTAGTACGAGACCTCTGATAAAAGCAGAGTCGACTGGAACTGTGTGTGTTTGGTATGCTACCCTGTGAAATGCTTTTTTTTTTAATAATCACTTCATCCAATACATATCTGTATGGGTGTTTTTCAGTGTGTCCACTTCCTACAGCACTGTCTGGGCTGAAAAAGGCTCTGTTGTATGATCACAATGCTGTGCTTATGGCATGGCCTCCAGGTTTGAAAGGGGATGTGAACAGCTATGTGTTGTTGGGTTTTAAATTTACTTATAGACTTACTATTGAGATTTAGAGTATCCATGTGGAGAATCTAACCATAAAATTTAGAAACCCCTATGTAGAAATGTATTATTGGGCATCCCCTCAATTATACTGCCATTCATGTTCAGCTGATTGTTCTTCATTAATCCCTCAACTAGGAGCATCTTGTTAGAGTTAAACCTTACTGAATGAGTAGCAGTATCCTTTGGGAATATGGCCAACTAATTTTGATCCCAAGGCTATTAATTCAGACTTGGCCTGTTAATAAAAGGCATAATTTTCTTATTCTTAGGTATCAAAATGATTGAATTTCTTCAGAATTTTAGAGGAATTATATTAACAGTGTTAACTAATTCTACTATGGAAAATTTTACTTATTTTCAAAAGTAAAACCAATAAGAATCATGAAACATGTCCAGTCAGACTGAAGGTTTTAAATTATAGATAATACAATAGCTACAGATAATAGTCTGGAAGTACATTAAGATTGGTATTCTGAATCAGAGATACTGTTAATAATTTTTTATTATCTTTTTCATCTTGATCAATATAGCATATATGAAATATATATTTGAATATTAATACGAACAGATCACTTATCTCTTGTGTTTTAAGTCTAGATATCATATGCAGTGGTGAAAGATCTTTTCAGTGAAGGAATTTTTTTAACCAGATGAGAATTTCACAAAGAGGTTAATTTTCTGAATGCCATAATGATGTTACTGTTAATTAGTATAGAACATAATGAGGCTATATGCAAGGAGGTCATCTTCACACTCTCCTCTTCAATAAAATTCCTGTTTCTAGAAGTGTTAGAATATAGAAGAATGAAGAAAGAAATAAGAATAAATTAAGATTGTCGAGGGAAGGATGTCCATTATTCTTCTGTCAAATGTAACATCCAGACTTGAGCACAAAAAATACAAAGAGACTCATTTCTATCAGGTGAAGAAATCCTGTTCTGAAATGTCTTTAGGCTATATGACCATCCTGCTATCTCTTGATAGCAGCCTGTTTTAAACAGGTACTTTTTTCCTCTAGAAGAATATAATTTCCTCAGAAAAAATAATTATTGGGAATTAGTAGAAGAACTATACAAATCCCATCAATGGGATAAGCAACAATTTTCTGCTAAAGTTACATTTTGCCTTCTACTTTCTTCCTTCCTCTCTTAACATTCCATTTCCCCACTAATTCTGATAATTTTCATGTCATTAAGCATTTCTCCTCTCCCTGGACACTTGTGTGAGTGTCTGCTATGAGTTAAACTCTGGGCCATGTGCTCTTGGTTAATTGTTTTGTAAGTATCTTGTGAAGCTGTAAATATGAAATACACATCCCCGAGCAGATAATTAGACACATTTTGGAAGTCTTAAAGCTTCTCAATGCTTCCTTCAACATCCCTCTGTTGGGATATTCTAAAGATAAAATATGATGTACTATTATTTTATAGTTACATTCATATTTTGAATATAAAATAAAAATTGTGGAGCATTCTAAATAGAAAATTGGAGCACCAATTTTACTTTTTCTCTGTGTGTTTTCCAGATTTCTATAATTTGCCTAATTTTCATAAAATAATTACTTTGTGTGCATCTACATTACTGTTTAGGTGAGTTTAGGAGTGAACTTTGAATATGAATGTTCTACTTTTCCTCACCTGCTGTATTTTGGTTTGCATCACAGAATATTCTCTATGAACATAAATTGTTCTTATATTTTATTGTATGTTTTCATAAATGTTCTTATATATTCATTATGTTTTTCTATATGATGAAACCAGAGCATGCTTTCCAGGAGTGAACTGTACAACACTCCAACTCGTGAAGGGCAGTCCATTTGTGGGACCTGACTGGCATTAGTCCAAAGTGAATTCCCTTGAAGCACAAAGGAACAGGTATTCACTCCCCAGATCCATCACTTCTTGTAGTCTTCTGTAGTCACTCTTTCCTGTAGTCATAGGCAACATAGCTGAAGTAATCTGAGCTGGCTTTTGATTTTTCTTGCTTGGTTATTGAGGTAGTAGTATTAGCAACATAAATAATTTTGTGCTTTTAAATTGTGTATTCATAATCAAGTTTATTACTTTGCCATGATCAAGACATTATGCACCACATTACCATTATTATGTAGTTGAAAATGGAATGGTAAACTGATGTGAAGGCCATACAAAACTGGGAGTAAAAGTCAGGTGTCATGCTGTTTAAAGCTGTAAGTGTTCAGTTACATTTCATAATATCATAATGGACACCAGGGGATCTGTTAATGTCATCAGCTTCCAATTATTCTCGTGATTAACTGTTTATTTAGTCTCATTATACAGTTGGATGTTCTGTCTTGCCTTGCCATGTACAATTGGCATGGTTGTCCAATGATCACTTGCACCAATAATCTCATTTCACATTAAAAAGGAATTCTAGGCAGTTGAATGTAATTCCCACTAACATATCTCTTTTCTACGATTAAAGAAGTGTTTCCAGAAAGAGAAGCTTGTGTAGTTTCTGGGTACAGTTTTAAAGTAGCTTGTGTATCACTGGTGGTAAATATGTTTCCAAATATGCTGAAGAAAGAAAGCCTCTGTGCTTGCTGCTTAGAAAGTCGCATACAGTTGGCATTTTCTGGGTTGGTTTGTTATTCTGTGTAAGACAGGCAGAGCTTTTCTGTTCATAGGCCTTAGGATTAACATCTATTCATAATTTTGTCGAAAGGTCCTTGAAAAAGTTTCTATGAAACACCTAGGAGGCAGATTTATGTTTCAACCTTGTTAATAAAATGCAGTTAAATATGAAGGAAGCTGATATTCTCTCTGTTGCTCACACTCACACAAGCTGTGTGGATGACCAGTTAATAACACCTGAGACTAAGCAGAGTTCTCTTAAGAAGGAGCTTTGACACTTATGTAGTTTGGAGGAGTTGCTGTTTAACAGGAGGAGCTGTTAATATCTTCATGACAATAATATTTACAAAGAAAAATACATTATTGAAGAGGTGGGGGGAAAACTTAAAACCATTTTTTGTCAATGATAGCAATCCTTCATCTGTTACAGTGATTTAATCTTAACCCCTTATATGTTAGCATAGGCTTTTTAGGAAGTTAAAAATCCTATCAATAAAATTAAGATGTGTGTGAACCCGATGTGAAAATGAGCATAGTGGGAGCTAGACTGACGATTTGTTCAGCTCAGTGTCTCATATATTTGTGCCCAAATGCAGTCTGCCTTGGAAGTAGTATGAGAAATGGCTAAATCATTTTCACAAAATATTCCTTTACTCCACAGTAATTTGCATCTCAGGGATCTCTTATCCATGAATCTTTGTGATTCACATTCTCCTTGTTATTTTCTTGGGTTTTTTCCCCCCGCTACAACAGCCTGCTACAAGAAGTTTCCACAATTTAACTACATGTTGTGTAAAATGCCTTTGCTTACTTCTGGGCCTACTTTCTTTGCAGTCTTCTCCCTTTATTGAACAAGTTGTTTCTTCATGGCCTTTTTTATGTTGCTCAAGATTGTACCATCTTGTATTTTCTCCCAGTTATCTCTTTCTAGCCTTTTTTCTTTTGTTTCCTTTTATATTTGAAAAAAGTTTGTATGATTGTTTCAAGGAACAAGGTAATTTGGTTTCATCAGTGACCTATATATTCCATTGTTGCAAACATCACTGTTGAGGATGTTGGCCACCTCAAATACTTGGTGCTATTGAAAAACACAACTTAGAAGCAATGTGCCAGCCTAGGTAAAATATTTGCCAGACCCTCTTTAAAATATGAAGATTTGTTAATGCTTATGTAAGAAAATATTTTTAAGAGAAAGAATAGCAGAGAAGACTTACACAGGAGATCTTCCATTTGAAAGGAAATAGCCTCTCTTAAAAAAACAGTCTAAAAGAATAATTCCTAGAAAGATGGAAGATGCTTAGGTCCTATGGTGTTTGCAGCACTTCCATAGGTATAGACCTTCTGTATGTGTTGATTTTTAAATGATCAATTAGATCTGAGAACTAAAACAGCTGATAATTTTTTTTCAGTTATTCCAGAAAATGGAGCCCTCAAAAGAGGAATCAAAAGGGAACAAAAAAGGTAGAAAATGTGTTGAGTTATAAATATTCAGTTATATAGGCATTTAACTTCATACATAATAAATATCCTGATGCGAACCAGATGTGAACAAATTTATATGCAAACAGTTCAAAAAACCAACAAAAAACAACAGTAATTCCCCCCCCAGCAAGCCCCCCCAAACAAAACCCCAAACAAACTAAATCCAACTAACCAAAGTAAACAACTTTTTTTTTTCCTGTGGCTCAGAAGGCAGCACTAAGTGAATGTATTTAGACAGCGTAAAGTAAATGGATGAGCTATTTATCATTTATATGTTAATAGGAATTATCAGCCATGGTAGTTTTTGTTTTTATACTTGCCCCAGAAGGATGAGAAGTTAAACCTGAAAAGAAAAATTGGAATTGTGTTCAGTTTGCACTTTTGGTGAAATAATGAAAGTCTTAAAATGAAATTACTCTGTAGACTAAGGTACAAAAATGCTAATTTATTGCTAGACTGCAGCGTCCAATTTGCATTCCAAATCAGACTGCAGAGCTCCCCAAATTAGTAGGTGCCCTCACAGTGTATTTAACCTATGTTTTTCCAGAGCAAACTCCTAGCAGTGTATGTACTTGTATGTGCTTCCTCGTGTACATACCCACATGTGGTACTTCACCATTTTAAGAAGATCCAGTTATTTTAATAGAGATTTGAAGAATACAGCCAATTTAAGATATGAGGAATCAGAAAAGGAATTGACGCAAGAACTGTTTTAAACCTCTGAACTGCCTCTAAATTCCTGTTTACTGTGACACTGATAGATAATGTGTAGAGTGCATAAAATCTGCAGTGATTAATGTCATGTGTTAAATTGTGCTTGTGTGTAAACACGTATACACACACATAAAATGGTATTGTAATAAAGATGGTTTTTAGAATATTGTAAGGGCAATAGTGTATATTGCTGTTAGTTCCTGATGATACAGATAGATGATAAGAAGGGAAATGAAGAGTCATATTATTCTTAAATGTGCTGATACAGGAGGAGGGGGAGAGGCGGGGGGAGAGAGAGAGAGAGAGAGAGAGAGAGAGAAAGACAAGTAATACAGCATAAAGAACCCACAGGCATTTGGGCTTTCCCACTTCAGTAGCAAATAGGGGGAATTATGGGTTGGTGGTCTGCTTCCCGTTAGGAGGACACCCCTCCATCTGTTTTCAGTACAGCCTGTTTTCAATTTAAAACACAGATTTCAATACAAACCTCAATTTCTTTACTCCATTTTATATGCAAAGTGAGGCTTATGAATCGGTGTCATTGCCATAAGGGCTTAGACCAAATTTCCCCCCAAAATTCACAGGCTGTTCATTTGAATACCTGCTTACAGTGGTACACAATGGGCAGCTTTGAGAAGAAAAATTGATAATCTTCACGGAAGAGTAATTTGAATGAAATTACACTTGACAGCCTGTCTCCAAGCAAACAAGGAGAGTGAGGGAGCCTTAGCTAAGCTCTGAGGACTTGCCTAAGCCTCTGCTGTTGGAGCTTCCCAGGGAAAAAAAAAATCCACACTTTTTCCTACATCTGACTGAAGCTTTTGATTAATTCTCTGTAGCTGTTTCTAGTGAAGAAAGGTAGCCATGGAAGAGAATATGGAAGAGGGACAAACACAGAAAGGTATTGTGTTAAAATTGCTTTTTCTTTGCATGGAGATAATTATTTTGCAGTTCCTTATTTGCCTTAGCAGCATGCTGTAAGGTTGGGGAATATCCGTGTGGCAGATGGGGAAAGACATATTTTTTCATATCATTTACTTCATTTTTCTCTCTGCAATAGCACATAGCATTAATATAGTGACTGCCATCTGATATCTAATATTAAAAGAATCTAAGTAGCAAATTTTGCATCTATACAAATAATGCTGTGAGCATTTAATGCAGCCTGCTTTCCAGACTAGTCTTTGTTAACATTCATTTATTTCACGTTTTCACGCTTGTCTAGCTGGGTCAAGGGAGTCTAGGGCGAGCTATGAGAGAGCTACTCACACAATATTTGGAGCTGGTTGCAGTTGGATATCTAGCAATGTAACCAGTATTTACACCTTGAATGAGAATCCAGACTGAACAAAGACATGGGGTATATTTTGTATATATTAGACAGTATTGAAATTTCCCTCTGCCTTTTTGCCACTTTTATTTTGTAATGTGTTGAAGCAGATTTGCTATGGTTCTAATATTTGCATTGCACAGATTTGCATCTTGCAGAAATTAATTTTGCAGTCTGCAGCTGAAATTGTTTTAACAAGATGTACACAGCATGTTCAGAGCATTTCTGTTCCACAGCTTCTGGTCAAGTTGAAAATAACTGAATGTTCTGAGATGTGTTAGCACTTAAAGGTCCAATTTAAAGTGATTGCGGACTATTAATTAATGTGTGGGTCTTTGGGAGACACAGCGTTTTCAGTCTTTCCACTTAAGTGTTATTCTGTGTGAGCGGCATAACAGTAATGAAAGGAACCAAGGCTTTTAAAATTTTTCTTTACTGCAAGCACAAAGGGTGCTAGTGAATATTTGCCGTGTTACATTTTCATACTTTTAATTTTACATTTTTTCAATTCACTTCCATTTTGAGGCAGATCTAGGAAATTGCCAAATAATTTAGCATAAATTGCCTGTAAAGGCATATTTTTCTGCACTGATGCCATATTCTGTTTTCTGCTCCCTGATCAATCTGCTTCCTACATGTAAATGTCGTGCTTTCTCATTATAAGTGACCCATTTAGACAGAATGCAGCTTTGAATTGTTTATGGTCTTGACTTGATCTAGATGCACAGTAGATAGTCATGAGAACATTAAAAGAGGATATATGAGCTCTGTGTGTATACACACTTATGTTTATAAATAGATTAGCAGCTGGTTGTTGATTACAGCAGTTTCTTCAGTTGAATTTTATTATTTGTAAATGATAGATAGAATAGGAAAGTACAAGACAGGTCAGTTTTTCTGTTTTGTTTTGGTTTGGTGTGGCTTTTTTTTCCTGAAGGTAAAATCAATACTTTTACAGTATGATTCAAATTGTTTGTTGTGCTTTACACTTAGAAACTGAAGACATGCTTTTAAAAAAATTCTGAAATGCATTCTTTTGCTTCTTGAAACAAGTAAATTGAACTGTCTGACCAATGAATCAAAATACGTCATTGTTACCAAATGATATTGCCTGAAGAAACAGTGTGAAATTCAAAATCCCTAAATTCTTATTAGAGAGAGAAAAAAAATCAGAGAAAGAAGGGAATAATTTTTGTACATTGAAAGAATGTGGTTATTGATAAACTGTGTCCTTATTGTTCATATGATAAGCAGTTGAATGACCAATAGCCACTCAAAATGGTGTGATTAATAGTGTGATTACAACAGCTAACACTACTTACCCCCCACCCCCCATTTACAGTGCCATGTGTTCAGCCTTTTTTCCCTTTAGTGGTACACAGCTGTCATCACAGACAGTAGCAGGAGAATGTTAAGAGCTCACAAATCATATGTATTTTTTCTTTTCAGTGTGAAAAGGGATGCTGCTTAGTTTCTGTGACCATACCTGTGAACTTGTCATTTCAAGATGTCGTGTTCCCTTGTTGGATTATGACAACTTTTAAAATGTATTTAGAGTTTATAGAAAATTTGCAATCCAGGAGGGAAATTAAAAAAAATATTTTCAGTTTTGAATCTTTGGTGGGGCTTGATTGCATTATAGGGAAGTGTAGGGATGATTATGAAATCGTGGATCTCCTTAAGTTTTGCACTTTGCACATGAAAAATATTGACCAGTCCTAGTATGACTTGATAATTCTCTTCCACAGTTCCTGGGTTTTTTTATTTTCATTTAGCATGATTTATCTACTATGTGTTTAATTGATATCCACAGTATAGTTCCAGGTCATCCAGACCACTTTTTTCTAATTATAGTGTTTCAGCAACAGTAATCATAATTCATATATTCTGTTTTTCATCCTCCTGCAATCTCAAATGAAAATGTTTCTTTCTTTTTCTTCTCTGATTTATACAAAATCAATGGCAGCATAAATTGTCACTGCTTATCAAGTCCTGTGCTTTTCACAGCGGATGCTTTGAACCTCCCACTGAACAGCATTACGTCTTGCTAGCAGCCATGATGGAAGTGAATAACTTCATATTGATGCATTTCAAACATACGACAGAGATAGCTCTAGCAGATTTGGAAGTCTTTTTATTTCTGAGAATTTTATGAAATAAGATATAGTTAAGTGCAAACATAATTCTTAACATAGTGGTTCCAAGTAATGACCTTCTGCCACAGTCACTCAACATTCCAAGGTTTAACACTTACGATTTCTTTATTTCTGTATCATGGAAAATGATCAGCAGGGAAATATGTACAATTTATCTTTCTGTAGGTAATGAATTACTAGAAACAGTATAGTTCAAAGTAGGGACCTCTTCTCCCCTCCCCATTTTCTTTCTATTGGCCTTGGAAAGTGTGTTTTCGTGTTTGCATCAGTACCCTTAATATGCTCAAAATGAGACAATGCTGTTGTCCAGCAGTTTTCATGTGTAAAGCTGTAAACATTGAAAACCAAGAATAATTTCTATTCATACATTTCCTGTTTTAAAGTACTAGAAGACTTGTGCCCCCTCCACCCTTTTTTTCCCCCTTGATAACACATTTCCTTTGCTAGGAGGTACAGGTTGGGGAGGATGTTTCAAAAGTGTTTGCTACGCAGCTATCTCTAGCTGTCCAAGAATTGAAAGTGTGTAGGAAGTCTGTCTCAAATGTAAAGTAAATTAACACTAAAATATGTTCTAACGAAGTAAAAAGTCATAACATCTCAGAAATATCAACTTGTTCACAATTTCCATAACACTGACATTATGTTACATCCTAAACCTCTAACATACTAAGATATTTGATTGCAAATTTGATGTCTGCAAAACCCAGGATAAGTAAAGCTTGCTATTTATTTGACTGGTTTATTTTTCAAAAAATATCTGGTTCACTAAGAAGCAGAAGATTCACTGATGCCTTTAGGGATGCATGCTAATATTGAAAACCTCATGCATAAATTCGCATGTGGCAGTGGTAGGTCTCAGCTGCCAGTGTTTGAAAGGCAATGACGTCAAACTGATAGCTTTGTGATGTGGAAAAAAGTATATGTCCATTTCCTGCATTTCAGATCTTCCCTATGTGAAATCACTAAGATTGCATTGATGTTCCCAGATTCAGTTATTCCTCCCAATAAAGAACTTTTCAGAGGGCAGGCTTTGTAATTTTTTGCACTGTGAGGAACTTGGTACAGGGGAGTGAGAGATTATTCTCACCACAATCTGTTTCAGAAAAAAAAAAAGAAATGTTCTGGAGCACACTAAGTCATACAATTTGCGCTAAATTGAAGATGAATTTGCCATTTTAAGGATTCATCCATAACTTTATTTTGCAGTTTGAATTCCTTTATAAATAAACTTTGGAATGAGTGGAGCATCATATGTTTATCCAGAAGCAAACATGAGGAAGATACTAATTTTAGTTAAGCTCTCTTAGCTGTAGTATACTTAACACAGTTAAGGTTTCACCAGTAAGGTAGCAAAAAAAATATGTAGTGTTGTTGTGACTAGAAATGATTGAATGCCGGAAAAGAATGACTTAGTATTTGGTCTGCATTAGCAATATAAGTGGATCTACAGCCTATTATCAGAGCTTTTTCATTTGTTCCACAGCATACAAGTAAAAGAGAGATTTGAGCAGAGTTTTGGAAGAAAATCATAAGGAGACTAGGATGATATCAGTAAATTGTACACACAGCCTCTGCTTCTTCAGCCGTGAGAGGCCAAATTGTTTCCTCTTACTTCTGTACCTTTTCGAAAATGGCAGACTGACTTAGTAGGATAATACAGAGTACTATGTGTTTTATTTCGTATTAAGAAACGTCAACAGCCAAATAGTCTAAACACTGCTGGCATCCTTTGGAAGTTAGTCTTCTAAGTCTTCTTATTTACCTCTAAGAGAGAAGAATTGTCCTACTCTTTTGATGGTTGTTACAAAGTTGGTTAAAGTAAGAATGAGGAAATCCCAGTATTTTGCACTTTGATTTTGTTTGGTGATGATACTTGTAAATAAAGCAGAGGAGTTATTTTTTGTTCTTTAATGTAAATGCCAAACTGAGTGCAAGCCATGCTTGTATCTTCAGTTAGATCCTTTTTATGTTGTTAGTATTCAAAAGTAATTTGGAAATGGTTTTAAAATTTGGCCTTATAAGTAGGAAGTAGCAGACATTTGCTGGCTGATATTCTTCCTACAAAATCTGGATTTGTAGAGCTTGATTCTTACAGAAAACATAGTGGGCAGAGGTCAATCTCTATTTACTTTGGGAATACGTTTTCAACTGTAGGCTTAGTTCCCAAGCTTATGTTCAGATTGGATTTTTGCTATTTTGCTTCAGAGTAGAATGGTCTTAGCTTTCATCATGTTTATTGTTTCCTGTTCTTAAAGGTGTGCATATTAAAATAAGAGCATCAGATTAAATACTCACTTAGCAGTTACAAAGTCACTAACAGAGTAAATAACTTTTCTTTTTAATCAATGCTAAATATGGAAATAAATTTTAGCATCTGGCAAAGTATCTCACTGTATTTCCTGCTTAATAGTCCTTAGTAGTTAATCAATATGGTTTATTAAACAAAAATGTAATAACAGTCAATATGAATTTAAAGTTAATTGTTCTAATACTGTAAGAGTTATTCTCCTTTATGTAGTAACTACAGGCTACCTTACTTAATATTCTTACATTAGAAGGGCTGAATTGTAGAACTGTAATTTGAATATGTTATTATTCAATGCATTAGGCTTTTATTCATAGATAATGATGTAAATAAATTTAGTCTTGCTTGCTTATTTAATTTTTAACATTGGAATATCTCTGTTAATAGAAGAAAACTTTGTATTTCTTACAGGCTTAACATTACACTAGTCCTAGGCATGAAAATCCAGCATTAATAGGACTTAATTGCAATTTTATATAAACTCTTTCAGGGAAAAAAGCATCCCAACTGCCCTAAGGCAGATGGCATCCTCAATTCAATGTGTGAAAATGTAAGTCTTCATGGTAATTTTGACACTTGGATGTCAATTTCATAAATAAGCTATATTAAAAAGATTTTTCATAAGAGATGTAAATGCTTTGGGAAAAAGTGTTGAATGTATTTTAAATTATTAATTTACACCAATTCTTGAAAAAATATTATATCGATAAATAGCAATATATATAGTAATAAAATAGCAATATAAATTTTTACAAAGCTTTTTTGATACTTTATGAAAGTGAAGACTTACCTTTGGGGAACAAGGGCTTCTCTGGGTTTCCAAATTACTCTAAAAATAATAAGAAATTAGGGAGGACAATGCAATTCTGGATATACAGCAAAATTAAATTTGATTCTGCTAAGTACTTACGCTCCTTATGGAGAAAGATTGAGAGATTGTTTAATCTAGTATCTAAACTATTTTCATTTTAAATTGTGATTGTTCATTCATTTCTGATAAGTACCTTAAGCAATTTGGCAATGTGACTGTAACCTGTTTCAGGTAGCCTGCCACTGTACTAAAATTCAAGATGGAAGAATGAATGAAATTATACTGGCCTCACATAGCAATGATGTTTGCTTTCTCGATATGATACTTTTTACTTATTAATTCTCCCTATATACCTAGGTGAGATTATACTATTTCCTCATAGTACTTTTATATGGAGGATTGAGTAGAAAATAATAAAAAAAACCCCAACCACATTTTTGGGCTGTTTTGCCTCAGGTTGTAGACACAGTTTATGAGTTTATAAAACCCATGAAGAATATAAGCAACTGATAGGCACTGAAAATCAGAATGTGAAAAAGGCAAAGATGGATATTGCTCTTCTATGAAACTCTTTATCAGTTAATATTCAGTTTGGCAATTCTATTTCAGAAGATTTTTCAGCCAATTCAAGCAACTAAAATGCATAATTCCTGCTGATATCTTATCACATGGCTGATTTCTGAGACAGGCAGCAAGTGCCACATTGTCATGTGTTGTCACAAATCTTCTTTTTGCGGGAGTGGGGAGTTACAGAGGCTTCAGTTCCACTGTGTAAGGAATGAGGAGTGAGTCTTGTCATCTTCTCAGCTGCAGAGAGATCAAACTTCAGAGCATCAAAATTGTGAGGGTCAAAGATACACACCAAGCAGGAATTAATGAAACTGGAAACTATTGTGTACATGTGCACTAGGGCCTTATGAAGGAACAGCACGGACACAAAAAACGGCTTAAGTATTCTCTTAGCTTGTCCATCATGACTTCTATGCTTCAATGCACTAGTCTCAAGAAGGCTAAATTATATCTTTTTTTTCCTCTAAAATTTTCCTCTCCTTCTTACTAGTTATCATGTGGGAGTTCAGTACTCCTCCCAAAATTTATACTGCAGCCATCTGGAAAAATATTTTCCCAAATAACAATTGCTAAAATACGACTGCTAAATGCAAGAATTACTCTTCTTTTGACACTTAAATTGCACCTGACATTTGCACTTGGACAGTTTCTGAGAACTCTTTTGTTCAGTTCACATAGTGAAAGTTTCATTTTTTTCCACAGAAGTGATAACAATACAACTATCCAGCAAAGGAATATCACAATAGATTTAGTAACAATTTTAGCAAAGTTCAGTCTTTTTAATAGTGGTGTGAGGGGAGCAGTGCATTTGCTGAGGTTCTGGTATAAAATTACACCAACAAAAGATGCATTTGCTGCAATTTTGATATACAAGCTTTGCAGAAAGGTACTACTGCCAGAATTTAAAAAAACTGAAGGAAAATATTTTTTCCCCCTCACTTGACATTATCTTCCTCTTTGTACCCCAAGAGTGTGTTTTATATTTATTCTTAAAAAAAATGTAGCTCTTTTTAATTGTTGTCCTGCTTTTCATTTTTTCTGTGGAAGCACTTTCTTTACTTTCTTTTTAATGCCTGGAAGACATGGAAATTAAATTCTACAACATTTTCTGATTTCTTCTGGGAACACATAATAGAAGATGACAAGTGCTGCATGTTTATTAATTAAGTCATAGCTGGTCACATCCTACTTTTCAGGTTGCAGAAGAATGATTTTATACAGGCAAAATTGGACATTAAGGAGGAATTTGAAGGAAGAGAGTGTAGTAGCATAGCTAAGTGATTAGGCAGGGATTGCTCTGCACTAAGGGACAATGGGGATAGAGTAGAGAAGATTGATGATTGTGCTGAGAGAGGTTCAAGAGAGGCAGTATGATCAAAAGAAGAACGGAATATGCAGTAGAATTTGAAATACCTTTGGAGGGCTTCAGAAGTTTGAAATTGATATGGAAATAGGGGAATCATATGATCATTTATGTTGGAACAGACCTTTGAGGTCATCAGGACCAACCATAAACCTAGAGATGCCAAACCCACCACTAAACCATGGTGGAAGATGGTATTAGAGTTAAAAGACCATTTGAGAAGTTTCACATGAGAAGTGAATAGAAGAAGAAGTTTGAATTATCCTTTTAAAATAGTGAGCATTTAATTTAAGCACATTTTTTCCCCCAAGTAAAACAGCACCTATGTTCATGGCTACTAATAATACTGTAATATTACTATGGTAATATTGTAACTGTGGGCAGTTTCTAGCTATTTGAGGCTATAGGAGAGGGAAGAGGGAGAGCAAGTCAGTTTTATCTTAACAGATAATAATGAGAGATGTGAAAGATTCTTTTAGCTGGAAAAGGAAAGTATATCACTAAACATTCCTGGAAAAGAGTTCTCACAGTTGACCTGTTGGCCCAGTTTCTCTGGTGAAGGAAGCTGGTACCGCGTCCCCTTGCTTTGCAAGGTGATGTAGCCAGTGTGGGAGGCTCCACAGTGTAGTGGCACCCTCTACTACTGGTGAATCAGCTTAGATTTCTTTATGTAGTTCATCAAAGCCTTCCACCCCCTGCTTTCCCACCAAATCATCTCTTACTCTATTAAGATACACACAACAGCAAGCACCTGACATAAATTTGAATCAATTTAGAAGCCTTTAGAAAACAACCATAGGAAGAGCTTGGGGTATATCTTTGCAGCTCTCAAGTGAGGATGTTTGGCTCTAGCTAAGAATTTAGGCTTGCGTATTTTTATACAGGAGTAGTTCCTGAGGTTCTGATGTCATGGTTTTGATTGGTATCACAGGGTGAGATGAGGCTTGGATGGCACAAAGCTCTGATTCTCATCTCTGCAGAAGAAAGCTAATACATACATCCTGTTGTGTTCTATTTCCATCTGCCACATTGTTTGCTCCCAATCCCTTTTACTGTTCTATGACTCATCTCTCACCAAACAACCTTCAAAAGATTTTCTGCTCTGAGACAGTGAAAGTTGCTGTCAGTAACTTGAATGATTTGGGAGCATTTGTGGGTTACCTAACTAACAGTGAAGACATTCAGTTGAGGATTGCTTTCCTTGTTAGTGAGTGGCAATAGACAAGGTAAAGTTACCTTAACCTCTCCAGTAAATCAGTCTTTGCATTTTGCTAGTTAAATACCATAATGTGCCCTCTTGTTGTATGTACTAACTGATTTATATTCAGCAACTCCTTGCTCCTTACTGGTCTGCTTGTTCTGTGACCACTGTGATGAAAATTTATTTCCAACTACATTTTTCTGCTTAGTTTATTCACTATGTTCATGATGCAACTTGGAGTTGGGATCTGTTCTTTGTGATGCTTACTTTTGATTTGTTCCCTTTGCAATGGAGGAGGTGGGGCAGGACTGAGACGAAGGTGCTGCTGTCACTTGGAGCAGACAAATGCTTCTGTGCCCTACCTGACTACAGTGTTAAACAGGTCAGGCAGCTGCAGTAGAAGAGGATGCAGTAGCTGCTGCTGGGTGCAGTGAGCCCAAATTCAGCCTCTCTGGCTGATGGATTAGTCCATTTTGAAAAAACCTTAACTGAGCAGATGTCCATTAAATTATTATTATTTTTACTTATAATGACAATGGTAATAAAATAATACTGAAAAAAATAAACACCCTGCAAATGGTATGGAAGAACTTATAAACTTTAAAAGGGTAGTGTTTTTCAAATAGGTTATAATCAATAACATGTACTTGAACTTATGGGGATAGTGGGTTGATAAGCCATTGTAAATAGTGACGCAATAAGCATAACTGAGGATGAAAGTAAATTTCTGAAATTGCCTTGAGAAAGGGACTACTGACTACTAGCCACTGTGTTGGTCATAAAGATATTCAATTATATTATTGAACGTTGTATTATTGATTTTTAAAGTGAACAGCTTTAGTGTGAAATGCTTCCTACTTAAAATGTTTTGCCTTTGTTCATGACTTGTTGACAAACCAGTCCTGTATAGAAAAGGAATTTACATTTCTAGCTGATTGACACAAATACAGTGATTTACTTTATTGTGAAATAGTCTGCATATGTCAGATCTATAAAATACTTTTCCTATTTGTTGTGTTGTTTCAATACAGCAGCACAATTGTCTTCAGAGAATTTCTCAGCCTTCTATTTTTTTACTGAAAGGTTGACCACTGCTTCTGACCAACATATGCTTTTGACATTATAAATAAACATAACCATGATTTCCCCCACCTTTCCTCTTAGCAGCAGATTGCAGTTCCTCATAAACACCTGCAGGTTCTCTTTGCAGTTCTCATGGTAGTCACATGTCTTACTGCCACGTTACTTAACTAGATGGCTGAACTAGATTAAAATGAAACAGTGTCTTGTTTTCCAAGTGTTCATAATCAGCTTGACATCTACTCCTCTGAGTCACAAAACATGCCTACTATTTAGTCTTGCTTATATTTGCTACCTAATAACTTCCTTTTGCTGGAAAATTCGTAATTCTGATAACGGATTAAGGATTGCTTTTGTTCACACTGCCCACCAATGTTGTAGAAAAGACTAGGATTTGCTTATAAGTGCATATATGGCTCTTGATTACTTCCAAAAATTACAGACATCAGTAATTTGAAAATCTGCAAGATCAGTGACCAAGGCTCTGATCTTGCAAAGACTTAAATATACATTTGGATGACATACACTGTGAGTAATCCCATTGGTTTTATACCAATGTAAGCAAAAACGAAGCACATGAACAGTCTAAGATTAAGACCTAACAATGCAATAGAGTAATTTGCATGTTTGCTGTCAGGTTTTTGGCAGGATATCTGTGAGAAGATATGATGATGCAATTTAAAAGGGTTTGAGAGGAGACTGGAAGGAAGATTGAATGGAGTTTGTTTATCAGCAAAGGGGTTTTTTTTGTTTGTATTGCATGGTATTACAGTGATTAATATGCTTTGGGTCTCCTGTGGTTGTCTGCAGTTTCTAAAAAATATTATTCTCCTTAGGTGCTTTTTTTTAAAGGTTTTTGTTTGTGGTTTTCTTTTAAATTAGTGGAACTTGGATTTACTCCCAGGAAGGGTATATTGGACCTTCTGGTTGTATTGAACAATTTTGCTAGTGTGTCTTGTTAACATACTTAAGCCAAGATGATCATCAAATTTGCTGTGCATATGGAATTTTTCCCAAGGCAGGCTACTAGTGACCTTCTTTTTACCTTTTTTTTTCTGCAACATGGTCATGGTCTGCTTTCTAAGATTATCTGGGAGTTTACTTTCATTAAATTCTTGCTTCTAGTGCAAGACTAGCACTGGTGTTTTCCTTCTTGCTTGTCCTCTTGTAATAAACTATAGATGAGACTTTTGGTCTTTGTAGGTCTGGAGCAGCTGGTTGGTTATCTGCCTGTGGTTTTTGGGCTAGACTGGAGTAGGTTTAACCAATCCTTCTCAACTGAGAACCTGTTACAAGATTTTCTTTTTTTAGAAAGTTCTGGACTCTGACAATGTCTAGTCTGAGCACTATGCATTTTTTTCCGAGATTTTTACCATATGAACCGTGCTGTTAAAAATTTTAAAGGGAAAAAAGGTACTATTTTCAGCTATGTGTAGAGTTTGTGTATCTTCTAGTCTTATGATACCATTTTATTAATATAGATAAAAATAATGAAAAGGATGCTCATCCCTGTGACTATGCTAAGAATTCAGTAAAACATGTATTCTTCAACCACACCCATGACATGTGGCACAAAGGCCAGAACATGAAAATGAATTTCAGCTGTTCAACAGCATATGGAGGCTACCATTTCTCAAAGATGTTATCTTTCAATCTCTCAAAATTATTCTAGATTTATGAACACTGTTCACGAGTGAAAACACAGGAGTAATTGTAGCCTAGTGGTGGGTAGGTCTTTTAGGTCAGCTGTGTTTATGCTTGTGGTTCAGACAAGATATTTTTCTCCCCCCTCCCCATCTGGTACACTCATCAAATATTTAAGACACAGGGGAACCTGTTAAGGACATTTGGGGTCTTTTATCTGCTTTATGGCTCTGTTTCTCTAATGGGGACTTTAGCTGTTAATATTTTTTCATTTTGATCTGTTACGTGTCTATACCATCTGTATTGTCTGTACCTCCAGCAGATAGCTTTCCTTAATATCTTTCATATCCCCTTCTAGAAGATGAATATGTGTACTTTATTGCGTAATTACTGACAGCACTAAATTTTAAAATCCTGTTCAGACACCTTCGAACTGGACCTAGTGATTGTAATATGTGGATTTCAAGACTTTAAAGAACCTGTAGCTGGCTGCAGGTGTGTTTTGTGAATATTATACACAACCAAAGAGCTGAAATACACTTTCCTGATAGAAGAGTAGCTATGTCCATGCCTGGGGAGTTACCTTCTAATACACAGTTATTCCTACTTGTCTGTCTTGATTTATTCCTCATATTTTTTTTAATTTTTATTATTATCTTTTAATGTAGACTCAACTAGATTTGATGTAGCTGCTGCAGTTGCAAACTCTTGTCATGTCTTCTGGGATATATTTTTTCTCCTTTGTGTTATTCTTGCCTCAATCACTCCTGATCTTTTTTTTTGACACCGTACTAACTGTACCTCAAGCTGGATGGACTGTCTCCTACTAGACGTATGAAAGTACTGCCACTCCAGAATCACTGATCTGTAATCATTCCTCTAATCTAATATCCTGACAAGGTGATAGACTTCAATGTTGTTACAGAATGTGGTTGTTTTATTTCTAAAGGGATAATTTTACTAGGCTTTTTGTGATCCTTCAGGGACAATGAATTACACAATGGCCCAGATGTAACAAGCAATAGGTAGCAGTCATTAAACTAAATTGTTGCAGTCATCCTCACTGTCCTTAATCTGTTAATGTTTTTTATTTTTTTCATAGCCATCTCGGTGTGATAAACTGCATAATTTAAAAGCTTCCCTACAGAAGTGTGATTAGGAATAATTTGATTAAGGGTAGAAGTGGGTAGTAATGATACAGACTTTTTTCAGGTAAGTATGGTCATAAATTCTATAATAAATTAAACTAGTAAGTACTAAAATACAGAATGCTTGCATAGAATGAATATAATGAAAAAAAATTCCTCTTTGTAAGTGGGAAAGCATGTTAGAAACTTCCACAACAATTTGTTCACTATTGTCAGAATATCAAAAACTTTCAATATTTTTCATTTTAATGATGTTATGTAAAAAGAGGGCAATTATTTGCATTTGCTTTATCCAGTTGCTTTGACTCTTTGTTTTTATTCTTTGTCCATTATGATTCATTTTATGAAATTGTTTGTTTTACCTTTGTTAAGAAGAATCAAGAAAACACCCTTTTCTAAGTGTCTTTATGATTATTGGGGTAGAATAACAGTTGCTCTGCCAGTGTCACAGTGTTTATTTTAATCTCTGAATTAATTTTCTTGGTTGCTAGGCAATTCTACTTCATAGATTTAATGGAAATGACTAATTCAGTGTGCTCTCATTTCATAATAGGCAATCGTTTGCATTAAAACTGAAACTGGGTTTCTCTATGACATAATACTTGACAAATACTTGTGCCAGTATACAATTTTATTACTTTAGCTAAAAAAAAAAAAAAAAATCCACATTTCTGTTGTCCAGTCTTGTATTTCTTGTACAATCCAACAAAGCTGTTGCAAATATAAAGTATTCAAAAGAGGAAGAATTGGGCTTTTATATATATGTAGAGGGCAAATATCTGCCCTAATGTCTGATATTTTGGAAATTTTTTTAAGGCAGCTTATGGAGATGGCTCTGTAGTATGTATTTAGAGCTGGTATCATTTAAGTCTTTTTATATCAATGGCAGTGGTGTAATTAGTAAGTGCTCTGTATCTCAGTTACTCAGCCTACAGATGTATTCAGCAGATCCTGCTTATTACCACACAGGGAAGTTCAAAAATAGATATGAATATTCAAAGTAATAATAGCCATATTATTAAAGAAAAACTCTCAGCACTCAGTAGTTCTAGACGTTTTTCATACTGTAAAAATATAATGCCTGAGGACAGTTTCTTTAAACTTTAAAATATTGTTTTCTGCTATTTCGACACTATTATTTAAGGACAAATATATAGAAAAAAGAGCTTTAAATGAAGCTTCTTAGGTTCCTCAATATCAGGGTAGTGCAGAAGTACAGGCCTTTTTCATTTTGTTGCTACCAGCTATGCTTTCATTTATTCTGAGCTATCAGCTAGTGAAATACTGTCTTTTATCTTGTTATCTCCATTCTACTCTTGTGTTTCCATGTTGGTGAGCTGCATAGCTTGAAAATGAATGGAATCCACCCTGCTTCTTTGTAGAATGGTTAAGGATTCTGTGGGGCAGACTGCTAATGGTGTACCCTAGTAGTCTCTATGCTTCTGACATTGGTTCAAGGTTTATCAGTTCAGCTTCTTTAGCCCATAACATCATTCTGCAGGCTAGCTGCTCTTCTTTTCCCTTCTCTTTAGCTTATCATACATTTGTATTCCTGATAGTGGCCACCTTTTTTTACAGTTAGAGTGCTGAAGACAACTGATTTGGTTTATCTATATAGTTTGTGGCCATCAAAACACTAAATTCTAGGTCCAGTTCACAAAGACATAGTATTTTATCAAGACAGAGAAGACTGGGAATGCTGAATATTTTAATGATTTTGTATTAAGTACACAGTCTTTCAGTATCTACTAACACAAAAAACCTCTAGCAAAATCTTCCAATTGCTGTCTTACAACTTTAATTACGACCTAATGGTAGTAAAATAAGCAACAATACCATGCTATTTTCTAATAGGATTTGAGAGAAAACAAACTTCAAAAATCACACAGTTAAAAGTACTTTCAAGATTTTTTCCAAAGGACATAGAAGGAAAAATATTAGATCACTCAGCTGTATTCCTCACAGAACAAAGTGCTTTTGTTCAGTTTTCTTGTTATATTTGAGCTAATGAGGTGGGTAGTTAGCCAGAGCAATTGCAACTGTAATGGTAATGAAAGCAAGAAGTTGGCTGATTTGTATTCAATACATACTTGGGAGACTGTCTCACTTTTTGTAAATGAGAGGTGGAATATGCAGCCAAAATTAATGAGATTATATTTATGTTAGTGAACTCTCCCAACTCATCTTAATCTATTTTAACATTTAAAGAAAGCAGTACTGAGATGAGTTTTCAGTTTGTGAAACTGGGTTATGAAAATCCTGCAACAGAAGCATGAAAATGTTAACGTGGGTGAAAGAAACTCTCTGGGGAAAATGAAATTAATTTCCTAATGAACATACTCCTTGTCCTGGCTCCATGAGGCAGAGCACTTACTTGGATAAACTGGTTGTCAAAACAATTGCTTTAGTGTACTATCTTTACAAAATACTGACAAATGCCTTTCAACAAATGGGAAAAAAACCAAAAATCAAGTCAAAGACCTCAAGGTAGTTTCAGCAGTGTGCATCTTCAGTAGGTACAAACATGAATTCTCTGTGCGTGGGGAGAGTTAGGTAAGATATTAGGAAAAGGTTCTTCACCCGGAGGCTGGCTGGGCGCTGGAACAGCTCCCCAGGGAAGTGGTCACAGCACCCGCCTGACAGAGTTCAAAAAGCATTTGTACAATGCTCTCTGGTACATGGTGTAACTCTTGGGGATGGTGCTGTGCAGGGTCAGCAGCTGGACTTTGAAGATCCTTGTGGGTCCCTTCCAGCTCTGGATATTCTATGATTTTATGGTTCTCAGTAAGAGTGCACAATTATTATATGTCACAGCAATAATTTCCATCATGCTTGATAATTCTGAGGAATGAAATTGTTATGAAATAGTGAAGGTATTTAAAGTGATGTTATTGGATTAAAAAGTAAGCTCTTCTTTCAGCCAGTAATTTGTAAGTTATGCTTTTAATGTTTTGTGAAAATTACTGGGTCATCATCTAAGACTCTGGATTGAGATAGGAAATATCTAAAACAGATTATCTGTATTGTTTACATTTTTCAAGTCGACTTACAAAATTATTTGTGACCTTGAAAAATCTTACGGTAATATACTGTGTCTTGACTTCCCATTTGTGAAAAGCAATGTAGGGTATACATAAGCTTTCATTTCTTTCACTCATTCTATGACTTGTTTATCACTTTAATAGGTGATAGTCTTTACAATTCTACAATGCAATCTCAATTGAGGCCTCTAGATATTAAAGCAAGAAGAAATGTGCCAGGGAATACTTCCTAATTTGTAAATAAATAAATAAATTGCAGGCGGTAAATGTTCTTTGCTATTGAAGGTGAAATACGGTGTAATTGAAGCTTCTTGCCTGTCCCACCTTAATTTCTGACCAAACATTTTATTTGAATGAGTAAAACTAAAGGAGTTGCATTCATTATGCATATGGCATGTGTTGTTAAAATGAAGACTGACAGACCTTTGATTTTCAGCAGTGACATAATCTAAGGCAGAGTGCTGTGATATACATATGGTGGATGTCTGTACAGCATGCCAAAGGAAGGAACAGTTCAGAAAGTTGTTAACTTCATCCCCTTCAAAAGAACTGAATTTCTTAGTGATTATAACATGTGTTATGGAAAATTCAGGATGGATATGTTTCTACTAGGAATTAGTGCCTCTTTTCACTTATTTTACAGAAGTGATACCCAACAGAGCCAAATTAGCCTGTGTTTTCTTGTTTGTTAAAAAGTTATATGCATTTTCTTTTGATGAATGGCCATTTTTCTTTAGGAAGGTGACTGCAACATTTTCAGCTACCGAAATGATGACAAAATTTGTCCTGTCTTTGGCATCAAAAATATAGACTTTGTTTTATCAGCGCATGATGGAGTATAACCTCAAACAGAAAGAAAATTAACAGGCCTAACTCTTAACAGAAATGCACTCAAAATGCTGTTTCTTAAATGTATCTGCTTTCTTTGAATATATTTGATATACAGCCCAAGCAAAGAGACTCTCTGAGCATCTTCCTCCACGATGCATGGAAAGCAGTCCCATCATGTCACAGTGCATGCAGTCTCTCCCCAAAATTGTAAGCACCACCATCTAATTTGTCCTAGTGGGAAGAATACGCTGTGGTGAGCTCTGCAGTGTTATAGCAAGATTTATTTCTGCTATTCAAGCTCTCCTGTTTAAATGTTGTTTTTAGCTCTTTCTTTAACACTGCTGTCTATTAACAAAAGGTACAGCTAGATTGTTGAAATAACCAGTCTTCTGCATGTCCCTTACTATGTTGCAAGTTTGAAATCCTCTTAAATAGCAGCTCCAAAACTCATGTGGTATGAACAAAGTCCCAGCAGTTTCATTACAAAAGCAAATTTCTGGCCTTAATGGCTTAAATGAAAAAGTTATCCTTGAAATTACATATACAATATGTTTTATCAATAGGGTATGGATTGTATGGAAGCTCTGACAATGCTGGTGACCATTTCAGCATGCATGGACCCTATCCTTGTTTTCATTTACATGTTTACAAAGAATTTAAAACTCTTGGTTGGTTGGGGTTTTTTTGTTTGTTTGTTTTGTTGTTGTTTGTTTTGGGGTTTTTTTTTGTTTGTTTGGTTTTTGTTTTCAGGGTTTTTTTTCCTATGATAGATAAGAGTATTCCTCAGCCTTTGGTATTTCAGTTTTAATGTCAAAGCACATGATGGACCTAGTGTTTGCCACTAATATGCTGAATAACATTGAAGAGCAGCTCTGCCCTCAGACAACAAATGTTGCATTTAGAATGACTGAAAGCAATGTCAAACTATTATAGGCCTCCCTAGATATGAAAGGACTTATTGCAATTTAAACAGATGAAGCATAGAATATAAAGTTTTCTGAAGTATAGACTGTCTAGTATATGGGTTGGGAAAAAGTAGATGTAACTTTATCTTCAATATCCAGTCAGAAGTTGTAGTAGTACAGTTACCTTGCTAGAGAGGATTAATGATAATACTAGGTCAGTCCATGGAAGCGTGTTTCCAATTACTTCCAGTCTTTTTTTTCAAGCAAGTAGTATTCAAAGGAAAGATTTGCATTAATTTTGTAAGAAATTGATATTAACCTATGAAAGTGCATTTATTAATTCGAACATTTTGGAAAAAGATTTCTCTCTTCAAAATTTTATCTAATCTTATGGAAATTTCTTGAGAAGACTGAAAAGGTTTTTTGCTTGTTTTTTTACTATTTCTATTAATAAGTGTAGTGGTTTCTTTATATTGTGACATGCAGTTGTGTCTCAACCCCAGCCATCAGCCAAGCCCCATATAGCTGCTTGCTCACTCCCTCACCAGTGGGATCGGGGAGAGAATCAGAAGGGTAAAAGCCAGAGAACTCATGGGTTGAGATAAAAACAGTTTAATAAGGAAGGCAAAAGATGTGCACACAAAAGAACCCAAAACAAAGCAAATATTTAATTCACTACTTCCCATGGGCAGGCAGGTGTTCAGCCATCTCCAGGAGAGCCAGGCCCCATCACAGGTAATGGTGACTTGGGAAGACAAATGCCATAATTCCAAATATCACCCCCTTCCTCTTTCTTTCCCCTTCTTCTTTGCATACTGAGTCTCTGTATCTAGGGGTGTAGTAGAATGCAGTGGGTGGATAGAGACTTACTGTGTAGTGTTAGGTCATTATTCAGTGAAAATCTGCACTTGCAGGAGCTGGATAGTAGAGTACATCAGATGGGTCACAGATGTAAGACCACTGTACATGGAGCGAGAGGATGGATAGATGCTGGAATTGCCGAAGGCTGGCAAATCAGGTAATTATAAAGTGTAAAATGTACAGAGGAAGTTGATAGTACAGGAGGGTCTCCATCTTTTATTCTGTGTCTAGGGAATGTGATGTCATATCTACATGGTATTTTACTCCTGCGACCTGCTATTGAAGCAAGAAGCTGAGAGAAGAAAACCAAAATCACTTTTCAGCTAGAAGGCATTTCTGTAGCAGTTACATTGGATCTGTGCAAAGCTGTTGGGGGCGGCATTGGTGCTGAGACTTTAGCCAGAGAGGAAGCCTCAAGGAGTGTAACGATTCCCCCAGGCAACAGCAGAAAACAGGCTCACAGAATCACAGAATAAGCTGAGCTGGAAGGAACCCTCAAGGATCATTGAGTCCAACTCATTGCCCTGCACAGGACAGCCCCAAGTGTCACACCATGTGCCTGAGAGCATTAACCAAATGCTTCTTGAGCTCTGTCAGGCTTGGTGCTGTGACCACTTCCCTGGGGACACTGTGTCAGTGCCCAACCAGTGATGCTGTGCCTGCTGCCCCCCAGGACATGGTTGGCCCTCCTGACTGTCAGGGCACTGCTGACTCAGATTCAGCTTGTCATCAACCAAGACCCCCAGGTCCCTTTCTGTGGCACTGCTTTCCATTGTCTCATTCCCCAGCCTGTCTTTACATCTGGGGTTGCCCCATCCCAGGTATAGAATCTAGCACTTGCCCTTGTTAAACTTCCTATGGCTGCTGACTACCCAGCCCTCTAATTTATCAAAGTCTCTCTGCAGGATCTCCCTGCCTTCAAGGGAGTCAACAGCCCCTCTCAGGTTTGTATCATCTATGAGCTTGCTTAGTATCCCTTCTAGTCCTGTGTCCAAGTCATCTATGAAGACGTTGAAGAGCTCAAGGATGGAGCCCTGCAGAACCCCACTAGTGACAGGTCCCCAGTCTGATGTCACCCCATTCACTATAACTCTTTGCTCCCAAGTTGTGAGCCAGTTGCTCACCCATCACATGATGTGTTTTTCCAGCTGTCTGCCAGACATTTTGTCCAGATGGATCCTGTGAGAGACAGGATTGAAAGCTTTACTGAAATCCAAAACGATCACATCAGCTGGCTTCCCTTGGTCAACTGAGTGGGTTACCTTGTAATAGAAGGAAATTAGGTTTAATAAGCGGGGCTTTCCCCTCATGAACCGATGCTGTCTGTGACCAGTGACTACATTGTCTTTCAAGTGTTTTACAATACATCCCAGAATAATCCTCTCCATAACTTTACCAGGCACTGAAGTGAGACTGACAGGCCTGTAGGGATGTTCTCTTTCTCACCTTTCTTGAAAACTGGGACAATGTTCACCAGTTTCTAGTCATCTGGGACATCTCTGGGTTCCCAAGACTGCTCAAAATAATCCAGAGAGGTTTTGCAATGACGTCAGCTAGCTCTGTCAGAATTCTGGAATGAATCTCATCAGGCTCCTTAGACTTGCAGGGATCCAGCTGGAGAAGCAGGTCCTGCACCATTTCAGGGTCAACTGGGAGTTGGTCATTCACAGTTATGGTTCTCTAGCTATCTAGTATCACTGTCTGGGCTGTGGTTCTGCACAGGATGTGCACATTAATTTTGATAAAAGCATTATGTAAAAACATTGCTTTGCTTTGAGAAGCAACTTTAGCATAGTCCCCTGCTAAGGCTGCTCTTTGGTGATACTTGCCAAAAGCTCAGTGCAGCGTGTACAATGAATCATAAAATGCTCCTCTAGTACAAAAGATTGAATGCTCTCATTTTTGCTGCCCTCAGTCTTTGGCTTTGGGAAATGCAACATAGTGTCAGGAAGCATTTGGTACCGTTGAAAGTATTTTGCAGGGGTTTCTCATGGAGGTGGGAGGCACTGGACTGAGATCTGCCGGGAGTTTTCCCTAAGCTGCTGACTAGGAAGAAAGGCCAGACTTGTGGAGGGGAGAACTACCTAATAGCATATAGAAGAGTCTGATTTTTCCCTTCCAGATGTGGTTTGAAAAGTGGAGAGAAAGTTGAATTTGACATTGACAGCATTTGGAAAGCTTTAATTCCAGGGAGGCAAGAATTTCTGAAATCATGCTCTCACAATGACTCTTATTTAAGGATGTGTTGAGGAGAAACCTAGGTACCTTTTAGTCACTGGCAGATGCAAAACAAATTACTTGGAGTGGGGAGCAGAGGGGAACGGGAAGGTTCACGTGTTCTGCAATCAAGAACAGCCGTCCGGGCTGTACAAATTCTTATAGAGTTGCCAGAAACAGGAAATTATGGCGAGATTTTGGTAAACCAGCAGATATTCCCTCTTCACAAGGGCACCATAGGATTTCCATAGGATGCAGTCAGGTCAGAATGATTCTTTCTGTGTCCTGTTTTGCAGAGATGCAGGAGAAGCTGTGCTATGGCCCAGCTGACCTGGACTGTATTCCTGACAGCATTTGTGCCACAGACACAGTAAATCTCTGAGTGTTTGTGTGTATCACAAATTACATGGAACAAGTCTGACGGAATTTTTACCAATGCTTCAAAGAGCATACCTCTGAGATTATGCCTATCCCATTGCCATTTTCAAGTCCCTCCTGTAAATCCTAAAAGAAATTTTAAAGTTGTTCAAAGAAAAGCTTGCTAGATTTCCCACCCCTGAGGGCAAATTAGTGTATTTTCCTTTAACTTCAGTCTTTGGAATAGTGGGAAGTATTTTGTCTGTAACTTTAGAGATTGCAGCCTGGAGGGACACCATGCATAGCCAAATGCATCCTTAATAATTGATTTGGAAAAATTAGTAAATAAAACCACTGTTTTACATTGAAAATATTGGCATAATAATGCAAATTCCTACATCTGAGAGAAGTCGAGTGTAAGGGAAGAGGGGAAGAGAGTGAAAAGAGAAAATACACAGAGCTGTGTGTCTCTGTTACTGGTATGTAGTGCCTGTGAAGAAAGAGAGTTTATGGATTTGCTAAAATATGTATTGTTTAAAGAATTTAACTTATGGCTTTGTAATATTCTGATATTTTAAAATGTGTATGGAATAAAACAAGATTATAAACCAGGACAACCCTCCTGGGAGATAGAAAGGAGAAGCCCCTACGTTACTTTTGCATGGCACAATAGCATGGGCCTAGGGGGCCTTTTAAAGATATGACAGATTTGGAATTTAATTTCGTGAAAAGAAACAAAGCTGGAAGAGCCCAGAGGTAGGACTGAGTGGTCAGTAGTATGGGATATAAAGAATGGGAAAGGTGGCTGGAAGTAAAAGGGTGGTGTGTGGTTCACCATATCTCTAAACTAGCTCAACTATTAGACAATACTGCAGGGATATTATGTGTAATCTAGAATTGCAATTTTACTGCTCACTGATGCCGAGTTTTCTAGAATACAGTTTTCACCTTTAAGTTTGCCTGATATCAGTAATCTCCTGCAGACATAAGGAACATTTGCATTCCCCCACACCTCTTGAAAATAATTTTTTAAAGCATGTTTTACAAAAACTATGGGTGTCTGCAAGCCATATAGGTTTGGAAATATCAGTTTCAGGATGTGAAGCAATACCCACTCTTAGGTGTTAATCAGAAAGGTGTTTCTGATGGAGGTAGGGGATGGAAAAACAATCCAAATGAAGGATTTTGGTAATATCAAATTGCTGCAATATGGATTCATATATCCAGACAATAAATAGAAATATACAAAATATTAGGAGTAAACATATAAATAAATCCTCATTGGATTAAAAAATAGCCTGTTCTACAGATACTGCAAAAGGCTGCAGCTATTTTTTGCTCTCTGCATGGTTTCTCAGATAATTCCATTTGGTAACTGGTGACACATGCATTTAAAAAAAATTGCTGACTTTCATTTAAAGTGACAGGGTAATATTGCTAAGAAACTGAAGAATGTAGGTAAACATATATTAACCATATATTTTTTGTGTTTGATAATATGCCATTATGTATATTTAGTTCTCTTGGTAGTTGCCAGTCTCTTTAAGCAAATTATTTATGTTTGAATAATCTATTCGTAGAAAATGAAAAGAACAGAAGGAAACTGGGAAATGAAAGGAGGGGGAAGGTTTTGAACATGCCTGCCATAATATATTTGTAAAGGGGCAGAACTGAATGGGAAACCTGTAACTAGCCTGCATGTAGTTAATTTTTAAATACAAATCCATGATATAACTGTCTTGCAGAAACCACTGTGGGGGTTTTTGTAACGATTTGCTCCTACAATGACCACCAGTACAAATATATTCTAAATTAACCATTGCATTCTTACAGCTTGAAAGAAGGTTTTTAGGTCTTAATTCTGCTCAGCTCTAACCAAGAATGCCATATACAAAAGCTTTTTCCTTCCCATTCCTCTTATAGCAATATTGACTTAGTTTTGTGAGCCTAGTTAAAAAAACAAATACGCAAATAATGAACACAGATTATCATGGTAGAAATTGCTCGTTTAAAACAGCAAATACACTGGAGGATTAAAACATATTACCATTAACTCTGTTTATGGTGTTCTGGCTTTTCAAACTGACAAAGATTTTTTTTCCAGACATCTTTGTAGTTCAGTCCCTGGGATTTAATCTCTGTAATGTGTTACACTCACTATTGTCCCAGTGAATTTGTTGACAGACAGTAAGTGGGTCACTGCATTGAAATGCCCGATGTAAGCCCCGAGTTCTCCCTTTGCGTTGGCAAGGCAACGGCAGTGGTCCAGGAATCATGCGCAGAGCAGGCTCCCAGCCTGCTGCTCTCACGGGGTCTCGCTGGAGGGCAGGGAGGAAAAATCTCTTGGATGCTGAAATGTGCAGTGGATTCTTCCCTCTTTTTTTAATATGTCTGTTGTCTTAGAGTGGTGGTGGGAGGGAGAGAGATGCAAACTTACAAATAAGATGAAGCAATGCACAGCAATTGACTCTATGTTATTGCTTTGTTCTAAAGTGTTTGGATGTTATTTTAGTTTGGTGGGATTGAATACATTATACATCAGTCAGACCTAGTTGTTCTAATGTATAACAGAAAAAAGATAAATATTTCATAACTGCTTTAGATCTTGCTATGATTCGCCATTCTCTCCTCCCCTCTTCCACAGCTCCCTATAGAAAAACAGCTGATAAAGTGCTTTATTCCATGAATCTATAGAGAAGCAGAATTCCACATGTTGGAATTCTTATGTATGGTAACATTCATAAAACATCTGTGATAATTAAATTTACAACATTTTTTTGAAAAGTAGCCTGTACACAGAGAAAACTTGAATCTGAACATCAACAGGTTCATAGTGATTGTTGCTCTAATGAACTGATTTCTACAGCTGACACTGGCCACTACTATGTTCCTGCTAAAACTAAAAGAGAAGGGACGTGAAGGGAAAATGAAGGAATTTTGTAATTGCAGAGAGATTAAAATCTTTGCCTCTGACCATGTCACAGCAACAAGGAAAGTCCTACATCTGGAGGAAACAACCTTGTTACTGACACTGCTCCATGGACTATGTGTTCATTTGCATCAGTTGAGTAGCTGATGACTGGAAGAGGTATAGACTTTGGCAAAAACATCTATTTTTGTGAAATAAAGGAGTTGTACAGAGCTCAGGGCATGTAATGTTCTCTAGCTACAAAGCTTTTCTTTTTAAAAGAACTATATTCAGGTAGGAATTCCTACAAGTAGTTTTCTCCCAAAAGCAGCTATAGAGCTGGGAACAGTAGCAACAGCCAGCTCTGTTTTGCCATTCATGCTAAGCCAACATAGGGAGCCAGGTTTCCCTGTATCTTTCACAGACATTTCAGCTATTCAAAAAAACCCCTAAGAATGCCAATGTTGTAATGCTGCACATCTGGACCTGAAATAGCACATAGCTTTTGTCACCTTCACAACTCATATGCTTCCCATCCTTGGCTGATCAATAGCAATTACTTCTTCTGAACAGGAAACTCACATTGCATGGTAAATATTTAATACTTCATGTTTTGGGTCTGCAGATGTTTCAGAAGTACCAGAAAAAGTACAGTTTGGAAACCCTTTGATATACAAACAAAAATTCAATCTACTTGGGAATCTCAGAAGGGTTTTGAAAGTATTTCTAAATGCTCTAATAAAAAAAAAAATTGCACACTGGACAAATAAGGAGAAGGCAGGCTCCAACTCAAAATAGCTGAAAATAGAAGGTGGGAAAATTAGTTATAAAAATTATTCAAGTTTAAAATCGAGATTAGATGAACACTGAATCACAACCTGGTGCAATGCCTTGTTATCCTCCCTACAGATTTTAAGCAAAAGGGAAAAAATAGTGTGGACCTAACAAGTCTTGATTCTTCAAATATTCTTTGTGGGTTATCTTTCTCTTTTCTCTTGTTCTCTCCTACCATCTTTGTCTGACTTAATTCTTTCTCTGCATAAGAAGAATAGAATAGAATAGAATAGAATAGAATAGAATAGAATAGAATAGAATAGAATAGAATAGAACAGAGTAGAGTAGAATAGAATGGAATAGAATAAAATAGAATAGAATAGAATAGAATAACTAAAAACTTGATTGTTTTACTACTACTAATAAAAAAAAATAAAAGGGAGAAGGACAGTATGTTTAGAATTTTTTTTAAAAAATGTTATTATAATTTCTAAAGTAGTTGGCTGTTTTAGCCTTTCACCTTTATTGCCTAATTATTAGGTAGGCAATTGAAGGTACGTTTTTAATAAGAAAGGTAAGTAAAACCAACAATACATATGCACTTTTAAAGGCTGGCATACATATAATAGCGAGCCTCTATTTTGTTCTTGGTCAAAAGAGCAGAGAAAATTTTCCTTTTCATTCATTTTCAGTTTGAGTTTGGAGAAACTCCATGTCTTTTGAAAACATTGCTTGTTCCTTGATAAATGGGAAATAATGTGCAAAAAAATTTTCAGCTTTTTGGAATTATTTTTATAAAAAATTTGTCTCTTTTTTTCTATAAGAAGTTTCCAGTTTCTTGTAGTCTATTTCTTTAATACTTTCCTGCTGCTTTTTTCTCTTCTGAGCAAAATAGCTAGACATATTGGTGTTCAGTTTGACCCAAGCAGTCCTGTGATTCTAACTCTTTTAGTGCTGTTTTACAGAAATCGATACAACTGCACAGAACCCACTGATGTATAGTCAGATCTTAAATTATATGTCTCTGCAGTGCTCTAAATCTCTCCAAGTTCCTGAATAAATACTTCGTATTTCATTAGAACATGTTAAAGGATGTGAGAGACAGAGCTGCACAAAAAGCCAGGGACAGTAAATAAAATGGCCACAACTCCAGGGTACTCAGATTTCTAGAGGCTGTGCTTAAGGAGTTTATTTTCAAGTGGGTGCACAAGACAGTGGAGGACATATGGCACAGTCTTAAATCTCACAGCTTTCTCTGCTTTTATTTCCCATTTGTAGCACTGCAATTTTCAATGAGTTGCATATTTTCCAAAATGAACTTTGAATTGTCAAAATACATGGGAATTAAATTTTTTTCACCTTCAGTGATGCCCTTTTCTCCTTTAGACTGTGTATATGGAGACAGCTAGTATCTTTAGCAAAGTATATCTTAGGTACTCACTGGATATCTTTTTTAACAGATGGACTGCAATGAGAATACATGAAGCTGGTGCCAACTTCCAGATAGCAAAGTGTGTCAGGGATGAGGATAACTTTAAGAGGTTAAGGAAAAATAACATCCCCCTGGCACCAAAAATTCCCAGATCCCCCAGATGAAATAAGCCTAAAAATCCTCTCACTTTGATTTTTGACAAATGATTTACTGCATAACTAAGTAAAATGGCATATAATTTCCCAAAAAGAGCAGAAATGCATTTTAATTTTGAAATTATTTTGATTAAATATTTTACTTGTAACTCAAGATGAAATGTTCACCTCTTTCTTGGGCTGGTTGTCATGTCTTCTGAGTGGCCTACTAGAAGTGAAAGGTAAAACATATATGTAAATTAGTGTACAGGGATGTGGAGAAGAGCCTTTTGCTGGGCTTCAACAAGGTGGGGCTTCGTCCAGTATCTTCCAATTATCTTTCTTTGATTGATGGGTTTGAAAGTGCTGCATAAAACTTTCACTTCATTCTTAGGGACATAGCACATGGCCTAATGGATTGAAACATCACAGAAAATATATACAATTTTCTGCATTTTAAGATCTTGCAGAGTTAATAAAATGCCACTAAAGCATCTCTCTCCATGTTAGTTACATAGTAGACAAATGTTATTGTAACATATCTTGCTACTCTCTTGTATTTTTCAGTTTCTTTGGGGACTCCAAGGTCTCCTCCTTCCCCTCCATTTCTCTTCAGTAGTGGGGTGGAATAAAAGCTGAAGTCAATAAACATAAATGGAATGGAAGGAAGCACAGTTCTTATTGTGATGTGCTTCTGCCATAGAAATGCTGGGACCTGAGCATAACTTTGTCAGAGTTCAGACACAGACCAAGATACGAATGCCTTTATTTCAACATGTATGCAACCTGAATCCACAGATACATTAGCTGTACATTTTGACATTTTCTGCCACAAAATATTTAGCAATCCCCCATTAAGGGTTTGCATCAACTGTCTACATCATGAACTTCCAAAGAGGCTTGTCTTGAAGTGTATCCATGCTTTTAAATAAAGTTTACCCTACTCCTTGCAAAAGAAATTGCGGGAATAAAATCTATCTAATACCAACAGGAAGATCTGAAAGCTTCTCATCATAGTGTTTGGTTTTGTTGTTTTCTTTTTTGTGGGCTTTCATTTTTTCCCTCCTTTACCTTCCTCCAAAGTTTCCTGGGTGCTTGTCTCCAGAGAGCCTCCCACAACTCAGCTTTGGATTGGATTGGCAGGGAGGCTTCCTGTGGCAGCAGTTTCATGTAGGCTGTGATGGACAGTAGCACTATATTTTCAGGTTCCCAGCCTGAATCTCTTGCAGCCTGAATCTCTTGCAGTTCTATACTCTGTATAGAAGGAGTGGAAGACTTAGGACTCATCCAAATAGGAGTTAGAGTTTAGGTATGCATTTTGATCTGATCCTCACTAAACCTCATGACGTTTTGCTTAATCTTGGTGTCTTCTAAAATGTGTATGCAACAAAATACCTTAAGTTGCATTAGAGGCATCCTGGAAGTGGAGCTGCCGGTAACTGGCTTAGTGGGTTTCACACCTTTGTGTGGTTTATCTACGTGCAGAGTGTTGCTTCGCCTGTGCTGATTTCCAGGTTTCATCTTGAGAAGTGTGATCTGAAAATGCAGCAGACATGAAGTGTGCGAAGTTAATGGTTGCAGCATATGCTTGGGATCAAGTCCCTTCTCACCCACATTTTCTACGTCCCTGAGTATATTCTAACAATTGAGCTGAATATCAGCTTAAAATGGGGGCCATTCCACCTCTGCTGAAACTGTTGGATATAACTGAAAATAATTATAGATTGAGTAGAAAAGAGAGAGGAAGGGGAAAAAACCGGAACAATAGAGAACATGATGAGGAAGCCTAGTGTTTGCATGCATATTTTAAATAAGCTGTCACTAAATAGATTATTGAAATAAGAATTTGAAGGTTTGCTAATCGTGCTGGCCTATCACAGTTGCCTTTCTTGTAATTCTTGTCCTTTCACTTGTAATTCTTCCCCTTGCCCCAACTAGGGAAATTGTGCATCTTAAAAGAAAATTTCATATTTTGCAAAAGAGATATGATGCCAAGGTAATTTTTGACTTGTAGCATATAGGAACAGTAGTCACTCTGTATCATAATAAAGGTGTCCTTATTTTTATCTTTCTAAAATCATATAACAGTTTGATTTGGAAACAACCTTTAAGATGGTCTAGTTCCAACCCTGCGACCCCCAGCATGGGCAGGGAGAAATCCCTTCAGATCACATTGCTGAAAACTTCATCCAACCTGGCCTTTAACACTTCCAGGGATAGGACATCCACAACCTTTCTGGGCAGCCTCTTTGAACAGGCTGTATGTGATTCAGCACTCTCAAAGTAAAGAATTTCTTCCTAACATTTAATATAAACCTACCCTCTGTCAGTATAAAGCCATTCTCCCTTGTTCATCACTACATGTCCTTGTAAAAACTCCCTCTCCAGCTGTCTTGTCAGCCCCTTTTAGATACTGGAAGGCTGCTAAAAGCCTCCCTAGAGCCTTCTCTATGCTGAAAAATTGTCTCAGCCTGACTACACAGGAGAGGACTTCTTCATGGCTCTCCTCTGAACTTGATCCAACAAGTCCCTGTCCTTCTTATTTTGGGAGCTGCAGAGCTGGAAATGCAAAATAAGAATGCAAAAATCATTCCAAGGATTCAGCTGATACTCCCAGTTGCTGAGATTCTGGGGTTGATGGTCCTTTTCAGTCTTCAAAGACTGTTTCAGTTTAGCACACACACTTGTTTTCTGCCTTTTCTATGGCATTAGGACACATGGGACGCCAAATTCAAGATCTTAATGGGTATACATTTTGTATATATAAATAAAGAACTTACAATCTATTGGATTCTATGAAAAAAGGAGGCTTTTGCGTAAGCAGCTTAAATATTAAATGTTGTTGCAAATGAAGTGAAAGATGAAGATAAAGCATGTAGCTGACACATTCCTATGCAAATATTAGGTATTTTAGAATTTATTTTTTTTTTCCATTGAGCTATTTGAAAAAAAAAGTGCTAGCTCATAGTAGTTAATGGAAGATAATTTAGGATGAATGTGCTGGGGGAAAATGAAGCTTATATAATGAGTGAGACGTCACAAAGGAAGCAGTGAAATGCTTTGTTCTGATATCCTCCATGTTTGAGGTTGTTTTATTTATATGTCATTAGTGAATGAAGTATTCATAAAAAGTGCTTGAATTATCCTATGAAATGTGAAAATGTAACAAAGTTGCATAAATTTTAAATTTTTCTTGTCTATTGTCTCATTTTATGACTGTGGGGGTTTTTTATGAGTGCACTCCAGATCACTTTGTAATGCATTTCTGGTGACTGGTATTAGATAGGACAGAAAAAAAATCTTGAAGAAAATGGCTTAGTTAACAACCATAATAATTCATGCAGAGCTCACAAAAGAAGTAAACCAACATGGGAGAGGAGGAATATCTTAAATGCCTATTTTGTATTATTGCAACTACCTTTAATAGTTTTCTGATGGAAAAGAGATTTGTTTACATATATTATTCTAGTATAATTCTTATCATCTGAGTTCATCCCACTGTGTATGATTTTTCATGGAATCGTAGAATATCCTGAGTTGGAAGTGACCCACAAGCACCGTTAAAGTCAAACTCAGGGCCTGCACACAACAGCCCCAAGAATCATGCCAAGTACCAGAGAGCCTTGTCCAAACACTCCTTGACCTCTGTCAGGCTTGGTGCTGTGCCCTGGGGAGCTGTTCCAGTGCCCGACCACCCTCTGGATGAAGAAGCTTTTCCTGACATCCAGCCTAAAGCACCGCTGACACAACTTTATGGTGTTCCCCCAAGTACTACCTGTGGTCACCAGAGGGAAGAGATCAGTATCTGCCCCTCCATTTCCCCTTGTTAGGAAGCTGTAGATTGTGTTGAGGTCTGCCCTCAAAACTGCACACAATATTCAAGGTGAGGTGCACCAGTGGAGAGCAGAGTTGGACAATCCCTTCCCTTGACTGGCTGGCGATATTTTGCTTAATTCACCCCAGGACGCAGTTGGCTCTCCTGGCTGCCAGGGCACTGCTGTCTCATATCCAACTTCCTGTCAACCAGAACCCCCAGGTCCCTTTTCACAGTGCTGCTCTCCAGTCTCTTGTTCCCCAGTCTGTTTGTATAGCTAGGGTTGCCCTGTCCCAGACGGTCAGAATTAATCTTCTGCCTGACTAGAGTACTTCAGCTGCACTGATCAAGTAAAACATTATTTGACCTATTAATATTTAAAATATACCTTCATTTTACTCTGCGTCCAAAAAATATGAAGAAGCACTCTAAGTTAATTAAACTGAAGATGCTTATTTTTCTAGTAAAAAAAAAAATACATGATTAAAATGACACAGAAGTTTTTCCAAGAGTAGAATAACTTATTTAATGTGTTGAAGGAAAATGTCTCATGGGTGAGAATTTCAGTGTGTCTTGGCAATGTGCTCTTGCAGCCCAGAAAGCAAACGACATCCTGAGGTGCATCAAAAGGAGTTTGGCCAGGAAGTCAAGGGAGGTGACTGGCCCTCCCTTGACTCTGGTGAGTCTCTGCTGTCATGACACCTCATCTGAAAAGCTGTCCTATTTTGGGACCCCCAACACATTAAAAAAATGTTGACCTGTTGGAACAAGTCCAGAGGAGGGCTACAAGATTGATCAGAGGGCTAGAGCTACTTTCCTATGAGGCAAGTCCGGGGTGATCCAACCTGAAGAAGAGAAGGCTTTGGGGAGATCTTATAGCAGCCTTCCCGTACCTGAAGGGAGCCTAGAAGAAAGCTGGAGATGGACTTTTTACAAGGGCATGTAGTGTTCGAACCAGGAGGAATGGCTTTAAGCTGAAAAAGAGTAGGTTTAGATTAAATATGAGGAAAAAGTTCTTTACTATGAGGGTGGTGAGGCACTGGAGCAGGTTGCCCAGAGAAGCTGAGGATGCCTCATCTCTGGAAGTGTTGAAGGCCAGGCTGGATGGTGCTCTGAGCAACCTTATCTAGTGAAAGGTGCCCATGGCAGAGGGCTTGGAACTAGATGATTTTTGAGGTCCCTTCAAACCCAAGCCATAGGATTCTGTCATCTTAGCCTAACTCAGCAGGAACAATATTAAATCCAACTAGTTATCAGTTCTCAGTCTACCTAACATTTAATTGTCTAAACTGAATCATAACTACACAACATATGCTTGAATGGGATTGTGTCCCTTTTTTGGCTGCTGGGCTGTATGGCCAGAAATTGTGAATTTCCAAACCAGCTCTGCAAAGACAGTGTCACATATGAAGCTGCATAATAAAAAAATAGTTGAGACTCACCTGTATTTTTGGATGTGCTTTTTAATTTTTGTTGTTATCAGTAATTGCATTGCTCTTTTATGCAATTCTTCATTGGGCTATGCTTCTGTCTTTGTTCTTGCATTATCTGTATTTGCTGATGTGAGCATGCTACAAGAACCAGTTGCCTGCTGTAGACTTTATCCAATAACTGGAAATAAAGACTGGTTGTCCTCTCTTATTTCTTATTTACGTCTTTGTAATCTTCACACATTTTCAAACTGTTTTGGGTTTTGGATTATTAAGTCATCTTTATAGTGTTTATAGTATAGTTTTGATATAGAAAAATAAAAGATAGAAATATTGCAGTAATAAAGAAGACTTTAAATTGCTTTTTACCCATTCAAAAAGAATGATGTGAACATATTATTTATATTTGTATATATATGTATCTCCTTGTTTTTCTTTTGTGTGTATGATGCTGATATTAGGAGTTCCTCTAGGTACATAGAAAAGGGTTCAATAAAATCTGCTGAAAAGTTGTCCTTTTAAGCAAACAAAAAACTACTGATGATGATGAAAGAAGTTCTGGTAATATATCACTGCTTTTCAGAAACTGCTAAGCAATTTTCAATTTTGACTTCTTCACTGATAGATTTGTATTGCAGCTTTAGTATTATACCTTTAATATTGCAATGTTTTGCTTACTCTGTTCTTTTTTCTACTGAGCAGGACTGAGAGAGGGAAGCTTCCTGGGAACTTAGTTCTTAGCAGGGAAAACTTAGGGGGTTTTGGCGGGGGTTTCTTTTGTTAATTTGAAATGAAATTCAGTTTTATTTTCTTGCCCTTGGTTATTACAGCATAGCACTGCTTTTGTACTCAGTTCAGAGTGCTTGCTTGCCTGTGTTAACTGATAGGGGAAGCTAATGAAGGAAAACATGCTTCCTACCGTGTCCATCCTTGCGCTTTCCTAATTGATTTAATCCTTGCTCCATCAGAGCATCGAAGCCTCAAACGTGTTCCTTAACTTAGTCTATTAGTCTGATGAGAAACATGCCATGAGGGGGCCTTGATTTGTCTGTCTTTATTGACTTAAAAAAGCCAGCAGCCAAAAAGCTTAATCTTTGCCACTTTACAAAGCTGTGGACATAAACTTAAATAACTCTGAACCAGGCTAATAGTGATATTGATAACTGGTTTGTTTGAAGAGTTTAGATAAAAATCTGTGTCTTAACGATCTATTTAGCTTTTCATTTTTTCTAAATTGTCAGGCTACAAAAATGAGACAAAAGAGCATTTTGTTTCCATTCATTTTTGGCTATGCAAAAGCTATGCAAGATCAAAGACAAGTCCATTAAGATTTATTTTGGCCTGTACAGATGGAAATAGTAAAATCTGGTTCTCTACTCAAAAATACTTTGCTCAAACTGGTTGTCCCCAGATTTATACTTTATCTGTAATGATTTTATTTTTTTTTATATTTGGTTCTCTGTTCTCATTGTATGTGCTCAAATTAAAATTTCTATATATGCACTTGCAGTACAGAGTTGTGATATTTACACCTATATGGACATGGTTGCACGGTGATTGATAAAGTTGTACTGATTCCCATGTTTGAATTTTTTTCCTAAGAAGTTTGGTTTTTGTTTTAACAACTGATAACCTTTCTTGTCCTCACCAGTACAAAAGCATTTCATGTGGTGATGACACTGGTGATTTTCACTTACCCAGAGGAAGAATCAAGTATAGTTTTTTAAGTTGCTTTTTCTTTTCATACAGTCTGCTCCATTAAGAGTATTTTATACCGTACTTTTGCATCATGCCTGTACATTGATTTAAACTGCTAGTGGTTCCTTCTAGGTTCCAAATTGCTGTAGGTTTAGGGTCATGGCCATCAATTAATTTTCAGTAAAATACTTGACTATTTATATTTTACTTAAGTTTCTTAAGCCACATTTTATGTTAGCATGCTCCTTTTGTTCTGCAGCAGAAACATATGTTCATGGAGGGTTTAATCTCACTTTCATCACATTATTTTTTACCTGAGATGTGTATTGTATTGAAATATCTCTTGACTTCCTATACTCACCTAATTTGGGACTACGAAAAATATTGATAACATGAAAAACATGAATAATCATGGCATAGAATATGAAACACATTACATTTCAATAATTGGATTTTTGGTGAATTTCTAAAGTTTCACTTGTGTGTTTAATTCTATTAATATAATTGTTGAATTTGTTTACCTTGGAAACAAAGTTGTGCTGGGTCAAACTGACCAAAAAAAGGTGGTACCTTGGTCTCCATGGATGCATATCTGCTGTAATGGCATGATGTGGTTAGCGACTTCCCATGATTAGGGAGATTAGGGAGAACCTCTGAAGTCTCCGGTGTACTCAGGTGGTGAGTGCAGTCATCTGAGACCCTTGCACACCCTACTAGGCATCCCTCCTACCTGCAGAGTTACATTCTGCCATGATTTTAAATGTGAAAGCTAAAGCAGATACTCTAGGCAAGCAAGATTTGAAAAATCTGTCAATCTTATTTTCATTTAGCAATTTGCATATACTGAAGAGGAATATAGATCTGTGAGCCTTGAGGTGTCAGGGAGCTGTCTAAACAGATATAGAGTTGAATGTTCAGACCGTGATAGCCTTGACTGAACCATGCTCTGCTGCATGTAGCCAGTCCTCACTCCTCTACTCAGCCAGTGTATCAAGTGTTGCGATCACAGAAAAACGTAAGTGTTCGTCCTACAAATAAATTCCAGGAAATAATTTGGTGATGAAGGAACAGAATATATGTCTGCTGGATGTAAGGCAGGGCGGATTCATAGATACAAAATAATGTTTATGAAAATGTTATTGTTATGGGTTCCTGATCCTTTTCTTTCACAATTAACTGCTGTTTATTCACTGTCTTCCCCCTAGAAATATTCTAGGTAAAACAGTGTTGTGAAACATTTGGTGATGAGCCTGTCAGCATGCCTTTTTAATAACAATTAGCAGACAATAAATGAATGTATGCATACTATTGTTAGATATGTATTTCATCTGCTGACTAGGGGAAAGCCAGTTTTTCAATCTATTGATAAAGTACTGCTGCTTTGTTTTTATATTAGTTGTGGTTAAGTATATGTGGCATGTTTTATAGTAGACAGCGATGTATTTAACTCTTTCAAATACTGTATATCACATTTGTAGGTGTGTGACTTCACCCTTATTAAAAAATTCAGAACTAACACAAAGCTTCTCAGTGTGTGCATACTAAATTTGTCAGTATTTGAAATGCCTGGCATGATAAATTATTGAATATATTTATCTGGATTTACTTTTCAGGGCTTACTAGTAAAATGGAATATTTTTTACCTGAAAGTGGCATCACACTAAGAAGGTTTTGAAGGCATTCCATATATGCAAAGCACTTGTGATATAATCCACATAAATCCTGTCTATTTCGTTTGAACTGTAAAGTCAGGTACTAGGCAGGTCTTGTGCATTAGAATGTCTAGTCTTCTGTCTGCATTAGCATGTGATAAAACTACTATTTTGCATATATATCAGCTTCCTATGGGCAGCAGCACATTCAAGAAAAAAACAATTTGCATTTGTGGCTTATACTTTAAGAGCTACCTCTTCACATTCTCTTCATGTCAATAATCCTTACAGTGATTCTTCTGAGACCCAGAAAGATTACTTGTCTCTGCAAGTAATACTGTACAAGTACTGCTGGTGCCATGCAATGCCATCTTGGTTATTTTTCTATTGTGTGCTTTTAGGCACATTAGAAAACATTTTTAAGCAACATTTTTAGTACTCTGGGTGCTGCTTAAAAATACAGTACTCACCGACAGTCTTTTGCTAGAATCAGCTTTTATATGATTCTCTGATTTTATAAATATTAAATTAACAAAGTGCAGTTGGATCCTGGTTGAATGGTGTGGCAGTGGTAACTGAGTGACTAGAATGAAGTGTAAGGTAAAGTCCCTGCCCCTGGCATTAATTTTCTATATGTGAAAAACATAGGTCTAAATATATTGTGAAGAGGATAAAAGTATACATTCGACTTTCCAAATGAGAGCTGTACATTGTAGTATCTAACTCAGTTGTGGTTTCCATACCATACTAGGACTCTAGGTGTTACCGTGTGTGTAATTCTTATCTACACGTGAAAACACCAAATTGCAAGTGAACAGTAGTACTGCTCGTCTAATAGTACTCTTCTATAGAGGTACTATTAAGATGTCCATTTCAAAGCCTTCCAGAGTGAAATGCATGAGGAAGAAAAAGTAACTTAATTCTTCAGCCTTGAAGGAAAGTCTGCCTGTAGTATAACAGAGCAGATAATTTATTCAAAGACAGTTCTATATTATTTTTTTAACCATATTCTTGCAATGTTTCCAGCATCTCTACCTGAGTAAGCTATAAACAAACAAAACTAAGGCATTGCAGAAACATTTTTCACATCTGTCTTTTTTTGGAACTAATCCAAATTGGTTCCGTTTTCTGAACTGTGCTAATTAGTCCAAGTCATTCTATTTTTTCCCCATCTGGATTTACCTCCTTTGTATTCCTAACCAGCAGAGTCACTTGAATGTTAAGTGTCATGATAAATACCTAGTTTGTATGTGCTACATGAAAAAGATGTGACACAATTTTCTCACTTCTTTTATATGTCAACTTGCACAATATGGTGTGGCTAATTAAAAAAAAAATATTTGTTGTATTACTTAAGATGACTAAATATTTGGCCACAGAAAATAAAAAACCTTTAGAGAATAAAAATAATATATTTGTACTTTAGGTAAATACAAAGGAATGCACCAAGTTAAACACAATGATGCCCAGATTTACATTTCTGTCCTAAGACTGTCATATAACCTTAAAATTTTTTAATCATTTGAAACAAAGACTTAAATGCACTTCTTGCTGCTTTTAAGGTTAGCTTTTTAATTATTCTAAGCTTGAATTTTGAAAGGGAAACTGTCCAGTGCTTTATTGAAACTTAAATCTCCCCTCTTGAATGAGAAACTTTTTTTGTTTTTGTAAGTATGTAAATAGTTCCTAAAATGCATAGTAGTAGGTGGTTCAGAATTTTAGTCCTGCTGGGGGAATCAGAAGGCTTTGCTATCTGTGTCTCTCTGAGGACTGAGGGAGTGAAGAGTTTCCCACTGCAAGTAAAGCCCAGGTTCCTGACCACCTGAGGAACCTCAATGTGTCTGTCTATAGGACCCGATGAGATGCATCCCAGAGTCCTGAGGGAATTGACTGATGTAGTTGCCAAGCCACTCTTCATGTTATTTGAAAAGTCGTGGCAGTCAGGTGAAGTCCCGGCTGACTGGATAAAAGGAAATATTGTACTCATCTCTAAATATTGGTAAAAAGGGAGACCCTGGGAATTGCTGACCTGTCAGCCTCACTTCTGTGCCTGGGAAGATGATGGAACAGGTCCTTCTAGAATCAGTGCTAAGGCACAGTAGTGGCCAGGAATTACAGGAGTACAGGGAATGTGCTGCACCTGGGTCGGGGCAGGCCCTGGTATCAACACAGGCTGGGGATGAGCAGATGGAGAGCAGCCCTGCTGAGAGGGACTTGGGGGTGCTGGGGGTGAGAGGCTGGGCATGACCCAGCCATGAGCACTCACAGCCCAGAGAGCCAATGTCTTGGGCTGCATCCGAAGCAGTGTGGGCACCAGGGTAAGGGAGGGGATTCTGCCCCTCTGCTCTGCTCTGGTGAGACCCCACCTGCAGTGCTGCATCAGCTCTGGGGTCACAGGAGGGACATGGACCTGTTGGAACGAGTCCAGAGGAGGCCACCAAGATGATTAGAGAGATGGAGCACCTCTCCTACAAGGAAGGCTGAGAGAATTGGGGTTGGTCAGGCTGGAAAAGAGAAGGCTTCAAGGTGACCTAATTGTTCAGGCCTTCCAGTTCCTGAAATAAGCCTACAAGAAAGCCAGAGAGGGGCTTTTTACAAGTGCATGTAGTGACAGAACAAAAGGGAATGGATTCAACCTGAGAGTAGGTTTAGATAAGTTATTTGTAAGAAATTATTTACTGTGGTAGTGGTGAGACACTGAAAGAGGTTGCCCAGGGAAGTTGTGGATGCCCCATCCCTGGAAGTGTTGAAGGCCAGGCTGAATGGGGCTTTGAGCAACCATGGCTAGTGCAAGGTGTCTCTGCCCAAGGCAGAGGGTTTGGAACTTGATGATATTTAAGATGATCTTCCAACCCAGGGCATTCTATAGTCTTATATCACAAAACCATCATCTTCTAAGCTAAAAAAAAGAAAAAAGATTTTTGCTAGATAACACACGAGGAGCTGAAGGCTGTGAGAATTGCCTAATGAAGGCTGTATTTTTAACTCATGTGGAAGAGTTTCTTTCTGAACTAAAATGTGATCATTATTGAAAAATAAACTTTTGCCAAAATTTAGCAGATTAGATTATATCTAATATATGGTAGTTTTATAAGTTATTTTGAAGGTGGCTTGAAGACTAATTTCTGTTTTCTTCTGAGTAAAAGAGCCTCCCTCTACTGGAGGCTTCAACAGTATATAGTAAGCTAAAATCTCAAGACAATCATGTTAATATAAAATCCGAGTATAACCATAAAAGTAGTAGTGCATATCTTTGTGGATCTTATTGTCCAAGCTTCCAAAAGTACAATGTGCAAAATCTGGGACCATCAAAAAATCATAAAGTGGATACAAAGAGTTTTTTGCTCAACATTTTGTACCTTTGGGTACAAAGAGTTTTACTCAAATCAGTTTTCTGTTGAAAGTTGTCTTCAAAATACTGTATTAGATATTAATGTTATTAGATATCAATTTGATGAAATTGATTGTGTAAGAGAAGCTTCTATAAATTACTATGCAATTTAATATTTTAGTGAGTGTATTTGTTGTTCCTTAATTTTATTTTGGCATTAAATTATAAATAATCTGTAGTCAGTAACATATAATTCCCAAACTTCCCTAAGGAATATATTTTTTCTACTTTTTCACTAGTATCTCACTAGTTTTTCTTGTAAGAACGCACAACGTTATACTTGGGTGTAGTCTGGTTGACTGCAGAAAAAAACCCAAACCAGTCAGAGTCTTTCCAAGATGATACTTATTTAAATATATTTGCTGTTACCAAGTTTATATTGGTGTCTGTTGAAGATATTTAGTGGCAGGAATGTTAACTGCAATGCTCTCTCCTTCCTAGTCCCCAGAAACGATGGCAAAAGTAAATGGTCTGCTCTGGCAGTGATAAATGGCCTTAGCAGGGCCCTGTAAACAAAAGAAATAGATGATAATGCAAAGAAGAAATAAATGCATGACCAAGACATCTGCAAATCTCCATTTTAAGAACTGTTGTCTTTTCCTCCTGTGTCTAACAGTATACTAAGGTAGGCAATATTATCCAATCAAATCAAACTAATGCGCTTTTTCTTTTTTTAATGAGTGCCACTAATTTTCTACACATTCTTCAACAATTTTATAGTTCATTACAAACAAATTCCTATGAACTGCTTTTGCAAAGGCACTTTGGCTATGGAGAGCAGAAGGAGACATTAGAGGAGGGAAATGATAAGGTGGCTCTAGAGAGATTTTTTCATTATCTTTGTATAGAACTTGCATAATGAGGGTAAGTTTCCTCACCTTGTTTCTGAGATGTTTGTACATTTTATGGTGCCGACAATAAGTTGTATAACCTCTACAGTAGGGTCTCTGGCCTGAATTAAACAATGACATTCATAAAAATAATCTTGAATAAATAAAATGTTTGTTTGCTTTGATTTTTGGGAAAAAATTCCAGAATTTTGTTTTTAAAAATGTGTGAATGTGCCAATCAAATGGCTTCTGGGTGAAAGGATTTATTTCCGTTTCTGTTTTTATAATTTTAAAATAATCTGTAATTAGGATATAATCCATGTTTATTAAAAATTGTATTGTAGGCTCAAAATGCTTTAGAAATTAACTGCATAGCAACAAAATTTCATTGTTAAATGATTTAACCAAAGGCTTTTGTCTTCTAAAAAATAATCTTGGCATGTTTTGTTTAAGGAAAATATGCTTATTTTCTTTGAATCTTTTAAAATGATCAAGATTGCCACTCAGAAAATATCATTTGAACTGTAGCTAAGTGGGGTTAAGTAGTTGAATATTCAGCCTTAGTATTCATGTGGGTAAGTTAGTTAAGATTCAGTGAAAAATACCTATTCTGATCTATTTAATAAAGTTGGCATAAACCTAGTTGTCAAATGATTTTATGTAAATGTTTTAAAATTATTTTTTAAAATTAATTTGGCACAATTCTTTTTCCTTGTAGATATTAAAATGAAGCTATGAAAAAAGATAATTTGTTGCTCAACTATGTTTGCCAGATTATTTTATCCTTCCTGTATAGACAGTGTCCCTCACAGTAGGCACTTTTTCCATACTAGGGAGTAGAAGAGTAGGATGTTAAGATTTTTAGTAAAACATTTTGGATGGCACACTCCTTACTGGAAGGTTATATACTGCCTTGCAACCATTGGAGAAGAATTTACCAAGGTTTGTCTTTTAAAACATGTGTTTTTCATCAGTCACAAGTTATGGACCGTGATGGATCTCCCTGAGCTGTCCTGGTCCTCTTGGGAACTAAGACAACAGCTGGGCCTATTTAACATTTTTTAAAGCTGCTTGGAAGTTTTAAAATGTGTAGCTTTTAGATTTCTTTCAGAGTAAATGGCTCATCTCTCTTCCATTGTATCTATCCCATAACCTTATAATTCTAGTATAGCTTCCAGTTATGGGCATTATCTCTTTTCAAAGACTGACGTGTTTCATGTTTCCTCATCAAGAGATGCTGACCAGACTTATTTTATGATGAGTTTTAATAAGATACCAAAGGTGCTCTAGCTACTAAACCACTTTCATCAAGTTGCTGTCTATTTTTCATCACCATAAAATTGATTTCTGGAAAAATGCTTCTTCTAAGTTTGGGGAATATTTTGTTAAATAATTCCATTTACTATTGTAACAATAATCTTTTCTTTGTGATCTGTGAAAAATAATCTAAGATATCACATAAAACTTGAATAATTAATTTTCCATATATACAGTCCAGGAATCTTCCCCATGAGACATCTTTCCTTACATCAGCTTCAGAGAAACTTAGGGGCAGTTTTTCTGACAGGTACTTATTTTTCCATTTTCTGTGCCCTTCACACTCATAGGTGATACAGTATACGCATGAAGCATGTCTGTTTATCAAGAATAATTCATATGATTTTTGATCTAAAATTTTTGGATATATTCTTTAAGGAAAGCAATTGATGTGAAAGCTTTTTCTGCCTGCTTTACATTCCACAAAATTGTGATATGTAATGAGAATACTGAGGCTGTTTGCCTTGATGAGTTTCTGTATCTGTCTGGAGATTAGTTCGTGTGACCTTGGTTGCTGTGTAAGAACTCTCCAACTGTTGTTGCTTGGCTTCTGTGTTGCGAATATAATTTGACTGGTAAGGAAGAATGAGAAGGTACAGGCCTCATTTAATGGCCTGAGAGAAGGGAAAGTGTGAGTGTTTAGTCTCTCCGTGGGGTCTAAGCCATTTTCTTGCATGGTGTGATTGTCTCTGTTAAATGTTAACGATTTTCGCATTTCAAAAGCTATTTGCCCTTCTTGTGTGTGGCTCTGCAGAACAGGGAAGAGCTTGATGGCTGCAACAGAAGAGTTTACAGAACAGTAGTGAGAGTTAGGTCTCCTTGCGAGCACTCATGTCCCTGTTTGCAATAAGGATCCTACTTGTCCCACGTCCTCTAAGAGAGTTCATTGGTTTCTAAGGAAAACCACATTTATTTATATTCTCTGAAACAGTGTTATGGGCTATGCCACTGCTGTCTGGTATTAAGATTTGACCTATTGGATAAGGAGGGAATTTTATGTATATGGTCAACAGCAAGTGGCACAACTGAGTTAGCTCTAAACCTATTTTCATTTCAGTGGAAGATCTGTGGTTTTTTGCAGTAGAAAAGTCCCATGAGAAATGATGAATTCATTTTCTTTCTGTGGTTTTTTTCACATATTTAGGCCACAAATCTGAAAATCTTTTTAAAGCACCTAGATCAGTAAACCTTTTTAGTGGAGAGGTTAGTGTACTGCCACTGTTTAAACAGAATTAACTTTTTGTCCTAGTTAATTATTTAGTTTAGTCTGATTATTTTAGTTTACAATTGTACCTTCACTTAGTCTGAAAATATCGGCTGGATTGTTGTATGTGATGCTGGCGTGTTCAGAGTTGGGGTTTTTTTTCTCCTCAATAAAACATGCTGTTAGAAGTCTGGTTTTTTAAAGAGAGTTATATAAATATGGGTTAAGAAGGACCACTTTTTTTTTCCCAATGGTGTATACACTTAACAGCATGTTTAATTCATCCCCTGAAGAACATGACAGTTCACTTTTAAGATTTATTTTAGCTTTTGCACTGAAAAAACAGGGGTTTGAAATTTTGATAAGTATCTTTGCACAATACGTGCATATTCTTTTCAGCCTTATGACAGTTGGTGAATGTGCATTAAGAGATCATCTTCCTGTCCCCCACAGGAGATCACCTCCACACAACATATGCAGCGTTTATCTGCCAAAATTCAGAAGTCTCTTGAATCAAGCTTTTCAAAAAATTCTTCCATCTGGAGCTCTTAGTGTTTTCCAGAGATTCTAGAAACCTACCAAAAGAAAAATCAGAATGTTTCAGAACCTACAGTTAAGCTTAAATATTTTCATAGAAAAAGCATTGTGAAATAAGCAACACATAATTTTAAAGACCTGTGTGTTTATTTCTGTGTTTAAATATACAAAATCCCCTTTACTTGCATGTAAATTGCATCTATTCCATATATAAACAAAGAGAAATAAACTTCAGCTTTTAAAAATTATTATTTTTTTTCCTTCCAGTGGTAGGGAGATTAATACACAGGACTAGTGTCACAAAAATGGCATACAGTCCATGGGAGATTGTTTGTGATGTTCTTACTACATCATTAATTTGATATTAATACTGATTGCAAGTTTATAGTATTGGCAAGAGAAAAATTCACCCTGCTTTTAGATGAGAGAACTGGAAAAAGAGAAGCAAAAATGGAGTGACAAAAATAAATGGAAATTGCAAAGCCTTTATTCTTCTCACACTCTTCTCTTTGGTTTATATACACAGGATCGAACTCTCTAGTTGCCTAGACAGGGCAAAGAAGGACAGAAGTGATATTGTGAATACTAAACAATCTCTTCAGTTCAGCTTTTTGGCTGGGAAAATGTTAACCTTTTTCTGCTAGCTTTGCAAAAGTATTGTTTCAGTTATGGTGGTCAGCACAAAGAAAATGATTATTGAAGAACAGGGAAGGGAAAAGGATTAGTAGATCTGCTCCCTAGACTTTGCCTATTTATTTGAACAATGATAATTGCAGACTATGATAGTGGTCAGCATTCAAGACTGAATGGGTGAAACATGTTTTAATTGAAATTATAAGGTAATTTAAGAGTTCCATCATATCAGATGATTTCATTTAGCCAAAGGCTCATATTATAGACTGCTTGTTTCCTAACAGATTTTGACAATCTGATTTTATGAAACGGTTGTCTTGGTAACCCATTCACTTCGCTTCCATCTATGAAAAAGCAAATGAGAAAATAGTTATCTGGCTAGAACTGTTTCTTAAATCTTTCACCACTCACTTGTTTTCATTTTCATGTTAGATAACATACAAACTGGAACCCAAACTAATACAAATATGTAATATGTAACCCTGAATATTGTTGTCTGTATAGCTCACGGGCAGATAGATATACTATCTTCAATTACTCAGTATATAATTCACAGGGGGGTTAATTATAAGCTCTTCAAGGCAGTGACCTCATTTTTGGAGACATCTGTAAAGTGCCAAGCATAATAATGGTACTATCTGAATAATAACACAAAAGCTCTGAAAAAAAATTGTGAAATAGAAAATATATTCCTGTTTGTTTATTTTATATGTATATATATAAAAATATATATGCTTTACTTTATTTGCATACCTAATGATTATTTTTGTCAAAATGCATTTTCATGAAATGATTTGTTTATATCATGTTTTCAACATATGTAGTGTGACTGAGTATCTGTAGTATGACTGAGCATTTGTTTTCCTAAGGTAGAATACTTTGGGAGGTTTAAATGTCATAGGAAAATTTGATGACAAAAAAATGTAAATGAGAGAAAGGTTATTGAAAATTATCAGAAAATACTCTGTTCACTGAAATCATATGAAATTAAGACATTTAAAATCAGGGTTAGCAGCCTTCTTGGATTCAGCCTAGAAAGAATAGCTCTGACTGCATATAGCTGCACAGGAATTTTAGAATTTGGGAAAGAAAATTTGAAATGCATTGAGAAATTTAGTTAGTATGTGAAAAATGAATAAGAAAATTCTGCCAAAATGGAACACAGCTGAACAGTCTTAAAAAGCACACTGGTTAAGGCATGACTGATCACATCTCCAAGTGAACAGAAATATAGAAACAGGAAAAAAGCGATGTGCCTTTATGATACAGTTAAAGATGTAAGGCTGAGGACAAAAAAACAGTTCCCAAAAGAGAACGAAAACAACTAAGTAATGTGCCAGCATTCATTAAACTGGAAAGGAAGAAAATAAGGAGAGCATAAAAGGAAAATTAATTCATTTTCATAAAAAGGTTAGAGGATTTATGAAAAGCTTGTGGAAGAATATGATGAGGTAAAGGAGAAATAGAACCAATATTAGGGAAGGTAGGCAAAAAGAATGCATTGTTTTTTTGTTTTCTGGTTTTGCTTTTTTAAGAAAAAAACCTGAGTCCCAAATCCTAAGGTTTATATCACTTAATTTTTTAAATTATGTTTTTCTTTTAGGAATTTTCAACAAAAGTTAGTCTTGAGTTTCCTCTTTCTCTCTTTTCTTCACTAACACCCCCAGGAATGATAGTTTATGAAAGTTTAAAAAAAAAGAAAGAAAAAAATACTTTCACATGTGAAGCAAAAGATTTGCTTTCTTGGTTTTATTGTGGCAGAGAATAGATTTAATTTCCTACAGCTTATTTCCTGAGATGTTGTTTGGGCAAGTGGCTATAAAAGTTTGATGCCGTTCAAGAGCTCAGGATCAGCTTTTCATAGGTTATGTGTGATACCTTATCTTAGCTTCATGTGGTGGGGCTTGTTTGTTTATTTGTTTGTCATGAATGTGAGAAATTGTCATGATTCCTCTTTACATACAAGTATTCAGTTTTCAGTTCTAAATCACTGGAAACCAGTAAAAACTGAAAAGGAGAAGGTGTTGTAGAAGTACCATTCACACAAAATTAGTCTTCCTGTTGATGGTTTTAAAACTAATTCATGATATACTTTCCCTCCATCTGAGGTGCAGACGTCCAGAGGACTAAGCAGATGTTCTCTAATAGTTGCAGTCACCCTGTGTGGTGTAACTCCCTGCAGTGGTTTGTGGGCTCCTTACTGCCTCACTACCTGCGTTCTCTTCCCATAACCCTTGGAGTAATGGAGGTCCCCAGTATTTTCCTGAGTTCCACAGAGTCTCAAATCTTACTCAGGTCTCTTTTGCTTCTCCAGATCCCTGCTATGTCAGCTTTTATCTGGCCTGTGCAGCTCCAGGGAGGTTCCCACTTTGTTACCTGCTTGATACAGTGTTGGGGATACAGATAAGGATTCCCAAGGCCTTAGAAACAATAAACTCTCCATGGTCTTTTTGTAACAAATTCCTTGCTATTATCTATTCTAAATAATACTTTACTTGAACTAAATTGATGAAAAATCAGGTACACACAATTATTTATAACATTTAAGTTAGGCAATAGGGTTCCAAATTATTATAAGTTGCTTAGGTATAGAATGGTAACACATAATGCTCTTAGATGTTAATGTAGCTGTATAATGATCAAGTTCTTCCTCTTTTTGCTTCATCTTTGTTTCCTCTTGACCAAACGATAGTGACAATTTCACCATTTTTTCTTGCCTTTTCATTTTGTGTTTAGAATTGTGATTGTGAATCTGTTCTTTCAAGTCTTCTCCATTTTAATATTTTTTTTCCTGAAATTCCTTCATTTGTTTCATTCAGTGGGAGAAAACTGTCATTTGACATGACAACAAGTTTGAATGGCTTTCCCCAAATTCTTCCTTTGGTGAAAACCACCCATATTTGGTGAAAACCTTACCACCAGTAGCATTGTCGTAGTAGGGAATTTTTAAAGTCCCTCATATGTATTTCTCTGTGCTGTTTACCATCCCTGTTTTGGTATGTCCCCACAAAGCACCAGCAGTCTTTAGATTGCTGTGGGCACAAAAGTCATGTGTGAATGCTGTGCAGAGCTGGCTGGGTGCCCAAAATCATTGGTCCGTGGACTTGCTGAATAGGAGAAAATCCTGGTGCCTGAGCACATGGCTGTACATTACGTCGTGTGGTAGGTAATATTTTGGCTTTAGGCACAGATGGATAATATGAACACATAAATTTTTTATGTTAATATTAATAAAATAATAATTGTAAAATGTGGGACATGTAATACAAGATGACATGTGGCGGATTAAACATATTAATATTCATTTGGAAAGATCATTAGTACTCAGGGAGACATCCTGCTGATGGTCTTTACACCACCACCTCATGTATATATTATCTCTTTCCTCTCCTTAATGGACCAAATTTTCCAGTGTCACAGAACCTTATTTTCCTGGTCAGCTAGTGATATCGAATAGACATGTAGTTTTGGTAACTTCCTTTGAGGTATGTATTCTAGGTTCTAGAAGAATTTTTTTCATGAGTCTTTGTAAGCATATGCATATGTAGGCAGTGGCACTCAGTTTAAAAAAAATAATGATAATTGCATCACTTTCACAAGGCTAATTATTGCCCCCCAGCTATGTAAAGAAATATTCATTTTCTGTGCATGATAGATTGCTAATTGTGCTGAAGTATCAGCAGAAGAAGCTTAGGTAGCAGAAATAAAAATGCCACAAATCCCTGCTGTTGCTTTCCGGGCTACATAGCAATCGGAGAAATCAGGTCTCAACAAATACTTATAATTGATACTCAGAAATGTGTATTTCTTTTTACCTTACTTTCTTGCTTATTTGTAACTCTACAAAGATTACGCGATACTTTATGACCATTTGCCCTTTTATTTTTTTCTTTTGTAAATTTGCTCGGCAATTTGTAGAAAAGAATTTATGTTTGAGAGATTACTGACTGTGGGAGTCAAAGATGCCTGTATATTCCTGACACTCCACTAATGTTTTCTGTGTGGGATACTGCAGGCCTTAGAGACAAACTGACTTTCCATCTGATTCCAACAATTTGTTATGAAGTGACTTGATAAGTACAGAGGTTTAAGTTATCTACATATTGATACTGCAGGAAACCTGAGGTGGATCTGACCTAGGCGGTGTATACCTAATAACTTAAAATTTTGTAATGCTGAAATGCTACTGCAGACTGCTAATGGATTCAGATGATCATCCGGAAAAGGGGAAAAAAAAACCCCCAAACCACCCTAAAGATAATTTACATTTATATAAATTTTATGGATGATAGAATGAACTTCCAGTTTATTCTAACCACATGATGCATCACTGTTGGGTCTCTAAATTCCGTGGTGGTCATCTGTCAAGAACATGGATACCCAGCGCAGTGTGATTTCTTCTGGATGCATCAACACTCTGCCTTAGCTGGCATATACCTCTCATGCAGAGACACCATCAGGAAAGCCTTAAGGAAAAAATAGTTTCCTTTCCGGAATATCTGACCTTGAAAATATAATTAATCTTATCTCTATAAGCTATGAGAAAGTTGCTTTAATTGCAGTGAGAGGGTCACTCAAATTATATTATAAATTTAACATAACCTGGATTTCACACATTGTGATATGCAATGAAAATGAAAGCTCTTTTTTATGGGGTTCCTGTGACTGAAATTTTATGTGGTGTTATTCTTGATGCAACTTTGGAACTGTATTAAAATGTTTTGTCTTTCTATAAGTTATGTAATTGAGCAATACTTGTTTCTCTGTGGTTTTGGATGTAATATTTGTTGTGTTTTTCAAGGAGCACTTAGTTTTGAGGGAACACAAGGCCTAATTGTGCAAACATCTGCAGGTGGGAAAATAATCTTCTGCACATGGGGCTGAGCAACACCCATTATAACACCTGATGGGTCTGTGGCCGCACCTCCCTATTACATTTGCTACTGTTTGAGTGAGTGAAGGCACGGTAACTGACCACAATAAAGGGGGAAGTGAGCTGCTGTCTACTAGGACTCTTGACTGGCTCGCCTCTTGTCCCGAGGCTCATCTAGCTAAAATATTCCCCAAAAGAAATACATTAGTCTGAATTTCTCTGTTATGTCTATTTGGAGAGTTTTTGGAGTGTGTGCAGAGGTGCAGTAGCAAGAGAAAGTGGAGATTGGGGTTGCAGATATCACTGTCTGCAGATTGTGCAGAAGCATGAGTCATTTAGGCAGAGATTTTTTTGAATTCACATAGTTGACAGCCTTGGAAGCAATGACTTGATTGTTGTAGCAGAAAGTGGACAGTCCTACTCTCCAAGTAGCCAGAAACACTGGAAATAAAAATATCTTTTTAGACCATGATCTCAGGAAGCCTGTGCCAGCTCTTTCCAGAATGCTCTCAATATATTCTGGCAATACACTGCAGATTCCTATGCGCTTTTAAGTTCCTATAGCTGTGAAACTCTGCAAATCAGGAGCAGGAGGGCAGAGCAACAATCACTGCTTGAGCAGAATCCTGATAAGATTCAGTACTGAATTTTTCCCCAAAGTTCTGTTGTTGTTGCCTTGTTTTGTATTGAAATGTGTACGTAAAGGAGAAACTGGTAAGTGGAAAATGGTTACTGCGGTATGTGATTAAAATACAATATATATTTTAGCAGAATTCTATGGTTTGTAAGACAGAAAAATCTTAGTGTTTCTTTTCTCCATAATTTAAAAATTCTGGTTATGTCTATTTGTATTTCACATCAGAGTATATTTGCATGGTTGAAATTACTTACATTAAAAAAAACCCCATGAATTTTACTTGATGTGATATGCAGATATGGTAGTGATATAATAATTATAAAATATGCGTGATGTCCAAGATTTTAGGTACTTGCACAAATAAGATGTTATAAATAACCCACAGCTGATTTGTTGATTTGTTTAAGAACTAACCAGACCAGAGCTTTTCCCCTCCTTGTTTATCTTTAACACATTGCCCCATACATCTGTCTCCTCAACAGAGATCCCCCATATGCTCAGTAAATCACGCTTCCCTTGCGCAGAGATTGCTGCTGTTCCAGGAGGGGTGGGCAGAATGTTGTACTGGTTCCTGTGCTGCTTATATTTACTCATTTTGGGCATTGCCAGCTAAGGACCTTGGGTGACCATGTCAATTGTCTCCATCCAGCTGCCTGATCTCCTGGATCTTCTCTCCCTTCCAGGATCTTTCCTCCAGCTAAGATCTGATTTGTGTTTTTGTCTTATGTTTCTAAAAATTGGAATATTTGGGGAATATACCACAGTTTAGAAAAAATTACAGACTGTACTTGTGGCTGGCAGACAGCAAACTTCAAAGTTCAAACCCTGAGTTTTGACATTCAGTCCTCCTACACACGTGCACCCAATTTTCTGCCACCTATTAGTGTTCTCAGTTTAAGAGGGAAGTTTTTTTCTGTTTATTACAGGTGCTGATCCTCCTAAAATATCTGCAGCTGGATATCCTGCAGGCTGACCCAGTTCCGTGGTGTTTGCTGCACCTCTGTCCTTCCCTAGAACTGGGTGATGAGTGGGGGCAGTAGAAGGGACAAGATTTTTCAAAGTTCCTTTGTGCTTCACCCTAAAGGTGTAGTAGTGTTTCAAAGGCAGGTGATGATCTCAGACTTGCAATAACTGCATATGAAAGACTAAGAACATTTTTGCCTTCATTATTGGACTATGCAGAAATTAATTCCCATCAATACTCATACCACTGTAGCATGTTGTGTAACTGTCTTAACTTGAAGCTCTGAAGCACTTCAGGGACAAAATACAAACATTTACACACCTCTGGCTTGGAAAGTACAGTGAAGATAGTTCACATTATTATCAAACTATAATTTCTATTTTTTTTCTCTTTCACCTTGTTAAGCCAGAGTTGATGGTGCAAGGAAAATTTTACATATTTTGTGAGGATAATCAGAATGCCTGAAACTTATTTTTTCTAGTTTCTTATAAATATGAAAAAGTTCTTGTAATTATAATGTTGGAGTTTCTCTTTTCTTTTCATACCATGTGATAAATAGAAAATTTAATGGAACACTGTTTGTATTTTAATGGTTTTCATTGACTTAGATTTAGAAATCATTTATCTCAGTCACAGTCTTTATATGGTACAGCCATCTTTTGTGACTTTTATAACTGCACATGCCTTTGTGTTTTACAATGTGCATTTATAAAGTGCCTTTATAGATGCTTCAGTGGATTTGAAAGATCTCTGATGTCCAAAGAAATATACAGCAGAGCCCACTGACATACAGTGAGTGTCTAAGTTCTTTGCCAGTATTTTTCACAGTCACTATTCATTGGACATCTCCCATTTATTAATAAGTGCCTTTTTTTTTTTTTTAACCATTGTACTACCACACATCCTGAATTATAAATTTCAATAAAGGAAATGAAGGAATGTCTTATAGGAAAAGCTCATACAAGTAGTTTGTGTTAAAATTTGTATTCTGGCCGTATCCCTAGTGACTAGATAGAAGTGAACTGAAGTGAACCCACTCAAATGATTTCAGGCATAAATCTGTGCTAGTTGCAGCTTGTCTATGGATTTAGTCATTAAGAAATTGTAGATAAATGGTAGTAACTACTGCTTCTGAATTTTTATATACCAAGCATTGGAGAATGATTTATTTGAATAAATAAACATTAAAAAATGAGTAAAACTTTATTTATTTTAACAATGATCCAGAATTTGTCCAAGTTATGCCTAGGCTGGTGTTCACTGTCTGACAGATTGATGCTTAACTTACATTGTGTTCCGGCTTTATTGATATGGGTAAAAATCTTAAATCTTTTTAAAATGGAATTTCTATGTAATAAATTAATTGCTAAATCAGTATAGTACAGAGATATGCTTCTGACGTTTCTTTATCTTCATTATGGTAGGTATAAAACAGATTCCATGTTTTCATGGTTTACATCATAACTTGCCATTTGGTAATTGAAGTTAAATTAATATGACCATGAGTAATTTCTATGAGCATTATGACGGTTCACATCTATTAATGTGGGACAATAAAGCAACTACCATTACTAGACAAATTCCTGAATTCAAAATAAAACCCAAAATAATCTCTAAGTTTGTTGATTACAATTTTGTTCTTCCTCATTACCACTAAGTCTCAGAATCTCAGGATCACAGAAATATCACATTTGAAGAGAGCTTCATCTGGTCAATCAACCTAGCATCAAAATAACATCCCCATAACCATATCCCCAAATGCAATTTGTATTGCCCCCTAGTGAAGCCAAATACTTGTAAACTCTGGTAGGTTTCTTTTGGTGTGAGGGATTTTGTTTTGTTTTGAATTACAGATTTTGTTGCATGGTATGCCACATGTCAGAAAGGCACAAGCAGGCAACAACCATACTCAGGGAAACTTGTAGTGTTGGTAGTGTCTGGGATTGTTACCTGATATTCTCTGAAACTTTTTAAAAGCTCTAGTTCCATTTAAAAAAGACTTGTTGCAGAAGTATAATGATGACAAACATATGAAGGTTTGATGTAAATGAAGCTGAGGTGACTGGCATCAAGCAGAAAAATACTGTTTTCATTTGACTCTATTCTCTGTTCCTCAGTATTTGGAGAGAGTTTAATTCTATTGCTACCCTGAGGTTTCTTTTCAGCCCAAAAATTCCTAGAAGAAAGTGGCTTTGCATTGTAAGTGTTAAATATGGGGTTCTTTCCCATAGTTATAGTTTTCAATTAATGGAAGGAACATTTTGGCATTCATCAGGTATTTAATGGATGTAAAAAGATTCAAGAAAAACTGGCTGTTGCAACTCCTATCCGTATGATGTGAGTTTATGAAGAAATGAATGTGGCACTAAATGAAGGAGTTTGACGCTAACTCAATGATTTTTGGAGCAAAAATGGTTTCAAAATCTTCAGACTAAAATAGTCCAAAAGATTACAGTGTTGCAACAGCTGTAGAAGTATGTAGAGGTTTTTCTGACTATTCAAGAATTGTTTTCTTAAGTCCTGCTGCATATTTGCTGTAGAGCAGGTAGTATTGTGGTTTATTATATTTTACAGAGTAAAGCCTCAAGTCTTCAGCCTCAAGAAATTTACATAGGATAACTTTCTTCTGTCACATATTCTTCCTGCTACAGAAGGTTTTTAAATACCCTGAAGTGCAAATCACCCTCTGTACAAATCCATGCTGTTTATGTTCTGTTGTGGTTTTTGACAGTTCTGAACATCCTAGAGAGTTCAGTAGATTACTCTTCTGTGTATCACCAACTGGAAGACCCAGTCCATGCTTCTCCTTTCTCTTGAAGGATCCTGTTTCTTTGTCTTCTATTAAACCAATAGATGCTAAGGCTTTCTCTTCATTCAGCATTTTTCAACACAATTTGGCATTATGCTGCCAGTAGATTTCCCAATAACAATGGGAGTTCAGCTGAAAAAATTGTCCTTTGTATTGAAGCCTTTTTCTAGGTTGCAGCTATAGACAGAGCTTAATACAGCAGTTATTCCATGAGAACATTACGTTGGACTCTGCAAGTGAAACAGTCTGTACTCAGTGACCTTCTGAAAATTCCTCTGGAATTGATCTTGGTTCCAGATCTCACGTTGCATTTAATGTGATTCTTTTAATAAACAAAGCAACTGCTGAAGTTTCAGTTGTCACTTCCTGGATCTTTCAGGAGGCAGTAAAAGCTACACCACCTTTGACATTCTCTATTAGAATAGGCGTACCATGGGACTCTAAAATAATGATGATTTTTTTACACCAGATCTACACATTTAGAAGGTCATTATGAGGACCTTTTTCAGTTTTGATAGGCCAAAATATTAATAATATTTGGAGATTAGAATAAATTAAGTTTACTAGTATTATAAAAAAACCCCCATTTTTATCTGTGTTACTTATTACAATAGATTAATATTGGTATTAATGCCTACAGAAATGAACAGTATACAAGTTGGAAGCAATGTTGGATGCTTTTTTGTCTCTTTCAGTTTATACTTCTCATCTTCTCTAAGGCTGATGCAGAAAGAGAGATTTGGCACATCAAGAAATAGGTGTCAGGAAGTTATTTATGATACTTCAGCAATGGGAAAGAGAAGAGCTTTCCATTCTCTGGTTCTTTTCAAAATGAATTCAAGGTTTTCATGCATTTTGCACCAACCATGTGAAGGAACATTTTGGCACCCAAAATACCATTCTGCAGTAATTGCAGGAAAAATTTTGAGAAAAATACTTTTTGTTTTTTTGTAGCATTGACTTATGAATAAAGAATAACAGAAAATTAATGATCGTTCAAATGATATCTTTATTCTTGCTTAACCAAAAAGAAATTTTGTTTTTGCAGAACATTCTTCATCATTTTAAAATCTAGGAAGATGTATTGCTGTTGTGTTCAACTGTGTTGTGGAATTAGTTGTTTCACAGCTCTGGCTGTGTGACTATAAGTGTCCACGTATATATAAAATTATTAATATGAAAAATGTATACTTAAATTTCAAGGACTATGTTTTTGATTTATGTGGTTAGCCTAAATATTTTGTTTTGGTGCTGATTTGCAAGATCTTGGGCACCCATTTTTTTCACCACAGCAAAGTCCTCAATTAGGAGGTGTAGTAATACTAGGAACTGAAAATATTTACCTGCTCAAAGAAATGTCTTAAACCTGAAAACTTGTTTAGTGACTCATTTTTGCTTCTGAAGTGGTTAGTGATGAAGTGATGCCACATGAAATGCAAGAACAAGTTATGTGTTTTCTCCCTAGATTTTCTTTTGTCTTCCTTATGTGGTTTTCATGTGTTTCATATTTCAATTTCTTACTACGTAGTATGTCAAATATGCCCTAAATTTCATATAACTCATGAAATTGCATAAATATCATTATATTTCAGTAATTTTTATATTTAGAAAGAAATGAGGAATTATAATAAATAATAGAATGCATTATTTATAATGTGGTGATTTACCTATATTATACTTGGGGACAAATATAATGCTTGAGTCTTCAGTTCTATTGACCTTTTTTTATCTTGAAGATCTCTTTACCACAACTATGCCTTGTTAATTCTTAGAACTTTTGAAGATTTTTTCTCTGTTCTTATATCTTCTTGAATTGGAAATAAGAAGAGAGGACATACCTTTGTTGACTGCTACATGAGTAGGTGCAAGTTATGGCTGTTAGATGTATGGAAAAGCCAATCCAAATAAATCTGATTAAAGGGGAGTGTGTGGAATATCCCTTGACAAGGGATTTCCTGATCAGCATACCAGAAATTTGATTTAAAGGCATTGGGTATGATTGGTTTCTCTGTGATGGTAGTAAATGTCCTAGATAGCTCTTGGAGGCCTCTTTTTTCTCATTTTGTATAATGTGAGAGAAATTAAAATCTATACACCTTAAATAGCATATTCTGCTATTTATATCGAAGTTCCAGACAAATCTACTGTTCCATTCTGGGTTAAAGCAAACAAACAAAAGAATAAAGGGAGAGAATGGGGAATTTAGCTTATGTTACTCCTTCTATACTTGTCTCATGTCATCTGGCAGAACACTACAACTCAGTGTTATGAGAGAGCTGGGACTGGAAATAATCCATATACTGTGCCAGCTTGGTGGGTCACTATGGCTTTTTTTTGTTAATTTCATGAAAAGAAGGAAAATGTTAGCACAAAATCTGCTTGTCACAGTTTATGAAGTTTTAGGAGCTACAGCTGTGTAGGCCATGTTATGACCAGTAGAACTGCTTTGAGCAGTAAGCTGTTAAATCCTTGGAGAAAACCAGAAAATCAAAGGGAAAAAGTATTCAAATCTTCAGTTTCATAAAATGGTGCTGTAAAGACCAAAACGAAATCAGCTTTATGAGGCAGGGACAAGGTTGCTGCAACTAGAAATCCATATGAGTTGAAATTTGAGCTAATTGCCCAATTGTAAACCTTGAAATATCTTTAGGCCATTATCTTTAAAATCGACATCTGCTCTACTGATCTCACATGGTTACTGAGAAATGCAGTATTCTACTTCTGTAGTGAAGGACATGTGTAGTTAATTACCCAAAAGCAAATAGGAGGTTAACCAGACTGGAGGAAGCCTTTACTTAAGATCAATAAACCCTCTGGCATTTCCTTGCCAAATTTGTCAAGAATAAAAATAAATCTCTCTCAAACACTTTGCTGTTTTTTAAAAGCATCAAAGCTTTTGAAGTCAGACCAGGATATTCTGTAAAGCATCCCAGAGCATCCAGCATCTCAGTCCCTGAGAGCTTTCTCCTGGGCTGGGGAATCAGTCCCACTTTTAGCTTCACCTCAGGGCTTTGATATTTGACAGTCAAATAAGGCAAATAAAATAACTCAGTAATCAATAAGGCAAACAAGTCTTATCGATAACAAGAGTTCTTGTTACCCTCTTTATTTGTAGGAGAAGAAAAGAAATCACCTTAAACTTACGAAAGTAAACACTCATCTGTATTCCTTTCTTAATTTGTACAAGATTTTGTGTTCTCTTTAAAAGTCTTGTTCCAGCTTTACATGCCAATGTTGCACCCTACACTCAGTGGAACTATGTAATGACCTGACTTTGCAGTCATTGAGAACACAGGTATTTTTTTTAAGAAATTGATAGAAATCTTACAAGAAGCTGTGTCATACTCAAACCAATGCACAGAGATAATATAAAGACAAAGAGAAAATGTGATAGAATTTTACTAAAATTTTAGTATCTGACCATAGTTGAAGACAAAATATTGGTCAGCTAAGTAAGCTCATGCTTAGTCTTGAATATGCCAAATGCTGTAATGAAGAAAGAAGATAACAACAGTTTTCCATGTTCAGTGAAGGAAGAACAAAATTTGATACTGTCTTTAGAAGAAAGCTTTCCTTTATAAACAGAAGAGAGCAAAGCTTATATTTTTGATGTGTTCAAAACAAAATTTAAGACTCTATCACATTTATGGATGTCAAGTAGGTCCCAGAAGTTTACATTCTTCGCAAACTTCCAAGACAGGTGCATTTCTGAAAGACGTTGGCAGAGAAGCCTCAGTATTTAACAAGTACCCAGCCTTTTCTGTATTTAAACATTTTGAGGCAGGAAATATGATTGTAGCCTATTGTTTCTGAATTCCATCTCTATTTCTTTCTGATACTGTAGTTCACTTTTCTTCTTTCACTATTTTCTTTTCCTGTATGTCTTATTATCAGAACACATACACACAAAAAATTTAAATGAAATAGTCAAAACTTCTTTGCATACATATTTCAATATTTTTAACTTGAATAAAAAATATAGGGGCTTAAGGGAGGTTTTGTACCAGATTTATGCCATCAAATTCAGTTTGTTATGAAGTACGTTGAGCAATTTTTTGTCCCTGAGGAGAATAATGAACTTATGACTCAATTCTGACTGAATCATTGCTCAGTGCATCAACGATATATTTCTTGCTGTTTAGAAGTAGTGGGAAAAAAGGAATTGAAATATTTTTATTTGCAAAGTTTTTTCAAATGTATTTTTTATCAACATTGGGGTTTTTTCCCACTTTGGCTGTGTTCTTTGTCTTCTTAAGCCAAATTATTGACAGCAGTTTTAACCTGTGCTTCACTGGGAGCAAATGCCTTGGCAACTGGCCATTATAACAGATTTTCTGGGTGTCATGCATATTCTATACTGGTCTTGCCAAAGCCTGGTGTTTCAGACAGCTTCCTTTTCAAGAGCAGGTGTTCATTTATTCCACATCATTCTGCAACCTTGGCGGATGAGATAAAATTCAGAACTAGTGCAAAAGAGCTCATTGATCTGGCTCCATAGAAATAAATCTTAACAACTGGAGCTTGAGGTAAAAAATCCAGAAAGAGGCAGAGTGTGAAGTGGTGAAGTGTAGCTGGTTGGGTTTAGAAAAAAAAATGGAGAGTTATACCTGGACATACTACCATATTCATTTGTCTGGATTCTGCACTTTTCAATGGAATACGCCAATGGTTTATCTGGACAGGAATCTTACAGTAATAACAAAAATGTCTTTGCATAAATAGTTGTATCTGACCGCAATAGTTTTCTTCTGTGTTAATGTAAATCTTATTACATCTCATTTACTTTTAATATCTTGACTTTATCAATGTTGTTTTAATTAAACATAATGCAAACTATCAAGATCATCATTAGTGCAAAACACGTGCATGGGATCAGGATAGCAAAACTGTGCTTGGGAACCGAATGTGTCCTAAAACCCCCCAAACTAATAGGGAAAATATTTTCAGCCTGTGCAGTTCCACGGATATTGTACACTTGAGGGAGGTAAATATTTGCTGATTTTCATACTGTAGTAAACTCTATTTTCCATTTACTTTCATTGCCACCACCTCTCTTCCCTTGCTTAGAAAATAGCAAATGTTTTTTTTTCTTTAAATTATTCCTTCACCCTTGCATAGACAATCTCAATAAAACCAGCTACAGAAAACATTTGTCTTATGCATTTATCCCATGGTCAGTGTAAATGTTTGAAAACTGGTTATCATACTTACATCAGAAAAATAGGCAATTGTAGCTTATTAAGCCTGCTGAGAGAAAATAAGCTTACTGTAAAAACTACAGAGTATGTGTATAAAATAAAATTCAGTTAGAGCCACCTAGCTGACCCACTCTGTGGACTGAGGACTTCCTGTGATGATCCAGAATCTTATCACAATGATACAAAGATGAGCTATATGTGTCCAGAGGACCTATTGTAAAATGATAGTGCATTTAACGGGAGGAAGGAATAAGAAGCTAAAATACGACTGCATTTCTTGGGGACATTTCTGACCTTGCTTCATGCATAAAAGAAACTGCTTAGGTGTTCTTATGAGTGTACAGAGGAGAAGATGTAGGCCAAAACCCAGTGGGTTTCTCAGGTGGATTATGGAGATTGTGTTGCTCTGTGTCGGCACAACAGCTCTGATGGAGAAACCTGAACTCACTGCAGTGCATGTCTGTATGATATAGAATTACAGAAATTTGCTGTCTCAAAATAGAAGTTAAGTTCATCAAATCATGAAAAATTAGCTATAGTTTTGTGAGTAGTAAATATTGACTTTCTAAAATAGATTTGCATCTCTCCTTTGAACACAGTGACAAGCCAGATTTTTGTGGTTCTGCTGTGTTTTAAAACAGTCATTCCAGTCTAGAAATTACAAAAGTTCATGAAAATATGTTCCTGTGAAATATTTTATTCCCATTGAACTCACCTCTATGCAATTTTAAGAAAAAAAATACTGATCAGCCCAGCCCTTCCTAAGAAAAAAAATCCATTATTTTTAGATTATCAGCAAGATTGTAAGCTTTTCTTTAGTGGTTCAAGACAAAAATGCATATACTTATCACCATCACGCTGACACTGACTTCACTGTGACATACTTTTTCTCCTACATTCTGGATTCCTTTTTGTTGATCTGCAAAGCAGTAGAAAAAGACACTATGTTATTATGTGTTTTGGGCAGACTTCATTTGACTTAGAATGCTGTAGGTTAATTTTGCATAATTAAAAAAAGGAATTGCCAAGGCACTTTGATATCACACTGTAAAGGTGTATATGGGGCAATGAAGGGAAAGAATATTGAGGAAAAAACACGTTCATATTAAGTTCTCATGATACAAAAATTATATTTTGGAATAATAAAGGACTAAAGGATCTCTATTTGGTCTCTTAACCCAATTGAATTTTGGTTGTGACCTTGGCTCAAAAATTTTTCAAGAATGTGAAATTGTTTTTGAAATGTCCTAAAAATTTTTGTACTGTGCATATAAAAATATATGCATACGTTAGTATTGTGAATATCTATTCTGAGTATTTCCTTCCATGTTTTTTCCTGTGTTGTGTCTTCTCAAGTCTTTTTTCCTTCCAAACAGAAATCTAAAGCAACACCAAAAACCTCATGAGTTCTTAAGGGCATTTTTTAATGAAAAAGTTGTTCAAAGAAGTTTAATAAAATTTAACTTACATTGTCTTGGTTTTGTCCACTAAATAACCCTCTCTTGTAAGTTCAGTTGTTCTTCCTCCATCTCTAGCTGCCTCTTGCTTTCTGCACAGCCCTTTTCCTTTCATTCTGCAGTACATTTGTTCAGGATATACATAACCCATGGAAAACACTTTGGTAGCTAGGGAAGATAACCATGGATATTAGAGAAAAAGAATACTGCAAATCTACTTATGAGGACTCTAGAGAGGAACGAAGGAATCCCAGCTGGAAAACATCTGGCATTAGGAAGAGGTAAGGTGCAGTGTACCTATACTCTGACAGCTACCTATGATCAGTCAGAGCAGTATTGCTATCTTTATTGTTCTGCAGGCAAGGGAAGTATTGACATGTAATCCTGGGTTTGGGAATCAATATTTTTTCATAGAATAAATAATGAAGACATATCTGTGCCTTCATATATGCATTTTAATAGAGAAAATCATGATGACCTATTAAGCCCGTGTTTTTCTTTTAGGATGTTTTTTAAGGTAATCTTATCTGAAAGTATGTTCCTACAGTTGTTTGAAGCAGAGAAGTTTCAGAATAAAACTGTTCCTGGAGACTTAAAAACTAGTCTTCTAGATTATGTAGCTCCTAGAAACCTTTGGTACTGTACATCTCCATCTTACCTACAGTTGTCACACAAATACCTACAGCTAAAACACAGCATAGTGAAATACAAGACTATAGATTTGGAAATGAAAACTGCACAAATAGAAGTAGATCCTAACATTTTAACTGATGTTGGCAAGCAGTAAGTTCATATTTTATTGCCAATGTCACTGTAAATTTGTTTCTCATTTACTGAGACAAAGATGTTTCTGGTTTTTGCTAGAAGATTCTTAAAATTCTTTAATTATTTCTGCGTAAGAGAACTCACGGCACATTAACTTTTCCTGATTGCTGTGATTAATATTTGAAACCTTTGAAAGTTATTACTCTTCTGAAAGAATTTATTTTGGAATTTTATTTTAAATAGCAGTATTAATAATGGTTCTGCAATTTCAACAATGTTCTACTCTAACTTGTTTCTTACCACAGGTTAGCTTTCTTTTTGTTCAGTTGTTACCATTGTTTTACTGATCCTATTTTTTCAAACTTCTGCATTTGTATTTGTCTTGTCTTTGTAATAGTACTGCACTTATGACTGCAGAAATACTCTTCTCATGAGTACCTATAATGTGCTGCTGACCTTTAAAATGTCCAGGCTTTTTAGGATAGTAGTCAACTGGAGATTTTCTTTATCTCTCAGAAAAAATGTTCCTAGAGGTCTTGAGAACAGAATCCAGAATGTCTAGTAGTCAATTTCGTGTGTGTATGTGACTAGGAAAATAAAGTTATTGTATGTGTTTCTAATGAGAAATTATAATCCTTTTTGTGTCTGCAAAAAGATATATTTCTAATGAGTAGTTATAATCCTCTTCTTTTCAAGAAACTGTATGAGTAGATTTTTTGTCAGAAAAAGTTAACTGGAACATATTCAGAGATTCTTGAGGCTCATCTGGCATTGGACACCGGTATAATGGCCAGGAATAGCCTTTCAGGCTGGGAAACTCTGTGTGTGACAGTGTACCTTAACACTGCACGAGAAAGAAATGTTGCACCTGACTCCCAGGCATTCGTTCTGGGTGTTTACTCTGATAAAAACTGCACATGGAGCAGAACGTGAACAAACATTTTGGTGATACTTAACCGTCCTAACTTTAGGTGTGTGGGAGTGGGCATCATCTACAAAATGAACTGTCTTCTTTTTTTAGTGCAATTGTGGAGCCCATTCAGCCAGCATAGCTCTTCAAAAGCCTGTTGGTAGGAGTCTTTCAAGCTGTAGTAAGGTTTAAAATAAAAAAGGCCAAAGAAAAAAAAAACCCTACACAAAACCTTTCATCAGCAGAGCTGCAAATTGTTCCATGCTGAAATACCATCTGGTCTCCAAAAGAAAGGATTTTTACTAGAATGCAGTATGTTTGGATGAAGATGCACCCTGCTGCATTTTGCAGTTTTCCTTTGTTGTATATGCCCCGCCATATTAGATACTTTCTGAAGCCTTTGACTTCTTTATTAAATGTTAGTTGAGTGGATCTGAAATGTATACTTTCTATCTGAAGGCATGCCCAAGTTTTAGAAGGATTCTTAGGTTCTTTATCATCTTCATCTAAAGCATTATAGTGACATTTTCATGTCTCTTTAGAGTGATTTTCCTTGGAAGGTACTATTTGAGAAAACAGAAGAAAGCTTTTTAAGGTCATTTAGATGAGCTCACATAAACATATTGCCATTTGTGCTTTGTGGAAATGAAGTTTTCTTTCATTAGAGGACATATACTTGAAGATTCATTAGGAAGTTTTTACTGAGTTTACTGGAATTTATTGGCAAAATGTAGTGCCAACCTTCATGTATGTGTGCTATCCTAACCTATAGCAAAGATGATTTTATGTGAACATTGATGAAAAATATCATGCTGGTTTGGCCCTGTTTTGCTGGCCCTCTCTTGTCAGAATTTTAGGCATATGAAAGTTAGATTTATTTGCAAATGTAAGAGTAACCTGTCTTTTACTTTATAACCAAATGTTTAGAAGAAAGTGTGAGTCTTCTACACTGGCAACAAATACAAGTATCTGGTTGTTGTGTTTGGCAATTTATGGAAATTGCCGTTTTTTTCTTTGCTTTTCTCTCCAAGAAGAACTGCCCTTTAATGGAAATTCATTTGTGTAAAACTGTACAGTTACTCATATCATGCAGATTGCTTTGTACTATATATGTGTCATTCTTTCATGGCTCAGAGCCCAAGCAAACTTAAAAAAATACCCAGTCATAAGTTTACTGATTCTAAAGATGGGTTACTGGAGGCCACTGTATGTGATTGCAGGTAATGTTTACTGTAGGTTATCCAGAAGACCACTGGTTTATAAAGCTTATAAAATGAATTTATAAAATGTAGTCTCTTTTTAAAATGTACTCTCAAATATTACTGGCAAATAATAAAAAAGAAAAAGGTAGTCTCCATTTCTTCTGCACTACCTTGTATTACCTGGTCTCTTGGTTTACTCAAGGACTCCTTCAGTTTCTGATTTGGGTACTGAAATTCTATTCAAAGGTCTATGTAAACAGTGTGAGAATTTGACTTCACTCAGACTCTTCAATAGCCTGTAAAACTGAGTCCACTGGGAGTCACCTGAATTTTCAATTTACCAAGCTGGATGAATAAATTTTGGTAGTGTTTCCAATACAGAAAAGCAAATAATTTATTTTTCTGAATATCTATATTTGGCTATGAAAACCCTCTTTAGTGTGTAATGTTGAATAAGGAAAGGCACATAAGCAATTATGTAACTGTAAAAGGAAGATGTTGCCTCTGCTGTATACAGTGCCTCCATATGCTATATGGGAGCAACTCAGTAATGACTGTTTGGAGTCTGTGAGGTGTTATATGTAAGGTAATTTTATAGCATTGCTGGAATTCTAAATATTTACCCTTTAATATTCTCTGTAAGTGCACATCTGCCTCCCTGACTATGCATCCTGCATCCACACTGAGATTTGCCCAGCAGGAACTGTCTAGCTGTTCAAAACACTGCTGTACTCGCAGCCCTCAGTGAGTTTTGTTAGCTACGCAAGGGAATAATTTACTGCAAATTGATTTTTTTCCATCATCTCTTTGGATGATTGCTACTGGGCCAGGAAGCAGATGAAATCCCTGGAGGCAGCTGAATTCTTTTTCCCTGTGCTGGTGTTTGTAACCTAGCCTGGTTACTATTAACCCATGGTTGAAAGATGATCGGCGAAACCTATGTAACACGCCAATATGCTTGCATTAAAATGAAAAATAATGTCAGATTCTACTTTTTATAAGAATGCAGTAGATTGAGTAACAGTGATCTGAGCATAATTTTAGAAATTTCCCATTATGTTTATCTGCAGCTTGTGGAATTAGAGTCAATTATAGTTGTTACAATAGCAGTTAGACTGCTTTTCATAGTGCTCCCTAATGATGTTTGCCTGCAGCATAGAGTTGTGAAATCTTCACGTGGGGAGATGATCATTGATTTTGAAGAGAGTTTTCATGCATTCTTCTACACTCAGGCACTGTTATATTTTGCTGTGTGTAATGAAAAATACTAAAGAATACTAAAGAATTTGTCTTCAGTAAATGAAGGAGACAAATGCTGTAAATGTTGCAGTGTTGTCAGCAAAGTATGTATAATTAAAATACTTTTATGACATTATATGCATGAGTTGTTTGGAGTTTGCTCATACTTTTTTATGTCTTAGCAAACAGAGAATATTGTAACTTTCCATGTTAGAGGATACCCTGTTCATAAAATGGAAATTCTCAAATCAATATTGTTTCAATAAATTGAATAGTAAACCAGTATCCCAGTTTCTGCTGTCATTTATGATATCTGGTTGCAAATTCTCATCAAAATGTAAATGCCAATAACTTGCATACTTCTCTAACACATCAGTTAATCTTCAGCTTGTTGGTAGACTCTTCATGTTGTTGACATCTAATCAGGACAGGTGGGGTTCACTTAAAATTCAGTATTTTAGTGTATTTCATTTTGCATACATTGAGGATTTGGTCTGCAAAACATCTCTCTTCCAAACCCTTGAGTATCTCCCTGTATGTTGTTTACTGGTCTCAGTTTCATTTCATGTGTTACATGTTCAGAAAAGACATAGCTCATATACTTGGCAAGTGAATCAGAAAAAGCTTCTCTAGAAGTCAGATAATATATGTAATTACAAATGAAAAGTTCAGAACTCTTCAAATACCCCCAGGTAGAACAGGTAATGCAAGAGGCAAAGTAGGAAGGCTGTCTAAGCTTTGTTTAGAATTCATTGGAGAAAACCAGAAATGGATAATTATATAATAAACCAAAGCCTGCCCCGCCTTTTTTCCTCAAAGTCTCAAAATACAAGTACTGTCACTTCTGCGCTCTGTATGCTACTTTTCTATCCTGAAACAGCTAAAGTTGTGAAATCTCAGGGTTTTTATTAGTTGTTAATTCAGAGAAATTACTTGGCTTTATAAAAAGCTGTGTGTGTATTTTAATTTTGTCGTTATTAAAATCTTGAATATAAAAACAGATAAAGAAAGATAGCTTAAATGTACACATCCATTTAAAAATGCTGAAACATTTTAAAAACAAATAAAGCCCCCCGAATTAAAAAAATCTGTGAAAATCATAATTTCCCTTCCAACAGATTGGTTTAAAGGAACATTTTCTAGAATGTTTATGGCAAGTGGGTGAAAGCATTGCTCAAAATACCTGCTGAGGTAGTCCAAACTCTGTGCCTGGCTGTATAGCTCTGTGCAGCTCCTTCCCTACCAAAAAATGTAGTGTAGTGTCAGTCAAATAAATTAATTATCTATGTGCATGGATGGATGGTATTAGATTATATGGATGGTATTTGTATGGATGATATTAGATCACAAAGAGTCTGATTCTTCCCTTTTAAAAATTTTGTCTATATTCCCATTGCGAGCACTGTGACTGTGGCCTGTTATCACACTGCAGCAGCTGTTGAATATAACACAGCTTTGTTCTCAGAGTGAGTGATGAGTTTCCCATGTAAATGTAAGTGTAGGTGCGGGCCTGGAATAATGCCATTGTAAAGTTACCAGGAATCCCAGACGGAATGACGTAGACATAATTGCCATGGACAGAAAAATTTATACAGTAGAAAAGATATATTCTCCAACTGTTTTTTAAAAAAATCCTAGAGTTTAGCCTAAATTAAGTTGTATAAATACTTATAAATAAGTGTGGTATGGGTACATATAGATCCAAATCTTTTATATGAGCAAATTATTTTCTTTCAAATGTGTTTATTTTTCTCTTTTTTTTTTTTTTGTCTCAAACCTTTCTGTCTGTTGACCTTTTCACTTCTCTACATTTTTTATTTCCCAGTAGTAAAATATATTGCTCTTAGCATAGTGTTACAATGAAGAGACTGTATAGGAGCTCAATAAGACTTCCTGAGACTGTGACCTTTTTTAATGCTAAATGGCTTACTTCTGGAGATAGATGTGCTAACCTAATTAAATTAGTGAATAAAGGCAGCAGTGGATTAATTTTGACAGTTTCAAGTTTAAAAAAATAGTGGTTTACAAGAATTGTGACTAATTTGGTGTAGAAAAATTTACATGTTTTCATTTCCTCTATAAAGGGTTTTTTAATAGACATAATGTTAAACTGCTTTATCAAAAAGGTGTTAATGTTGTTTTGTTCATGTTTATTAAATGAGTAAGTAGGCTTTTAAATTGAAGATAATAAAATGAAAACAAATTTAATATTCACCAAATGTGACCACAGTTGACACAGGTAAAAAATCCACTTCTGTAAAAGAGACAAATGTCTTATTTATATAATAATAACAACTACATGCTCAAATGTCTTATTTATATAATAATAACAACTACATGCTCCAAAAACATCTGTTGTTTCCTTTCTATAGTGATCTTGCTTTAAATAACCAGCAAATTTCATAACATATTTTATATATTACATATATTACATTATATTACAATAAATTACATATGTTCTACATATTACAGATATTACATTAGAAAGCTTTTAAGCTCAAATCTTTTGAGAGTATGAGAAAAATAATTTGTTTCTCAAAGACACACTACCTGAAAATTTTGTTTAACCATAATAAAATTACACATATTTTAAATAAGGAAAATCCAATATAAATCTTATATACTACAGATATTGTTTGAAAGACTTTTGTTTTCGCTGCCAAGGTCCTAATATTTTTGTCAAATATTCCTTTGAATTTGTTTTATTATATCTATGGCTTCTATCCAAACATGATATCTTGTCTTCTTGATTTTTGCTTTGTTTTGTTTAATTTCTCTCTCTGGATCTGCTTCAGTGAAATAATTTACTGGAAGGTAGATATTTCTGGCTGTGAAATGTGAGATTAGCAAACATCCCATCACAGTGGTGTAGCTGTGAAGAACTGCAGAGATCTCCAGCTGTAGAGCAAGCCAGCAGGAGAGGAGAAGCATGAGAAATGAGAGCCAGTCATGGATCATGGCTGCTGGACAATACTTTCTTATCTCAAGATTGGCCTGTCTTTTTCTGTTTCATGTAAAATCTTTCCTTTCATGTAAAATCTTTCCTTTCCTTTGTATTTGGAATTTAGGGAGAGCAATATTTGTGAAAGTAAAACATTCTAAAGCCAACATAAACTGTACTCAATGACTGCAGGCATTTTCCATTTTAAAGTTATGGCATAGGAAGGTTCAGCTGGTGAATAGATATCAGAGGATATTTATATCTAGAGGTACAGGTGAAACTTTCTCTATCAAGCTGTCAGTGTACTGCTGAATTTCATGCAGTCTTCTTGTTTTATATTTTGTGCAAATCACACATAGATAGATTTCATTCAGCATTATTTGAAATTGATTGTTTCTAAAGAAATTTTAAAAAAACCTCTCTAACTCTAAGTTGCAGTCTTAATGCAATTTCATGGAAGGATTTGGTTGCCCCACTTGGTCTCACAGTCAATGATTAAAAAATGCCACTATTAGGATAAAAATGTTATATGGGAACTCTACTTTTATTTTTAAACATGTTTCCAGCTTTCTGTTGCCTTTGGTCTTTCACAGACCTTTTCTTGATTTCGTGTGCCTGTCTTAAAAATAGTTCCTAATCTTAGATTTCTGTGAGGGAAAAAAAAAAAATGTATTTAATTATCTTACAAATGAACTTTTGTGAAACAAGATAGCAGTCTTTCCTGGCAAATCAGAAGGTGAGTTAGATTAATGTGGAATATGATTTCAGAGTCTGTTCCTGAAATGGAATTTTCTTGTCTGTGTCCCATATATTATTTGTAAATGTCTTTTAGTATTTTAATATACAAGTACAAATGCTTTTTCCACTCAACATAGAGAGTGAAAATGAAATGCATGCATAATGCAGATTGATCTTGCACTAGATTCTAATCTGTTTGGTTGAGAGCCATTTTCCTCAATACAGTTATTAATTTTTTTACTTTAAAACTTGTTTCTACATTGAATACTTGTTTTCTGTTCCTGAGGGAGTCAGTAATAAAGACTAAGTCCAGTGGGAGATAGCTTAGGTTTTATTTATATGGGTTTTTTTAAGCCAGTAGAAGTTGGTTGCAGATGTTTCTGTTCACAAATAATACATTACTTAATCTGAGATCTTGGTAGAATGAAACTTAATGGCTCTGTTCTAATTAAAAACTTTCAGTTTTATATCACTAAGATTTTTAGTTGTAGACTTGAGAAATTGTGTAACATACTGGTCCACAGAGACTTTGCTTAATCTTTAAAGTTATGATCTATAAAAAACAAGAATGTGTAAATTTGCACTGACTAAAGGATACCTGTAGGCTGTTTATTCTAAGTTCATTAACAAATACTTATGTTTGTGTTTTACTTGTGTCTGAAAACCTGCTTATTGATAGATACATTAGTTTGTGCTTTTAAATGAGATGAAGCTGTTAATTAATATATAGAAAATTACAACTAGCACATTTTAATGTGTTATACATATTCACTTTTTGAAAAAAGATATGTACAATGGCATTAATTGGTTTCACAGAGCAGTCTTCATAACTAGTCATATCCTGAAGGATAACAGCTATCTGCCCCATCATGGTCTATTTCTTATTTATTTTTTTCCTTTCTGGGGTGTAAAAGTGGCAGTCATATAATGCTGTATAGAAAGATTGTGGGTTTCTTTCCACACAGACATATTCAGTATATTCAAAATTTCACATGGAAGCTTTTTATAACTCCTTTTTCTACTACTTTAGTTGAAGTTATTCTACTGTGTTGGATAGTAAATATGCCAACCCGTGCATGTCTGTTTCATTGAGGAATAGCTCAGTGCCTTGGAGAGGGGTGGACAAGGATGGGGAGAGAAGAGGGAAGCGATGCTGTGTTCCTGCTGCTCATTCCCCAGAGCAGATGAGCTTTCTGTCTCCCAGCTTTGAAGAGAACCAGCAAGATTATCAGCACTCTTTGTTTCTCAGACAAATAGGTGTTCAAGGGAATTGGAGTAGCCAAGATGAAGACAGCCTGAGGGTAAAGGGAGCAGATGAAGCAAAGAGAGGCTTTTGAGATAAACGTGATGTAAAACATGAGGATATGAGAATAAGAATTTGCATATGAGGTAGAATAAAGAGAAAGGGTTATATAATGCCAATTAAATGAAAGTATTAATAGATACCATATCCAAAAGTCCAGGCTTTTTGAGTTCTAGAAAACCACTGCTTTCAGCTAACAGCTGTACAACATACACATCCTATCCTCTTCAGCAGTGAAAAGATTTGTGAGGTGAAAAAGATCATTTAAGGATGCTGAGTACTTGGTATTTTATTCATATGCTTTTGACCACTATGCTCTGCACTGCTGCTGGAAAATTTCCTGAGATCCCAGTATTCACATCTTACCTCTTATTGTGTTTTTGTTATTTCTGAGTTTTAAACACCGAGAACTGGAAATGACAACAGCAAAGTGTGCTTTGATTATATAAAGAGCTATATAAATGTAAGCATTCTGAGAAATCATGTTAATCTTATTCTGAGTACCAAACTCAAAAGCCACTTGGCAAATAACATTCGTTCCTCTGTTCCACCACCTGAAAAAAGGAGGATGCTACCATCTCTAAAATGAAGATGTACAAAACCCACAAATACCTATTAAATATGTAAGAGGTTTGTAGAACATTCCATTTAAACAGATGAGTGCACAGAAAATTCATGAAGCAATGTTTTCTGAGTTTTCAAGGTTTGACTAATGCACCCAAAAAAAAAAAAAGTAGCTAAAAGCCTAGTATAACTCAGCCTATTTGTGAATGAGAAAAAATAGTGCAGTTATATTTCAGTGCATACTTCCATAGTAGTTTTTCGTTTGGGAGAAATAGTTCTGTTCAAAGCTGAGGAAAAGAATTGAGGGATTGCTTCTATGAACTCTAGATGAGAGAGATGAAAATGATACTTATTTTCCAGTTTTATGATCCATGATATGGTCATTCACTTTATAATTAGAGTAGTAGGTGTTGCATAGAATTAGTGTTAGAAATTATTACTGTTTTCAATTGGATCAAGCCATAAAATTTATAATTGCTTCAATCATCATCTATGCATTATTGATATATGTAACATGCTTATACCCTATTTATTAACAATAATAAATTGTTAATTTATTTAATATACAAATCTTAAATGCATGATACATAAAGTGCGTGTTATGTGCAAACTCTTTGAATTAACTGACCCACTTCTTCATTATTTGTATCACATTTGTGAAGCTAGTTTGTTATATTCCTATCCCTTTAGCTTTAGAGTGACTTTGAAGCTGACAAATGTTGTCTGTGTTAAATCAGCCAGAAAGTTTTTTTTAAATTATAAAGATTGACTATGTTATGCCTGAATGATTTGTATTTCAGGCAGTGACTGCTCTGTGTCAGTAACTTTAGTACTTATTAACTGCTAGATTGAGATCTGTCTCATTAAACAACAATGAACCTAATGTACTGAAGGCTGTATAAGAGCTAATCGCAACACAGTTTTCTGTACATTGTTGTAATCGTCAATGTCCCAAATATGAGTATTCATTTCTGTTTGTAGTTTCTTTCCAAGGCGTGAATGTATAAATTTTTGCATGTATATAGTTAAATTATTAAAATTTATACTTTTTCTGGAAAATTTGCATTTACAATAACAATACTGATAAAATCGATCTTCCCAAGCACGTACAGATCCCTTTTTGAATGTTTTTTCTTTATAATGTGTTTCTCTCTCACCAGAAGCATTACCCTCTTGGGCACAGATAAACAAAACCAGCATGAGCATTTATAAATATATATAATTTTTTTATGAGTGTGGAACAATGAAGGTGTCATATCTACTGGTATAATGTCATCTAGTTCTGGATAGCTACCTCACATTCTGTACATTTTATTGAAGTTAGGGTGTTAATTTGATTTTAAATCAATTGGACAAGCCACATGTTTTCAACTAAGCACATGCTCAATACCTTACTAAATTGAGCTTTGTGTAGGTACCTAAATAGTAACTGAGCCAATTTCTTTGACAAGCTGTGAGGTGTGCCACAAGGAACTTTGCTTAAATTAGTTCTTTGTTAGAATTACAATTGACAGGGCTGGGAGAGGTAGCACTGGTACCTTAAAGCAAGCATACGGTATGCAGGGTGATCATTTACCTGTCCACCAAAGAAGAAAAAAAAAACAACAATCCTAGAGTAAAAAAAAGGTTAGTTTCCTGTCTGACTTGCAAAGCAAATGAGGCGTTTTGCTTTAAAAAAGTATTTCCAGTCAATCCAAGGTAGTTTCCGTTTGTTGTTGAGAGTTCTGGAGTAGGAAAGAAATACAGTGTAGCTCTTCAGGATGTTGTGCAGTCTCTGCTAAAGCTTGGAACGTACATGAATCACTTCATTACATGAAATCTAAACCTTTGATCATGACTCTTGATGAAACTTTATTGTCAAGCCACTGTTTCTCTGCTGTCACTATAGCTTAGATCTGCATTTTGCCAAAAGGGACTAATCGGGTGTACTGCTTCACAGAGCTCTTTTATTGATGTATGATATCTAGTGATTCTCGTCATTCATTAGAAAGTTACCCAAGTTCAGCAAATACTTTGGCAGAATACTTTGGTGCAATGCAGGAAGTCAACAAGCTATTTGATTATTGATAAAAGAGTACAATCCAGTATGATGGAAAATGGATTTTTGTATGTGTGTATATAAATATATATGTATATTTATCCACATTCAGATATCCTAAATGGTGTTTCAGTTACTCAGATAGGTAGACTGTTTGGGGTGTTTTTTCCTTCAGATTTCAGAGCAGTTAAGATGGATAGAACAAGAGAAACATGTTTGGTATCTTGGGTTTACATACATGTGACTCCTAAACTAGGAGAAAGAAAGTGGGGATCTCTTTGCTGTTTGTTTCCATGCTTTGGGCTTCAATGAAAATTAAAATCATATTTATTTATGTTAGCTATGTACTTAAACTTAGCTGAAAACTCATTTTTAATATGATTTAGCTCAAATATGAAATACATCTTTAATTTGGCTTTGCAAGTTTCTTGTGTCAGTTGATGGTAACACAGAAATTATAGATCTCTCTGCCAGGTGGATTTTCAAAATATAGTTGTTTGAATAGCTCAGTGTTATAGATGAAGGCTTCTTGAAACAATATTTCTTCTCATTGACAATGTAGCTTATTTCATTTTACTCCAACTCCACATTAAGGCAGTGAATTATTTGGTATCTGCATAAGCAATCCATTTGAGATATAATTGCCATTAATATAAGTGAACAGAAGTGTTCAAAGCGTATAATGAAAATACAAATCTAAGATATATTTCTGATGTAGGAGGTATCATGACTATGAGTGAGCTTGCTGAATAACTTTTTCTGTAATGAGTGCAGTTTTTTAAACATTGCAATTTGGAGTATTGAGTGCTTAACAAGGAACAAAGGAAAACAAGAATAAGGGACAGTTCTGGATGAAATCATACCTAATTTTTAGTAGTGTACAAAAACTGCACTAATTCTATTACCATTGTTCATGTTTAATTGTTATCTGTTCCTCAGATCAAGACAGCATCCACATGAGAAAGGGAGGGAGGGATTTTGTGTAATGTACTGTAGTTTATTAAAATGCCATGTAATCTCCAGATCCTCATATTTCAAATGAAAATAACCATGAAAGAAAGAACTTTAAAATTTGCATATGCACTAAGAATAAAAAAGTTATTAATAAATTAATTTTGCTGCACTATTTTGTCTTCTAAAAAATATTGGTGCTGCTAATATGAGGTTTTACAGACCTAAAAATAAAAAAAAACCCTTGCATTCCATGAAAGCCTTGAATTTACATTGGACTACTGACTTAGGCTGGTATTAGAATTCTAAAATCTTTAACTAAGATTTCTCAAAAAATTAAATTCAATTTAGAAAAGGGCTTTTTACAACAATATATTTTCCTAGTACAAGTACTGAGCAATCTTGTATTGATATAGGACAGAGTAAACCAGTAGTTGACTATTTCACTTTTATTTCTGGGAACCTACTGGGAAAAAACAGTAAATAGAACTGAACTGAACTCAGTTATGTTCCTTAAGACTGTGACCACTCTATTCTTTTTATTTTAATGGCTAGAAACAAGATTCCAAATATTTTCTGTGTTTCAAAATACGCTGAAGGATGAAATATTTCGCCTTGATTGCTTCAATTTCAAATATTTCAGCATTTAGCCATATAAGAAAATATCAGCTCTTGAAGTTGGTAATGAAGTGTGAGTTTTTTGTCAATAAGAATTCCTCACAAACACATTCAGTTTGTGCAGTCTCTTAAGGCTGTGTTTTCAGACTACTTCATTATATGTGTTTTTTCATTTGTGTTTCAAAACCTGTTTTAAGGATTTTATTGGTGAAAGTCCTTTGTATCAACCAATAGATAAAATACAGTAGTAAATAGGATGGAAAATTGTGGATTTTGTGCTGCAAAATTATAATTTTTGTTGTTGGCCTGGGGGCACTGGGGATATCTGTGTGGAGACTTGATGTGTCCGTGGTGAGATAATGCCAGTATCATTCAAATATCTGAAGTCATATTCTTTTGATGACTGAAAATTTCTCTAAGAGAATCAGAGCACAGTCAGTTGGGATGGATGTTGCAAAAGTAAATATTTTGATCCTATTTTGTTAAAGGAGGAATTGTGTGAGATGTTACAGAGCAGCTTCTGGTTGCAGGTTGCAGATGTTTATCCTTCATATAATCCCCTGGGCAAAAATGTTATCGTAATGAGTCCACAAAGGTGGTTTCTGGGATTTTGTTTTCAATGCAAGGTAATATAAGCACAGTGATCTGGTGAAAGGATGGGTTTGCGGGAGCTGCCTCCAAGATCCACGATAACCAGACTGAATCTCCACTACTTAAAGCTGTCATCCTGGCCATCGGGGTTCTTACGAGCAAACATGCAGTACAGTGATTTTGGGCACGCACAGCTTTAGGTATTTCAATTTAGTTTGAGGAATTTTGCATCTAAATAAGAAAAAGTCTATGATTCCTCTTAGCCTTGGTCCCATGTTGAGTGCAGTAACTGATGCAATCGTTAACTGCAGAATGACTGTAAAAGCCTAAGGACTAAAATTTTGATTTTCAGTATTAACTGATATCTGATTAGCTAATATCCAGTCACAAAGTAGAGATAAAACATCAGAGTAGATCCACTGATAATTCAAAATTTAATGTGTAAAAGGATACCTGCATATTTGTTTTTTTTTATCTTCATGCAATTAGTTGCTTATTTCCTAAAATCCTTTTGTGCTTGTTGGGGCATTATTATTGTTTTTCTATATATCACGTTGCTTATAACTTCAATCAACAAATGGTCGAATTTATTTTTCCACTGTGGTCTTAGCAGTCATGATCTCAGAATTAATTTTATGGTAAAATTAATTTTTGTTGCTTGATAGGTAATTCTCTAATTGTAAGGATTCTCATTGAAGGGTAATTTAAATGAGAAGTAATCTCCCGAACAAGGCCACGAAACAACTTTAGTCATTAACATTTGATGTAGTTTTCTTCTAATTTCCAGCAGGTCTTGTATAATGGCAGGGGGTGGGAGCTGAGTGGGGGTGTATTCCATGGATGAGCACAGAGGGCAATCACATGGGATTGCGTGTGCAGCACTTCTTGAGCAGGTTTTCCAAATCAAAGTACAGGGACAACTTTTAATGATTCATTCCCAAATGTTGATCACCTCATTTGCAGCTTTGTAAAACCACATCGTGAATGTCTTGTCTTTCTTCTGTCCTTGGGATAGTATTGAGGGAGCTGGATTCCTTCTACCTGCTGCTATACTGTCACATCCTGGAGACCAGTTTCAGATCAGGAAGTAATGCCACATGTTGAATAATTTGAGGGTACTAGATATCAGTAAAAAGTGTTGCTTTTTGTTCAGTACAATGTGTTTTGATGGCTGTATTTATCAATTAAAATATTACATAACAGTAGCTTGACTTCTTGAGGTTAAGTCTAGCTTAATAGAATTCAGAAGTAAATCTGCATGTTTCATGATGGGGCTGTGAAACTGCATTTGAGTTGATTGGCCATGAAAGCTGCGTGACAAGTGGTACAAATTTAGATATGAAGAAAATGCATGCCTAGCCAGGCATGGAAGACACAGAAGATTTTGTTATTTTGTTTTCCGTTTCAAGTTTATGTAGTTCTCTGGCATTTTACTTGGACTCTGCTGTCCTGTCTCCTAATATTAGATAGAAAACTCTTTAAGAAAAATAATTGAAGAAAAAATGGTGTTAAAATGTTGTATGTTTTTCAGAGGTACTTGTTCCTATTGGTCATGTAATTATCCGTGATTAATCAGTAATGCTTTGGACACTCTTTGGACATGTAGTTGTCTCTGACTGATCATCCTAAATGTTCCAACTGAAAATCAGTTGGAAAGGAAGAAAAAAACACTTTATATATATATATATATATATATACTTTCACATTGATTTTCTTCATGTTAGTGTCTGTAGTGAATAGACGTGAATAAATGGTTTATTAACCATTTATGTAAAAGACAATAGCATGACTGCAGTCTGAAACTGGTTCTGATATCATTGATTTAAACTTCACTTTCACAAACAAAAGTGGCAAGAGATGTAAGTCCTGAATCTTATTTTTTCTTTTAAATATACTGATCAGAAATGGATTGAGTATTTTATTTGTTAGTTGTATGTCCTGATCTACACTGAGGAGAAAGAGTTCACATATCACTAACACACAAACAAAGGAATTATTGTGGTGATGCAATTTGTGTGCATAATTAGATGTAAATCATAGGGAAAATTTCTTCTTTTGCTTAATATCTAAATCTTTTGCCTTCCTAATGTAGAGATTGTATAAACAGAGGGTCAGCTTATCTTTGGCTGGTGCGCTTGGAGTTGTATTAGAAAATTTGCAACCAAAGCCCAGAAACTAGAAGACATTTGCACAGATTTCCCTGTATAAGGAAGTTTAGATATCCATATCAAGAATATTTCTGATTTAGACAGTAATAATTGTACTAAGAGGAACAAAGGGGTAGTTGTCTATGAGATGTGTGTTGACTGGAAAGTGGGTGTATGTAATGTAACATTAATACGCTGCATTTTGATGGCTGAATATAGCCAGTATTTGGAGTTTTATTTTATTCATGTAAAATAAAATTTGTCATCTTCTGTGTATTTCATGATTAAATTTTCTCTATGAAATCATTTTAACAAAATAGAGAGAAAGAGTACAGATCTTCATGTAGAAAACTACCAAAAAATATGGTGTTTTCAATTACTTCCTACAATTTTTCTAAAGACACATCCAGAAAGTTTGAATTTTTGCTTGAGGGAAAAATGTTGGTACACATAAGCAAAATAAGAACCGTAAATGCTGACTTATATAGCACAAGCTTATTGTGCAGAGTGAACAGTTTGAAAAGTACTGGAAACTGTATTTGAAGATGAAAACAAACATCAAAGGAGCATACAATCTTTTTCATCTTTCCTAGTAATTATTTCTGTGACTGCATGTTTTAACTGCCTTGTGAAGATGGTGTTTGGAGAGGTGAATGACTGCCTGTCTCGCACAGACATACACACACATCGCACAGCTGAGTCACATTCTGCACTGGTGATTCAATATCACCGTGCAAGTTAAAATAGCATTTCTATTGTTCTGTTATTAAACAGACATTTTCACATTCTGAACAGTTGAAAGAAAAGAGCTGGAGCAGATATTAGCTATAACACATTACCTTGTGTGGTGTATGAATGATGAGTGACATTAATTTTAAAATCTTATTGCTGAGTCACTGGTTTTCTTTAGTTTTGAGTTGATTTGACAACACTGAAAACTAGAGTTACTCATGAAGTAAGCAATGAGAAAGGTAGTACATCTATGGAAGAGCTAAATAAATGAGCAAGGCTTTGAGAATATATGATTATTTGAAAATTTATCATGGTTTAATTAATTTTTTCTCAGTTTTTTTATGAATGAAAGATCTTGAATTAATTAAATATACCACTATTAGAAGCTTCCCTCAAAGGCTTATAAACGTGAACAGTTTTAATGCAAGAGATGAATAGAAGCACTTCTTCACAAACTATAAATCTCTTTCAGTTATTTTACAAATTTTGAAGCAATTGGGGAAAAAAAAATAAATTAATTTTTCCTTGGATTGTACAGTGTATATCTATCATTTATACTGGTTTTATTTTGTTATGTTATTTTACTATACTTTTACACTGTTTGACTATAATAAAGTTCTAATACTATTACTGGCTGTGCGTTTTGATGACATCTTGATTTGTGATTTCTGAGCATGTGCTGAACTCTCACTGGACCTAGAGGGTGAGGTGCAGCAGCTTCAGGAGGTAATGCACAGCCAGCTGTTCCCAGACAACAATGCACACAACTTCCTCTCTTCCACTTCATCTTTCTCAGAAGGGGACAAACAAATCTTCACAAAATCTCTCTTCTTCTTCCCAGCCCCAAGCTATTGCAATATTAAGAAACACTCCCTAAAGTCTGCGTGTCCCTGAAAATATTTAGGTCTACCTTATTTTTTCATCTTTGACTTTACAAGCTCTCATACATCATTCCTGTTATTACTCTATTGTCATCTGTCCTGCTCTTTTTTACTTTCTCATATAATGCTGATAGATGTACAGTGGTACTAGTTTTCTGGGCTTTTTGTGCTGTTGTTCTGTGCTGAAAATAGCAATGGGCATTTTGTGATAAACTCTGATGTCAGGTAATTATATATTGTCCCATAGTTCTTGTTCAGTGTATTTATTTTAAATATATATTTCTTTGGTTTTTTGCCTTTTAGACAGTAGATTTTCCAGTGAATGATTTTTTCTAGTGTTTGTGTAGGTTTTTAAACATTGAGGAGTTAATCACAGTTATTATTAAAGGTAATCTTAGAAAAAGGAATTTTAAGAGGTTCCTGCAGTTATCTGCATGCAGACATTAGTTACTCCAAAAGCATTTATACATTTTCCTAGCCTGTTGCTAAGATCTTGCACACAGAGTCCCTGGGTAGAAACCCCCCACAATCTATCACTGAAGAAAGACACTAAGTGATCACTGGACACACAAAGCCTTGTGTTGCTGAGGAGCGCTGCCTGCTCCAGTGCAGTAGAATGGCTTGAATTCCAAGGACAATATGTTCTTCACCCAGTACTGTATGGGCTCAGAGGGCGGGGGAAAATGAAATGCTCTTACCAAAAACCGTGGAAGGTGTTACACCTATGGATGTGTGCGGTGGCTGCTGGAGATCGGTGACTTCTACAACGTGGTGCTCATCAAGACTTTGGCAGCAGTTTAAATGCATAGATTTGCACATTTTACCTTTGGTATTTCAGAGTTGGCTCTGATATAGTAAGTTGTCCTTAAACAAAAGTAGTCTAAAGCTGTAACTTTATTTCTATTTTTATACAACTAGCATACGTAGTTGGGTATTTTTTTGTCTTTTATATATGTAGTATATTCAAAGCTTAGCTTACTATAGTGTTCTACCAGGAACTATCCAGCTATTTGAATACTGCCTTCTGTAGTATTATTTATATTTATAAAATACCAAGGGGTTTCTATCTGGGTAAAATGTGTACATCTTTGAAAATGGCTTAAACTGTTCTCTTCAGAGAATCTTGTATATAAATAGCTGCTAAACGTATACATATATTTATATGACTATATTTGTTCATTAAAAGCAGTAAATGGAGGTTTGAATGAACAGAGGAAATTATTATTATGCTTATCTAGGCTAAAGGAAATACAAACATACCGAATTAAAGGACAAAAATACGAAATTACATAAAGAAGCTACATTTGAGAATTAGTCATAATGAAAGTAGACATACTGTCTTTAAAGAATGACTTTTTTATTTTAGTATATCTCTGGTACTCCTATGATTCAGCATAGCATAAATTCTTTGGAATAAGTTCAAATCATACCTGTTGAACATCTTATAAGTAATTTTTAATTGGTTGTTGTCTGTATAGGCATGTAAAATCTATATGCCTCACTTTGTTTTCTGTCCAGGTCCTTTTTACTATAAACTGGTAGTGCTTAGGAAAAAATAGGACTTCTGATTACTGAGTCAATGCCTGTTTGTCTTCTCTCAGCCAGTGGTTCCCACCTTCTCTGTCCCTTCAGAAGGTAATAGGAAGGATTCCACAGGGCATAGGAGTTCCTATGGGATTGATGAGATTTGGAAGAGTCAAAGATGCTGCATTCATGAAACTAGGCAGGGTAGTGCCAAAAACTTGAGCACACTTAATGAAGAAATGGTTTGTTGTGGAGCTAGGCATTGTTTTAGCCACTGCAATGGCTGGACCAAAGGTTGGCCCTTTATAACTCAAGAGCAATTACTTTCTCTTAAGAAACGTCACACAGAGTAAAACATATTGAGAGAAAATTTGACTGTGTTTTTTTCCAATTCTGTGCTCTTTGGTGGATGTCTTTGTTTATTTTTGTGAGGTGTTTGAGTGATGCACAAGGAATTGGTGCTGTGGGCAGGACCAATTCTGTTGTCAGAAGTGGACATCCAAAAACTTGGAATAAACCTATGATGACGGAAAGAGTTGGAGTGAATATCCTTTTTTTTTTTTTGATGGTTTTCCTGTTATTAAAAGGCCTTCTCAGTAATCTGATAGGTGACCAGCAGGAATTGGGAATATAGGTACAACCTAGGACTGTCATTGTAACCTGCTCTGAATAAAAACATGAAGCTCTACAAGGAACTATCAGTTTGACCTTTCATGTTAATCAGATGGCATGTCTACATTTAATAGGTCAAATAGGAACTGAGAAAACTCCGAAGCTGGATTAACCTTTCACAAGTTTTCTGACAGTCTGTGTTGTTATACTTGACCTAAACTCTCATTGGCCTGCAGTCTTTAATTTTCAGAAGCGTTTCTCAAGAATAAAAGAATCTTTTTTGTTTTCTGACATAGTTTATTGGCATATAACCTTTTTTTTTTTCTTTCTTGTAGGATGCTTCGAGTGTTGCATCAAATGCCTGGGAGGTATTCCCTACGCATCTTTGATTGCTACCATCCTGCTCTATGCTGGAGTTGCACTGTTCTGTGGCTGCGGACATGAAGCACTTTCAGGGACCGTCAACATTCTGCAAACCTACTTTGAGATGACAAGATCTGCAGGAGATGTTATTGACGTCTTTACCATGTAAGTTCTCTGTTCCTTTTACTTGTTTCATTTTAAAACTGCTGAAAAATTTCACAAGGGATATAAATTTGACTCAAGAAAATGTCTTTTAGTGAAAACCATAGAGAGAATGGTTTGGATAAGCTTATCATATAAAGTTTCGACCGAGCTGATATTTTTGCTATTTACAAGCAATTTGTAATACTATTTAATATCTCACAATTTTAATTAATTTATTACTATACATTATTTCATATAATATTGATGAATCTGTTCCATAAATCCGTGCTTTAAAAAAAACCAACCAAACAAAAACCCCCAATGTCCACAAAACTCTAAATAGATAAAGCAGAATTGTGCAACAAGTAACAGTTCTGGGAATAAACATAGAAAAGAAGTAACCAAAGGGTTGAGCCGAACCCTGGGACTTGAAATGTCAAAATTCTATTGCCTCTGGTTTTTCTAGAATTAATCTGTTTTGAAGGTTTCATGCTTTGCAATTCCTGAAAATCTATTTCTGGAAGACCTTTGTTTTGCTAAGCATCAGCTTCTCTTTGTAAGATTTATGAAATTTTAAAAAATAACTTAGTGTATGCTGAAATTAAATGGAATATTTTCTAATATCTTTAAAATTGTCTCTTTAAAACATTACTTTCTTAGATATTTGAAATCCAAGTTCTTACATGGCTGCTAATGGTTGTAACTAAAGCTGAGGAATCCGATCCTTTAATTTGTAAATATTTTCTTTCATTAATATTTTTGGTAAAAGTGAAGTGACTTAATCATCAAAAACCTTGACCTCTTATGATGAATTGCTCCATAATAAACATCTCAGGCTTAGCAGTGGTCAAAAAACAAACCAAGTACCAACTAACGGAAAAATCAAAGAGAAACAGAGAACATATATAGGCATTGTATAAATCCATGTTTCATCCATATCACTAATACTGTATACAATGTTGGTGCCCCAAAGAAGGTAAAAAAAGGATGCTTATGGAACATCAGATACATGGTTAAAGACTGAGTTTAGTAGGACTCTTCAATGTAGAAAGGGAATGATTAAGAGCTGCTGCATTAATGGTCTGTAAATTCACAGTATTATGAATAAGACTGGCAAGCTTAGATTGCCTTTCTATACCAGTACAAGAAATTTGAGGTATCAGAAGGAAAGCAATAGGCACCAGGCTCAGAAGGAACAAGTTCTTCAATTGTTTCAAAGCAGAACTACAAAATTAGTTGCATATTATGGATGCCAGAGGTTTTTATGGGTTAAAGGGAAGACTGGATAGTCTTGGAAAACAAATCCATTGATGGTTTCTAATGACACAGATTTATCCACCTCAGGAAGTCACAAAGGCTAGACTAGTGCTTGAAGTTATCCCGTTGACTTGCCTGCTCTTACTCGTTCCTTATATTCATTGCTTGACATAGGAAAATGAGGAAGAGATATATATTTGATCTGACTGGGTACCAGTGTTTTCATGGGAGGTAGAAACAGACTCTTAAATTTCTTAACTTCTCTAGGGTTATATTATCAACACCCTTTCCAAAGCTTCTCTGTAAATTTTAGGTGTACCCACTGTGGGATTAGTAGCCGGAAGGTAGCATGTACCAACTAACTATGTCACTGCTATGCTAAATTAAAATTTCTTCTTTGGATCAAGGAACTTACACATCCTTGTATAATAATATGTTGGGTTGAGGGGAAGATGTATCTTCTTCTTTGCCTTTTTGGATTGTCATTTAGAATAATGAGTCTGGCTTGACTTGGTGGCTAAGGTTCATTGTTATCCTGAATGAAAGATCAGTCATTTTATTAGGCTCTAACTTATTTTATTAGTCCCTAGGAAGCCATTAGTGCCGAACAACCACAAATCAATGCTTTCCCTTTATAGCACGTTTTCCAGCCTCTCTCTGTCACATACTTAAGTGAAAGTATCAGTCAGGGAATATAGTTCAAATGCATATAATTCTCTGTAAAAGATTAAGGAAATGTAAGGGTAATTTTTTCCCCCCTGGCATTTAACTGTTTGTCTTAGCTAGTACCTTTTGGACCTGTTTGTTTTCTTTGTTTACTTAAAGAGGTATTAAACCCAGTTCTTTCTTTGGTAGACCTACTATAATTGAAATTTCATTTTATTCAGTTGCGAAAGGTATATCTAAACATGTCTTAAAGGGAGGAGGAGCAAATATTTTCACAAAAAGCATATAAGCCATTGCTTTGAACTGGATAAACTGTGTGACCTGCAAAAAACTTTGCACATGTTGAATTTCTACCTGTTTAAGTAGATATTATCCCGCTTTTTAAATAATTTTGTAGGGAGAGTAAAACCTTGATTTTTTCTCCCAAGTATTAACAGTTGGCAGTACAAAAACCCTATGGTAATGATACTTTTGGAAGACCAAAAAACAGAAAGAAGAATTTGTAAGTAGAAATAAAGAGTGCAGTGCCTACATTCTTAAAGCAATACATATTGAAATGGAAACAAAAACTAGTTGCTTACTGTTCTGATTAAAAATGATAAGAATTTTTAAAAAATCTAGCAGTGTGCCCTACTCAACTACACTTTTTAAAGGTTATTTAACACATTTGGGCTCTTAATGCTTCTAGTGCTGTGAAGTGTCTGAGGCTGGCCTGGAGTCTGTCCTTCTGTGGTAAATGTGCTGGGCAGATGCTGCAGTGGAGTGAAGTGTATTAGATGCTGTTTAATCATGCTTATGGTTTCTGTCTATATTTTTATTAGCATGCTGGATTTCAAATGTTGTTCAGCATAAAAATCAATCCCTATCTGAGAGCTACTTATATGGGTGGTAAGAGATAAAGGCTGCTTTAGCTGTGTCCACAAGTGTTTGTTCTGAATGCAAACAGCACAACTCACAAACCACCCTATATCTTTTATCTTTGTCAATGCAGCTACTGGCTGTAATTTAGAAGAAGGATCAGACCCCTGTAGAGAAAGGAGGGTGTAATGAGGGCGTAAACAAAATCTGAAACACTCTCTAAATGCCTAAAATAAAAGCCAAAGTACCTACATCCAACAATGCCATTCAGAAACGCCCATATCAATGTCCTTAAGGGCATAAACAGCCCTGAGTGTCCCTGCCTGGCCTCTTCTGGCTTCCCCTCAGCCTTCCCATGGTCCAGGACCCCATTTCAGTGAAGCCTGAGGGGGTTCAGTCCCACACCACAGCCTCTCCTGGCCGTGGGGTAGGGGCTGCCCTGGCTGCCCCATGGGGAGCCCATATCCCACATGGTTCCTTGACTCTTGGGGACAGATTAATTAATTAAGAACCTGCACTAGGCAGCAGAGTTCCCTTGGAGCATTCAGCCCTTGGGCATTCAGCCAAGAGCTGCAGCCCCATGGAGCAGAAGAGATGATCTGAATGCTGGTCCTGCAGATTGGCCCCTCATTCCATCTCCCTGAACCACTGTCGGCATTCAAATAGTATATACCAGCTGCAGGTCATATCTGCTTTGGAAACGTTGGTAAGTAGTAAATATTTATAATTTTAAAAATTATAAGCAAGTTTTGTGGATGTAATTTAAATTCTATAAATGCCAGTCAGTTACATAAATTTTCTCAAATTTATGATTTTCTTTCCAAGTTAAAATATAAAATGATCACAGTCAATAATTCCAACGTTAGGGAGACAACCTAGAGAGATGCTGGGTAGGGGAGAGAAAGTGATTTTTCGGTTGCTTGTTTTGAGGGGGAAAACACAACACAAAATTCAGTCTGTAATAAGGTGCTAAACTCAAAAAATTCTAAAAAAAAACAATGATTTTTTTAAGGATTTTGTCTCAAAGTACTGGACTATAGCCTGACTGTAGTTTCTTCAGGAGACATAGGTAAAACAGATACTCTAAATACTTGAAAGCTAATATAAATTAAATGTATTCAAATTCATGAAAACGCATACTCTACAGACCGATATTCCTTGTGAAGAGAACGTATCTTCAAAAATCACATAACTGTGCTTCTCTCTTTAGACGCTCATTCTTAAATCCATGAACTTTTAGTAAATTGGATGGCTAGAAAAACATTTGGAATTATTAATGAGTGACCTATTCATTGAGACTAACCTCTAATTATATTGCTTTCTGAATCACTTTTGGGAAGCTTCATTCTCTATAGTTCCAGACTTTTTCACTATCAACCTTATCACTGTTCTTATGGTACCTATTTCCCCTCCACCCACTCCTCCACCAAGTGAAGAAATGCCTATTTGGGAATTTGCAGAAGTCATAAGCTTTTGGTTGGAATGTGGATTCTTTCAGTGGCTACAGAGTAGTTATTTTACTTCTCTGTGATTCAAAGGAAGACTAAGAAAATAAATATGATGCTTTAAATTATCCTGAAAAGTGCTTTTCTAATATTTAACTGCAAGAGGTGAATGATTTATGTTGCCTAATTTGTCAGTTTAACAGCTCTGTAGGCTTCACTAAAACTGAGCAATCTGTTTGAGGTGGATGTTGTGTTCAGTCATTCTCTTAATATCTGAATAAAATACGGTGAACTCTCTGTCTGGAAAGTACCAGGTATAACTAGATTTTCTTGCTTAATCACTGATTTTGAGAAGATTATGAAGTCAGCAGAAACAGACATATCAAGCATCTATCATATGAGCTGGGTTTTTATATTTTTCTGGTGTTTGGAATAAATTCCAAAAGAAGATTTTAGAAAATCAGCAGCACAAGTTACATTTTGTGTACTTTCCAACAGCATGCTTTTCCAGTTCTTTCTCTTCAGTACGCAAGGCCAGCTAGTGCCATCTGTCACATGTTTGTGATATATAGGCCACGGAACAAGAGAATCATGCTCTTAGAGTGGAAAATTAAGAAATCTCCCTGATAGGAACATTAAAACCATTTTCCTACTACAGTCAAAACTGATTCAAGTTGCTATAAATTCACTTCCTTTAAAAGTGTGAAATAAAATAGTAAACTAAATGAAATTGCAATCTGTAAATCTGTTGTCACTGTGTTCTCTACAGGTAGTGCCCTAGACACTCTACTGGAGCCATCTTCCTAGGGCTAAAAATTCCCTTCCTTTCAGAATGTGAAATCCTGTATTTTAGGTAGTGCTGTGGCCAAGTTTGATGCTTGTTGATGACTTTTCTGTTAGTCCATGTATAGTCAGGGTTTATTAAGATGATATTTAGTAAAATACATATGTATGTACAACTGTTTTCTTCTGAGGAAAACCAAAAAAAATAGGTGTAGAATATTTTATATCTCCCCTCTTAGTGATAAAAACCAATGTTTTCAGAGGTAGATAAATGGATGTTATTCTGATCTGCTATCCTTTTTTTCTTTTTGTTGACTTTGCAGCTATCACAAGTCAAATGTTGGTAGCACTAAAATACTACTGTTATCATCAATACTTCTACACTAATATTAGTGGAATACTGTGAAAGGTATTACAGTGTGACCTGTAGTAAAGGACAGATGATAAGAAATATATTTATAAACATTTGCATTAAACTGTGTGATGGTTCTGTTTAAGGCATCTACTTAATACACAATAATAGTAATCTGGTTTTCCCTATACATGTTTGGTCTCTTACAAAAGCTGTAAAATTCTTTAAATTTGAACCTACATTACGTTTCAAACTCTATTTGTATTATGGAAAGCAAAACATATAAGGCTCTGCATCAGAAAAAAACAATTGCTAATTTATGCAGGGCTGTATCATAGCGTGTTTGGACATAGCAACTGACTATGTGTAGAAGAATGAAGTTATCTCTGCAAGGAATACCTAACCTTGACCCGTGTGTCTTTTTTGGGTATTATAATTTGACAGGAACCACCAGAGAGAGCACAATGTCATTGAGGATGCAGTTTACTTAAGGAGAACAGTTTGTATTTCATTGTAATAATTGAGTCACATATAAATAGTGACACTGGACAAATGCAGCATATTAAATATTAGATGCAGAACATATGATTTTAGATCTGATATCATTGGCAGATGCATCAAATCTGGCAAAAAATATCAACACCTGAGAACATGACCTTTACAAGACTATACAGTGCTGAGAAGTCACATTTTTACCACCTATTCAGCTATATTATGTAGTCCAGTCTTCTGTATTTTGTTAAAGGCAATACCAGTAAGAACTTATGTAAGTAAAATTCAGGATTTGAGAAGTACCTGCTAAGACATTGTCCTCATTTTATGAAATTGAATAAGGAAATTCATAGTACCAGATGAGAATACCAGCAGAATAATCTGGAAAATTCATAGCAGCGCATGTGAATACCAGCAGAGTGATCTTACATAAAGAATTTATTGGGCTTCTTCTGTGCAAATACAGTCTCCTATTTCTGGGCAGACATCTGTATTATTTAGTACTGTGTTAAGCAGCTCTCTTTCATGGCTGACTGGAATCTTAAATTAGCTATAATCACTGCATGTCTGTGGTTTCCCTTGCAACAGACCTTTCTCAATAGGTGGTTCATCTCCATAGGAAATATCTTTTTCTTTTTAAAATGCCTTTATTTCCTTTTAGTCTTAGTTCACTTTATAAACAGATAAAGTGAAAGCATGTATTTTTAATGTAATGTCCATATTACATAGAAAGCTAAATATTGCTTCATGTGCCATGTAAAACTAAAATAACTGGCTGCTCCACGGGATATCTGAAGGGGTAAAATTCTGTATTATGATCCCAATCTGGACATACAGTAACAAGTCAGTCTTACATTGTCAGTATGTACTTTGTGTGTTACTTCGTGTGTCTCCAAGTTTTTATTTGTACTAATGAAACACAAATTTGCCACATCTTTTTACACTTAATTGCTATAGAAGGTTGCCTGGGAATTGTGTGTCCATAGTGCATAACAATCATCATGTTATTCCAGCAGAAGTCAGCACAGTACTCTGCAATAGTTCCAGTGGGGTTTTTTGCCTTCTTCAGGCAAAGAAGTCTCCTGATCTCTGCTGTAATTAGCATCTCTAAAAATGTTTCTGAGAAAGTAGTTTTGGACAAAGCAAAATTAGATAACAAAAAAGAAATACCCCAAACAATGCTGAGGAGAAGCCTTGTCCATCAGTCATAGTAAAAATTCAGTGTTTTGGACTTAAAGATTTAATGATTACTAAAATTCTTATGCTGGATCCTTTCCTATTCCAAGAAAATTCCAAAATTCATAGAGCAGAGGTTTGTGCTGCTTTTGCTCTCCTATTAGCTTGAGGATTCTGTAGGGCTTTTAGGGATGGTGCAAGAAATCTCTGCTCAACAGCTCCATTTCTAGGAAGGAAGGAACAAAGTTTTAGAGGATGATGATCTAGGGTTCTATTCTGCATGGCTGTAGAGAGTTTTACATCACAAATTAAAATCAATGGGTACTTATGTCACATCAGCTTTGTTTCAGAGTAGGACAAGAAAATCTGGCCTTTGCAGAATGTGAATGTAACTTGCATATTGTAGTAGGATGATCTTTATGTAATCCTAACAATCTGGCTTTAGTTTTGAGCAAATGTTTTGTATGATTACACACAAAATTTCTTCCAGAAATACATAATCGGAAGTCTCTGTTTTCTTTCTATTGTCTTTTTTTCTGCTTTAATAAAAATTACTTTTTGATCTTTGTTGGTCTTATCTTTTGTCTACTGTTAATCCTTTCTCTTTTTATAATTTCCTGATAAATTTTAGTTGAGCTTTCTGTATACCAGTTTTGTTTTCTGCCCACCTGAAATTTAGAAATTAGACTCATTATCCTAACCTAAAAAAGTTCCTCATGGACTTATGCTGACATTTTCTCAGTACTTTCATCTTTCCCTTCACAGTGAGAATATTTCAGTTTCTTTTACCTGATTTGTGCTGTTACTTGGGTGTTTTTGTCTTACTTTGCAGGTTGTACATTAATAAATTCTTCTTTCTCCCTATACATTCTTCTGAAATTTGTCTTTGCTTGTCTCCTCCTTTTCCTAATAACTTCTCTCTGTTTCATGGTACCAGCTTTCTTCTTTGCTCAACCTAAGTGAATAGTATCATGAACTGACACCAAGAAATTGTTCCCAGCTGGTTTGCAGGAGAGCCTGAGCACATCTTTTTTTAAGTTCTGCGGGGCTTGGTTTCTGCATTGCCTAAACAGAGCTTTTTACTTGCAAATATCCCCTTATATCTTGTCTGTCTTCTAAAAACACATTTGCAAAACTGTTTCTACAAGCTTGAGGCAGCTTGAGTTGGGAGGCTGCAATCTCAGATCTTAACACCCTCTGAAGATCAGTCCCTTAGGGGGCAAGAGGTTCAGCATGGAGGCCAGCAGTGCTGGTTTACAGACTAACAGAGATTATTGTGCATTCCAGTTGTAAACATCACCTATTCAAAGTTCCTTGTAATTTAAAGAGGATAAAATTAAAAAAACAAACAATCCCCCAAAACTGGCAAAGCTATTCTACCCCAATGGTGACATTTGCATGTATTTCTCATCCTTCTACATTGTCTATGCCAGCTGAAAAAAAACAAAAAAGGCAGTTTTTAATTAGGAATTGTACTATAATAATATTATTAACATTTGAATATTTTGATTGCTTTGGTATTTAATTTTTCTTATTGTTTTTGGGCTTTTTTTTTAGCTTGGAAATAGGTGTACTTGCCTGAAATTACTTGCACTCAGAGAGTATAGGTACAGTTTCCTGGCAATCATGTTCTATTTAACATCTGTAATATCTTAATGTCATTGTATATATTGGAGAAGTTACATTACAAATTCAGAAAGAGAAATGTGAGACATATTTATACATTCAGGAAAACTAGTCTCACAGTAATACCTAGTACTCTGGTGGGTAGGCCAATGAAAACGTTTGCAATATTAGGCTTTTATCACTTGTTCAGGCTGAAGTGCACACATAATTTATTTGAATGTAATGGTTTTCTGGGCAGAATGAGAATCACATGTCACAGGGCAAACTAGTGTGAACTTTTAATTGCTGTTAATTACAACTAAATGTCTCCACTGCATTCCTATATTAACCAAATTACAAAAAAAAATATCTCTAGCAAGTATGTACATTGCTCCAAAACAATATTAACATGCTTTTCGCAAAAACCTGCTATACATAGACAATATCATTCAACAAATTATCTTATTGCTTGCTGATTTATTTTTTGATATTAAATTTGCCAAAACACAATGAAAATGCACAGTTGGAAATCTACAAAATTGATCTGACTCATTAAGAATGTTTTCACTCACCTTTGACTTGTCTCTGCTGGGATAGTCTACTTGGTACTTGGTTTCAACCTGTTCATTGAGAATACCTTCCATTAATACCTTCTGCCAGAAGACGAAAGTGTTTTCTCTAGAGATATTTTAAATAGTCTTCTTCTTGGATAGAATCCAGATTCAGATTAATGAATTAGGGAGTCTGATTAATATGGAATAAATAATGACCAAGCAGCAAGAGGAAGACCTAAAAATTGAAAGATCAGCTTGATTTAAATCACAAATTGAAAACAGTAATGGTTTTGGTTTTAACATTTCTGAACATAGTGTTGTGAGGAAAGGCAGATCCAGAATCCATGGAGCATCTACCAGATTAAGACAGTATGCAAAATATGGTTTAGATCATTCTATATTTTTTAAAAGAGCTTTTACTAATTTCAAGATGCTTTTCACAATTATTTTATGTTTAGATAACCATTCAGCTTATTCTACTCAGCAGCTTAGGTTAACATGTAAAGATTTCATGATCAACATGTTTTTTTTTAAAATTATGTTTCTCTTCATAATCTTCATGGTCTGTTCTTCAGTAGAAATGTTAGATGATCTTAATTATATCCTTATATAATGCTAACAGGACTCCTGCATTTAGTGACTAGGAATTCACTATTTCTTCTTGTTCATCTTATTTAGAAGAGCTTTAGTCCTCACCTAACACATATTTTTCCAATCATATCAGAAGCACAACACTTATCTTTATAATTTTGTCTCTTTTCTTTGCTCCTTACCCACCTCTTTCCTTCCATTCCAGCTTGCACAAGTGTAAACCCTTCTTGTTCTTTTCCTTTGTCCTTACCCATCTTGCCCATTGGCTCACGTTCATCACTCCTTCTGCCATTCCCTTCTACCTCCCTGGTTGCTCTCATGCTCTCTCTACAGCATTTGAGAATTTGCTGAAGCACAGATGGCAATTAATCTCTCTGAGTTCATCCACAAAGAATCACATTTTATTTTAAAGAAAAGAATCTTCATTTTATAAGGCCTATCTTTTATCTATTATAACTTAATGAGAAAAAAAAAGTTTATGTGAACTGTATTAGATGCTGCAGAATAACTTAATAGCAATGCTATCTTCAAAAGTATGGATATAAAAAGTTACTGTTGTAAGACATTTTCTTTAAATACAGCAGACACTAAATGTAGCTACACTGCAAGACAATTCTATTTGGTTATATAGAGGTAGTTGAGTGATGATCTCACAATTGTTATCTTTTTACTCTTTTCTTTGTAGGAGATTCTTTTCCTTTGGAATTAGTCTGGTTTTTTCATCCCATGTAGTCTGATGAGCAGAGATTTTATGACCTCTCTGTAATGAGTGGATGAGGAAGAAATTGATTTCTATATTTGGCTAGTGTTTGGCTAAATATATTTTTTCCTTTTGTGAAAGGAGGGCTTAAGTGAAAGTTATTCCTGTAGATGCACATAAGGCTAAGGAAAAAGCAGAGATCTCTTAGAACACTTTTTGACACAAGCAGCTCAGTGGGAGACTCAGCACAGATGGTTTAAAGGACTGTTGTAAGGACTGAAATAGTCTCTGGATTTCTCAAAAGTCCTAATCTCTTTAGGGCGATGATAGTTTGTAACTGAGCACACAGAGGTCTGAAAGGAGCTGCTGCTGGCAGAACTCCCGGACTTCAACCACTGGTGAAGGTCACAATTTTTTAAAGTATATAGCAGGAATTGGCAGAGTTTTTATGGAATAGCCACGAAGTTGCTGTCTATTTGTTTTTGTAACCTTTTTGCAATCATTAATTACAATTTAGGCTTAAAACACAATTTTGTTATTAAAAAAGATGTTACAATGGATGAATTACTATAAAATCAGGGAAATGGGATTTTTGCAATGTAATCAGAATTATATATATGAAAATAAATTTCATCTGCATCATCTCATACTGTCTACCATGTTAAACTTGTTGCACCCTTTTGAATAGTTCATGTATCTATTCTATACAGAAATCAATTCAGTTTTCACTTGAGTTTGAAAGAAAAAATAATGTAAAGAAAAAGGTTGGAAGTGCTTTGGTATTAGAATGCTAGGGAAAAACATAAGCTGTCTCATTTCCAGAACCATTAATTTATAGTAGCTCTCTCACTCTCAATTAGGTCAGAAGTTTAATTGCATTTTTATTGCATTTTCTAGTGTAAACGAGAACCTGACTTTGAACCTTTTGAAAACCATTCAAGATCAAAGATATTTTAATGGGTTTTTGAGATTTTTTATTTTATTGTACATGTAAAATGTGTATTGTGAGCTGTCTTCTGGGTGGTGATGAAAAGTGTGCTCCTAAGGAATTGTTATCATTAAATGTTTCCTAGAACCTTCTAGGGCTCTGCATGTCACACTGCAAGCCATCCCTCTGTTGCTTCAGCTGTGTGTCTATGAAATGATGTTTTAAAGCCTCATTATTGAATAATTCCAGATGATTGGCCTCTTTACTTCTGGAATAATATGTTTCAGGTTTGAAGTAAGGAATCTCTCTTGATAACTTTATTATTTTGTGAGATACACTTTGACAACTGGAGAATAAGTGGGAGACTAGCAATGAGAAGATAGTGCAGGCTGACATTGCAGCTTGAGAACTACTTGACTATGCAGAAAGTTTTATTGAAGATTGTAACTAAGTATCTTCTATAACCTAAGTGCTGGATAGAATGTGTGACTCGAGATGTGTCAGGTTTCTTTTTCCTTTTCTTTTTTTCTTTTCCACTTCATTTAGAGGAAAAAATAAACTGAAAAGTAACTGACTTTTGAATGGGTGTGAGAATTTTTGCTGTCTCACCTAAACACATCCATTTTTACATGTAATTATATTAAATGACCCAGTGTTTCTTATATCAATGCTACGTTATTTCAAAGTTCATTTCTGTCCTCAGCTTCAGCTGTCTGTCATTATGGCACATCAGCACTTAAACTGACTCCAGTGCAGAAAGTTTGAGACTTAGTGGGTCTGATTATCTCACCCTGAAATTTCAGAGTCAGCTTTAAATATTTATGCAGATAATTAATTTTTGCTGTTCCTATACAGGATTGACATCTTCAAGTATGTGATATATGGTGTAGCAGCTGCATTCTTTGTATATGGCATTCTGCTGATGGTGGAGGGATTCTTTACAACTGGTGCCATCAAGGATCTCTATGGAGATTTCAAAATCACCACTTGCGGCAGATGTGTGAGTGCCTGGGTAAGTGTTTAACAAAGCTTTTGTACTTATGACAAATTCAACATGCTTTGTATATTTTTTTAGTGCCTTGTGATGTTTATTTTTGGTTTTGTGTTTCTTTTGTGATACCTCAGTTAGGTGTTTAATAATTACAGCAAAGGAGAATAGAGTGTTATAAATGCTCTCTGCATTGGTTAAATGCTAAGTAATTCTTGCTACTCAGGAGCAGTTGATTCCACCAGTTGAATGAGAAAGCTTATTACCTCAGGAGCATAAACTGTTCTGAACAGGACTAAAACTGTAACGCCTCCAGCTCTATTGGGAAAGAAATATTTATCTTATTATTATTTTCAGTTATTTTGGGAATCTTGCCTGCTCCTGTTTGGAACAAGCTGAGACATGTCATCAGGTTCTACTTTGTTTCTAAATGGCAAACAGCCCATTATTTACTCCTGTGTTAATCTCTGATTTGGAGAGACTATTCACTTATGTCCCTAGAAAACCTAAATTCAAAAAATTCTGATTTGTACTGGGACTTAAATTGAAGTTTGTCAAATTAAAATTGCTGACTTTTTCAACTAGGATTAGTTTAACATTTCTCTTAAATGGCAGGTAAGTAACTAACTTTTTTGGTATTTGCTCTGCATCTAAGGTAAGAGGCCTGTGCACTTGCAGCTGTTGGACTTGGATATTCCTGCAAAAACAATCTGTATCAAAACCTCATATCTTGTGAGGAATAGTAAATGAATAAATACAGCCAAATAGATCTGGGTGTTGAGGTACACTTATTTTATGATATATTAACAATAAATTGTATATAAAATAGTAGGCAGGGTTGGGTCTCCACTGTACTCTACTACAACTATCAACACTTATTAAAGTGGAATACAGTCTAACAAATATAAGCAATAGATACTTCTAGTCATACGAGGACTATCAAAACTAGTATTTTGGATACCCTGACATTTAAGATTAAACTCAACACAGACGATCTACATCTTGTAAATTGGGAAATGCATGTGTGTATGTCATCTCTACATGGATGTAACCTGCTCCACAGTAATCTTGGGTTTTCATCTCTTTTTCTTTCATTCCTGTTGTCATTGTATGATTTTGGCACTTTGACTAAGATTGCTTTAAAACCTTTAAATAAATATATAAGCAAAAAGTGAAAACATTTAAATAAAGAGCAGTCATTGCTCATGCCAACTCTGCTTTCAACTCCTGGAATGAAGTTTCTAATCTATATTCACTGAGGACCTAGTAAGTTAGTTCAAATTCTGTACAGAGTAGCAAAATTTTCAGAACGTTATTTTTTTCGCAGCTCCCATGCATGCCTGTCCTCAATATTGCAGCAGAGCAGGGCTGCACCCGCCCACAGTTTTGATAACTGTGATTATATAGAACGTGTCTAGAAGAGACGAGCAGTTAAACAGCTATTCTATGGTTAATATCACTGTTAGTATTAGTGATTGACTACATTAGTTCCTTCAGCACTTTACTTTCCTCATCAGTAATTTGCAATGTTTGTGTTTTACTTTGAGAAGCCCTAGGTTGCCACACATAATGCAGATAAAGTTAAGGCAGTATACTGTTTATGATCACAACTAAAATAATCCATCAATTATTTTGAGTTGAATACATTATTGTCGTTGTTCTTGAAGTCAGGGGAATTTTTTTCTTTTTCCTTGTGAAAAACCCCTCAAACCTGCTGTTTGACTGCTTGTCTTATTTTGATGATATGTCAGTAAGATTGCCATACAAATCTCTCATGCTATTTTGGATTATTATTCTGGCTTTAGTGTCTGTGCTCTGGAGCACATATGTCAATTGAAACTTAATAGCCTTTTTGACTAAGTTGTTTTTCATTGTCTCATCCTTAAAATTCCTAAGGGGAAAGGTGATATGTTTAGAATTTATTCAGTTCCTTAACAAATGCAATGGTATAAAGAAATAAGAGCTAAAAACAAAAGAAAGACTGGAGAGGTAAAAAAAACCAAATCAGTATTGTGTGTCAAGGCCAGATTGTTCCACTGTTAAATAGTTTCTGCAATGCATTTTGGTGTGTACAGTTGTTAAAATGAGATAATGCTATTACAAGGCAAAATTGCAATGTATGCAATTTTGAGCTAGTAATATTGTAAATATTAAAATCTAAGCTATCAATGATTAAACCGTTCATTTATTTTAGCAATACCTTAATACTATCAGAAATGTACACACAGGATATTTGTTGTTTTGAAAAATTAAAATTATAAAAATGGCTCCACATCAAGACCACCTTTGTAAAAAATTCAGTTGTGACTATGATTTCACATCAAATTTGTTGATGTCTTTCTAAATAGTAATTTAGCATGTTAAATGCTGAAAATGAAGTCCTTCAGCTTTGCTTTTGCACCAGTTGTTTGCCATTAATATTTTGCATGACCAAATTTGTTATGTCTGTGGCTAAAGCCATTATGAAAATGGAGGAAAAAATTAATGAAAAAATTTCAAGAACAGAAAGTTTTTTCTCTGTTTCTTGAGAAATATTCTTTGAAAAGCAGGTTTTAAAGAATACCAATAGCCAACACCTGAAGGAACTTTTCATGTGCCCTTCCTGACCTCCCTTCTTAACTGCAAATAGCTCACTTTCTAGCTCTGCATGGACTAAAGAAATTTTTTTTTGCCTGAAGTAATGGAAAAAGAAATAGCTCATCCTAACCTTTCCAGTGACTGTATAGTTGACTTATCAGCTGATGTGAGCATTCAGAGGCTTAGCATCCAAGTCATGTCAGTGCTGCCATGGAGTAGAGCCCCTCACATTTGAGAGAAGGCTTGCGAAAGTGACAGTGAAGACTCATTGGCAATGTTTGCAGACTTAATTTGCTGTGAAAAGTAAAACAAAAGCAGCTAAACAATGCCAGTCACATTCGAGGAGGGATGGCTTTGTTTCTAGTCTTCATTTTTCTATGCCTGGACATGCTTTTGGAGTATTAAATAAGCAGTCATATATAACTGTGCTTCAGCATGATTAGTGAAGAATGGGAGACAGGCCTGAAGCCAAGTGTAATACTATTTTCATGTTTGCAATTTAATACCCTTGTTATTTATATTCAGCTCCCTTGGTCATGGGAAGCCTCATTTATACCTTGTTTCAGAATATCTGCTTACAGAGTCAATAGGAAAAAATGAACAAAGAAACACAATGATATTTCTTACTCATTTTATGCTATGTTTGAGGGTTTTTTAAATTTAATCAGAAAACATTACATAAAGACTTCATCACAGTAGTTGTATTTCTATTTCTTTGCATCTTTCTTTCCAAAAGAACCATGTCAAGGCTCTATAGAAAGATGTTTTATATTCAAAATTGTACTAACATATATCTTCTGTTTCTTTAGGGATATTTTATTTTAATAACTGACAAGGATTTTTCTGCCTTTGAAAATTATTCTGCGTACCTGATTACCTAGGTGCTATTTCACACATGCTTTTTGAGTGCCTACACTAAAACATGAATTTCCCAAAATATTTCCAGATTTAGTTTTGCAAAAAAACCCATGAAAGCCACACAAATGTTTTGAAAAACCATCTGTGAACTCGTCACTTCATCTTTTCCTTACCAGACCAGTTATTCTAGAGGCAGTGAAACTGCATCAGATTGACATTTGATTCTTTGTGTAACAGGAGGAAGAGAGTTTAGTGCAGGCTCAGCTGGCTTTCCCAACCAGAACAGATGCATTACTTCTGAATGCTAGAAATGAAGCTCTCATTTCTGAAAACTAGATACCATATCTGGATATTCTGGTGAAAAATATGCTGAGCTGACAGACAGGGAGGCCTTGCTTCTGATTAAATTCTACTCCATCTGAGGACTGTAGTATGCTTCATACCATCATACTTTTTCATTTGTGAGAAATAATGGACCTTCTCTCTGAGAAAGCAGATGTACTTATGGGTCTAGAATTCTTTAATCTAATCTTAAATCCAGAAACAATCTAAAAACCACTTGTACCCATAAGTTGTGTATGCCATAAGTAGATTCACATAGTGATATGGGAAATGGGAAAGGTGAGATCCGTATAGTGCTCTAACTTTTCTGACTGCTTAGCGGAAACCAGAAACATGAATTTTTTCCACAAATTACCCAGAAGATAATGGAGTAGTTAATTTCCGAGGGAATATGTTATGACACAGATATATCCCACCTAATTAAGAATGTCACTGAGGTTGTCAAGAGAAAGGCCTATGCTCCTTCAGCAGCTAAAGGAGATAGAGGGTTAGACTAACTTAGTCAGATGAGCTGATTTTTTTTTGCAAGTGACTGCCCTATTTTCTGCAAAGAGAATAACCCTCAAGTCTTTTAAGTTATATCTTTTGTATTAAGGGCCTCAATCAACTACATACATTTAGTTGGATGTCTCCTCCCTGGACCCTGTAGTTGGAGATTAGCTGAATAACATTTGCTATCTAAACACTGCTGGAGGTAGTAGATAAAAGAAACATATTAGCAATTTTATAGATTTTTGGAAGTCATCCCTGGATACTGGGACAGTGTTGGAATTTCTTTAGAGGATTGCATTCCTTGCATTCTTCTGCTCTTGTTCTTGAAATAGGAAGAACAAGCCTAGCAGTAGCTCACAACTCAGCTGAATGATTACGAGAGTCGTCTTTATGCCGTTGCTCTCTTAACTACATTGTTAATATCCATATGGTTTCTTGAAAAGAAAGAAGAATGCTAGGGGTTTTTTTTTTCTCTATATGTTATACTTTTAGAAATGTTTTGCAGAAAGAAATTATTTTGCTCAGAAATTTTGTTATCCATTTCTTGGTGTTGACTCTACTTTTTGTCCTTCTTATTTCTGTAATCTGTCCAAGCTTGCTGGCTTTTCTTTATTCCATAGTTCCCGATTTTCTCACTTAGGGATGTTGCACTTATAAAATCATACTTTCATTTAATATTCCTTTTCTCCCATAGTTTGCCATGGGTTGCATATGCAGCCCTTTTGTTGACTGCAGTGCTCATTACCTCCTTTAATAGACAAGTGTGCCAGACATTGTAATGTGCCTTGCCAGTATCTTCTCAGCTTCTCTTGGTCTTGCTCCTTGCCGACAGAAATGTTATTGCTGCTGATAAAACAGACAAAACGTTTTTGCTTCAGGTTGTGCTGTGTGTCTTGAACATTGGTGAAAGATTTTTTCTTGGCATGTGAGCTCAGTCAATAAGTACTTTTTGTTAATTAAACTGCTGTCATGCATTTCCAAAGTATGCTTAACTTCGGGAGCGGTTGCACTTCCTCTGGGCTTTAACTTTCTATTATGGCTTATCATAAATTGCTCAAGATGATAGCTTTATTTCCCTATGTCCAGATAATCCATCTCAGCTTTAACTTGGATGTTTCATCAGATGATGACAGTTTTTCCTGATTCTTGTTCTCCCCTGGCTAACTTATTCACTGCGTCTAGACACCTCACACTTTTTATAGTTATTTAAGCCCTTGAATATCAGTGGAATTATCACCAATTCATTATTTTTATGGTGAAAGAAAACCCACAGAAACCATATACTTTTTTTCCTGTTCATATAAAAAACCTTTGTTCATCATGTGGACTGCATCTTCCTATTGATGTCTTACGAATTCATGGCTAGCTTTGTAAACATTTTTTGGCATTGCTTGCACAGGAAGGAAGGAAACTTTTAAATTTGTCATTTAAGGTCGCAATAAAAGCTTAAAAAACTGTGTTATTGACTTTGAATGCTTGGCAAGACAGGAAACAAACAAGGAAGATCCCTACCCCTTCATTTTCTCATTGGCTTCTCAAAGCCCATTAAGAATATATCAGGAAAGAACATACATTCTTATTTTTGGCAGCCAAGTATAAACCTTGATTGACACATCTGTTTAGCGTTATAAGTATTATTTCTGCTTTCTAGTTTAAACTTCACTGTCTCGTGTCCAACTACAAACCATGGAAACTTCATGAAAAAAGGTCGCAATGCAAATTTTGGAAATGTGAAAAATGTAAACAATCTGTATTGTTCAGTCTTTTCCCATCTGAGTGTTGTATCTTCTTCTGTGTATGAAAAACTTGTCATCACTGAAAACCATTAGGGTATTGTTCAGGATTTTATAAATAAGCTATTTGTAGCATAACCTGGAAAATTTAGTACTAGGAGTAGCCTACACTGTCAGGGAAAAGGTAATGGTGATTGGTTTTCATTCTTTATGTTTTTGAAATGAATAGTAATGTGGCATGAACATAATCTGAAAAGCACATGAAAAAGGAGTATTTAATGAAGCTATCTACTCCATATTTTAAAACGACGGTTTTAAAACCAGATTATTTATCTTTAATCACATTTAAATACAAAGCAAATAGCTTAGCTATATTCTCAGGCAGTACCTCCTAGTGTTAGTAAAACGCCACCAAAAAGAAAAACAAAAGGTGGAGGATAACTTTGAAAATGGGAAAACATAAGCATATGCATTTTGAGAAAAAGTAATTCCTATTTGAAAGACTGTAAAAAAAATTACATAGGAAATTCTGCTTTTGTTAAGCAGCAATAAAGATCCAGTGCTTTCTGTATGGCATCAGAAGCCTGTCAGACTACAAAAATGATGCCTGAAGAACATATAAAATAACTAATGATAACAACTTTAAGCAACACAGTTCTACAAACCCATCAACATTCTAAAGAAAATTCAGAAATAAAAAATAAATTAGAATATTTGGTGTATAAGGAATTACCAAAGAGACAGATTATATGATCTTTAGGTAAAACTTAATCTTGCATTGGTGCAAAGCCATCTGCATCAAATTGATACTCCATTGATTTGTTTACTAAGCAATATTTCAAACAGTGAATCAATTTGTAGAGAGAGCTGCCTGTGGAAATCTCCTCCTCCACTGCTACCAATAAATCAACAGCATAAATCAGAAAATAATCCAGCTTTTTATATGCATCTAAATGGTTTCCAAAGCAATCGAAATAATGCATGGAATATTTTAACCTTGAAATACACATTTAAAGGAAATTTTTGAAAAATGTGCGTGCAGGTGAAAAGCAAAAGGTAACAAGAAGAATTGCTCCTGATTTTGTCAATCTGTTTTTCTTATTTCTAAACTATCCAGAGAAGAAAAATATTCAAAAAACCCAAACAAAACTTCTATAAAATAGAATTTCAATTTTTCAGGATTTAATAATTTTCTGGTAATATATTTTAACGATCAAAGGAAATTCACATTAGGTAGTATTTAGTATATGAATGAATTGCAATTAGGCAAACCTGAGAAGCCTGTCCCTCTATGAAGAGAAATTTGGATCAATATTGGCTTTTTTTTTTCTCCTCTTGAAGCAGTTGACTTGAATGCAAGCCAAGAAGAATCAACCATATGACAGTAATAGCATACCATGAAATCTATCCATGTTTCAACAAGACTCTTGGAGCTGTGCCTGGAAGTATAATATGTTGGAGACAGAGAGAATGAACATGTTTTGTAGAGGCAATAATAAAAGTCCAACAAGTGATTGTTAACAATGAAAGGGATATTATAGACCAGGCAGAAGAGACTTTGCAAGTGTGTATTTTCAGTGGTTTACAATGCATTTAGTGGTATTACCGGAACAACAGTCTCTTCCAGCAACATTGTATATAAAATGAGACAAGTTGAAATACTTTTGCTTCATCTTTTATTTCTCTTCATGAATGAGACATGAATTTAGAGATGCTAGTTAGCACAGAAACATGAATGTTATAGGGCATTTCCTTGTGAGATACTCAACAGTCCTTCTTAAAAATATTAATTTCTAAAGACATCTATATAATTTTTTTCAGTTTCTTATTTATTTACATGGAAATAAATAATAGCATTGTTGATTCTAGACAACATTTTAAATTAAGCAGCAAAGGCTGTTTTAGCTTCTGCATTGTTCAAATAACTTCCACAGGAACTCAACAACTTTTCTACTTGCTCTCTTTCATATTTGCATATGAGGAATTACACATGTAAGATGCTGTTGCAAAAAAATCCATTGGGAAGAGGTTGAAGTATTTATGTAGAAATGCTTCTTTAAAAATGAAAAAAATTGCAAAAACCTGGTGGATGAAATCTGAACCTCTCAAAAGAAGAACTAAACACTTGTGGGGTAATAATACAGGTGATGAACAAGAACAAATATCTAATCTTTAAACCATTCTGTCATAAAAAGTTTATTGATAAAAGAATGTTGTTGCAAGGTACTAGTCAGAGCCCTGCAATATAGAAAATTGAATGCAAATAAACAAAATGGCTGAAGTGTGAACATGTGTAGTACTTTAAATCTGACTTCTTTTAAACTGAAGAGAGAGCTGTGCACTCTATCCATACTCTCCCAGTACAACTTCATCATGACAAATTTCAGCATCTGAGGAAATATATGGCAACTGCAATGAATAATTTAAAAAGTGTACGTAAATACATTTATGCAGAATGTGCACAGGGAAAGGAGACAGTAGCAACAAATGAGAGGAATTTTTTTATGGGTAAAATGAACAAAATGAAGCAGAGGTCTTGAACGCCAAAGGTCAGTTATGAATTTGAGGCTGCGCAAAGCGCTAAAGCTAAATAATTTTTTATTTGTATTAAAATCAAATGTATGGACAATTGAAAGGGAATGGGATGTTGGAGAGACAGGGCAATTCAGGGAGAAATTGAAAAGACCTTTCTGTTGGTGCTTCTGAGTGGCCAACATCCTACACAGGGCCTTGTTCTGGCATTTCCTATTTGCAAAATACACCCAAAGCCAGGACTGCACGGCACTGCAGAGATCAGCTGCTTCCCATAAGAGACAGCCAGGCTAACCTTAGGCTTATCCTGGGTGATGTCCAGCACTGCCAGGGTTTCATAAGCAAACATAATAGGTTTTGGGCAGGATGGATGTACATGATCTCTGTAGATACAGTTTCGATCTCTGGCAAAAACTGGCAAAGAGAATTTCTGAGGCTGTGAAGAGGTTTGGAAGGAACCTCTCAGTTCATGTAGTTGAAAGTAAACATTTTTTTGTGTGTGTGTCATAGGATAATAAATCTAAATGGAATGTAAACACAGCAAGGTGTAGATCTTTCTGCAGCTTTCTGGGTTGAGAGCTCACATCAGGGAGTTCATATAAAATAAATATATGATGAGATTGAGAGAAAATGTAAAAGTAAGTACCGAGTGGTTTTGAACAAAGATAAAATTACATGGCAATGTGAGTTTTCTGGAGCTAAGTTTTATTTGGGCACTTAATTTGTTGCTATGTTTCTGTATCATTTTTCGTGTTCTAAGCATTAGTGTCCTCATACAATGAAGTGAATGAAGCTTAATTTGTTTCCATTTCATTCCATGTCTGTAGAAGCTATACCTTCTAGATATGATTTCACTGTCTCTGTCCCTAGGGTTCCTGAAGCCATCATACAATGTTTCTTCAGGGGTACTGAAATATTTATAACAAAACTAAAACAAGAACAGTGTTTGAAATTTAATGAATGTGCTTTTCATGGGACAAGTACCCATAAATTAGAAAGAAGGAGGAAAAAAAACCAGTTAGTAACTAAAATCTTGATCTTATTAAGATAGATAGGGATTTGGGTAATGTTTTCAGTGGAAGAAGGATTTCAACCAGCTATGACCACCATGGAAATTGTGCTCCATACATCCAATTCCAGAATATGCTCTGAAATATCTGCTTCTTGACATTGGTCTGTTTTGATAAAAAAATCATTCCAGAAGGTTGATGATTTGCCTGCTTTTATAATTTATAACTCAGAAAGCCATTACAGGCACTGAAAAGCTCACAAAATCTGGCAAGAGTGTTTTGCCAGCCGTGGTGGCAGTACAAAAATAGCTACTAAGGAGGTTAAAGATTTGTTTGCTCAAATAATTATTCATTTTAGCTATTCTTTGCAAATGTGAGCTGAGTTAAAATTAGTGAAATTTTATCTTCATGATTTGGTAGATGAATTTCACTATCACTTCTGGTTTGTTTTGAGTTTATGTGTTTGGCCTCTTAAAGTAAAAATCTAACTGATCAGAGAAAGTAATTTTCACTATAAACACAATAGATAGGATGCTAAAGAACAAACTGTGATACCTCTTTAAGATGCTATACTGCTATTGCAGAAATCTCCAGCTTGTCACATAGCAGAATGCTACTTCAAAGGAGAAAGATCCCTTTGAATCTCAGGAGACTGAGCTCTGAATTTAATTCCTGGAGTGAACAGGCCCCCTAAGCATTCCTTGTAAGTTCTCTAGAGCAAAGAGGGAAGGTTGTAATAGCAGAGCAAATTATCTAAAAAAAGACTTTATTCTTTCCTGTGGTTTTGGGTTTTTTAATAAAATAATTCACAATTCCATTCAATTATAAAAAGTATTTATATGCTACCACCTGTTATTGCCAGAAACGAATAATTTGTTGTGCAAAGTTAAACTTTTTTTACTTCCTTTACAACAGGAAGTCTATTACTGCCCAGATCACATTTCTGGGGTTTGCTTCACTGATATCAGTGATAGCAGCTTCCAGGCATAACTCATAACTAGCATGTGCTTTAAAGCGAAGCTTTGTATTTTAGTTATTCTTACATAAAGCAAAGGAAGCATCCACATTTTTTCCTGTTTTCTTGGTGTTATTGCTGTTATGCCATGAATTAGACATAGCATTGGCTGTTGGCTCTGCAGCTGAAAGTAACTGACAGAGGAAAACTGAAGTTCTTCCTTTTCTAAAACACATTTTCAAAATGAAATCATCATTTGAGCAACTTTTTCTGAGATACTCAACCAATCAGATTCATGTTTTTAAAGAGAATCCGTTTCATAAACAAGCAGGCGGTTCTCTCTGAGAAGGCAGCTCTTGTGACTCACAGCTGCTATCATCTGACAGATTTCTACTGCTATCATTTTATGCCCGAGGCAGATTTTTTAGAGGCTAATAAGCTCTGTTTTTCCCCTCTTTTCTATACCAATGCTTTGTATTATCTCAGTGGACATTTTTAAGCAGGCTTCTTCATCATTACTACAGGTCAGAAAGTAAAAAGATATTAAAAAGAGTTTGTAATGCTCATAGTAAGGCCTACTTTTTTCCTCCCTTTGATGCTAATCACAAAATAGGAAGATTCTCAAATCTATATGGAGCTCAGTCATAAAACCAGTTATTACATTTCAGTACTGTAACTAATACAAAAACTTTAGTACTCCATTAAATTATTATGGATGTACTACACTGAGACGTACTAAATTTATTAAATATTGTTTATTTCATGAATTCTAGAAGGCTCACTAGTAAGACTTCAGACTTTCTTGTTTTCGACAAGCTCAGAGTATAGGCTAAGATGCTGGTTTCATTTTTAAAGCACTTATAGATTATAGTCAACTGAGAATTAAAGCCTATACCAAGACAGTCTTTTTTCTTATTTTTCACTCTTGCCTTAGAAAACAAACAAGTGCAACTTTTTAGCTTGGTAATAAGTTAAGATCAGACATAGCACTTTAGCTGGGAATTCATAGCCCTGAATCTACATTTCAAGTAATTTTCCAAGTAATTATTTGTAAGTGTGTGCCTGGGGCTGAGCCAGATGTTGTTTCATTACCTTTAACACTGTAATATGGAGAGGGAAAAAAGAAAACTGTAAAAGAACAATAACAATAACAAAAAAGGAGCATGTACAGAACAATATTTACTTGTGTTGACTATTTTATCTGCAATAGGTGGAATAGAATTTACAGTATATAAAACAACTGACACGTGGAAATGTCTACTGTAATATCCAAGTGTGCATATTTATTATGGACTTTGCTATTTCTTTCCCTGTTTTATCAGTTGGGTTTCTACTAAGTGGGTTCTTGGGAAAATTTGGTAAGGATGACATCCATTATCTGCATGAATGCATTTTTAGAAATCTTTATGCATATATTAGACACATAAGTTTTCCTTTTAAACTAATTGGATGTTGAGGGAAAAGTTAAAATAGTTTATAACTCTCAAACTGGTAAGCATGGAGGTAAAGTATGAATATTGAGGCATGGAGTACTAACTAAAGAAAAGGATAGAGAGCTGATACCAGAAGTATTAAACAGCTTTTCAAACTGCTGCTACAAGTCTCCTTTACCTAGGAACAATCAGGAAAATTAATCTGAAATAAATTTTAAAGTGGATTAATTAAACTACATTAAATCCCTATGTAAATATACTTCCTCAGAATTAAAATTACTTTAATAATATTTGGAAGTGAGTTAAAATAAATCAAATTAAGGGGTCTTTAATATTGCTTGAGAACATCCATCCTTATAACTTCAAAGCAATAAAAGTATCTCATTTAAAATTCAGACCTTTTGTTATTTTGGATTGCTTTTTCCTGATCAGGGTCAATGTGGATAAGCCAACCTGCTACAATTTTTAATACCATTAACAGCCATTTAGAGTCTGATCTTATTTGATTTCTATAACTAAAATCTGTATTTATATTAGGCTTTTTCCTGTATTACTTGATGTGAAAGATCTTACATTAAAAAAAGAAATAAATAAGAAAATATCTTCCATTTTCCCCCTTATTTACTCTTTAAGGTTTAATTTTAAGGAGATTGTGGAGAACCAGCTTATTCAGCTTTCAAAACCAGTTCTTATTTCTTATTCTCAGGGCGGTTGTTTTTCTGAGGTAAGCAGCTAGAAAAAAGTTAGTGTGATGAAGGTTTTTAGTTTGTGGTAATATGTTTAGATTCATCATCATTTCTGAAGCCACCAAATGCTGGGGCTATTTGGATTTGATATTTAGAGATTGACTTCCACATTTTACCATGTAGCTTCTCCATATCCTTTCCACAGCAGAAAATGCAAAGATGGTTTGTTATTGATGAGTGTATTTCCCGGTGGTCTCAGGCCTGCAAAGGAGCAGCAATGCTTATGTATTTACAGGACATGGGTGGGCCAACAAAACTGCCAGCCCAGAAGGCAAGGAGAGTTCAGTGCCTCGTGAGAGCACATTGCTGTACTTCTGAGGCTTGTGGCCAAAGAAGGAAAACATGTAGCCTTTGGAGAACATACGATGCAGAGCATGTAATTTAATGTTTTTCTTATTAATAGAAGTAAGCACCCTACTTTTGTTCTGAATGATGAGTTCCCTTGTATGTAGACCCCAAATATTTCTGAATGCGATAATAGAATGGCAAAAATGTGGTTTCATTGGTTCAATGCAAAATGGATTTGCCAGTGAGATTTTGTGGCAGTCATAGATAAAGGTTCATTTTTATTAAGAGCCCAATTTTAGTGGCAAAGCAAGCAAAGCCTACAGTATTTAATTTTAATTTTTTGCATCATGATTGATAGTGGAAGATATAACCATATGGCCTCTTGTCTTAACTACGGAGTAATGGTGATGAGAGAAAGGGACAGATATGCTTCACAAAGCATGCAGCTGTCTGCACTTCAGGTGCAGTGCTTTGCATCTGTTGGCACAAGAGTGAGAGGGACATGGAGTAAGATTGCACTTCTGGAAGCATAATTTCTTGTTCTTCAGAAACATCTTGTTAATGCTCTGACATCATTTTGTCCTGATCATTAATGGATTATCAGACCAAAACCATAAATTAAATAAGGATAGAAACAAAGCCAGTCATAGGTGAATTTGTTACTTCTCTGTGGTTCCTTTTTTTCCAATGCTCTATCAGTTAATTTCTGACTTACCACTGGTTTTGTTTTTCCCTCTTTTACTGCAGTTTATTATGCTGACATACATCTTTATGTTGGCCTGGCTTGGAGTTACAGCTTTCACTTCTCTGCCAGTTTACATGTACTTCAATCTGTGGACCATTTGCCGAAATGCCACCGTAGTGGATGGAGTTAATCTCTGCTTGGATCTTCGCCAGTATGGTATGTGAATAAGAAGCACTAAACGAAAAGCAAGATTTCACAGAATAAAGCATTACATTGCTTTGCTTCTCTGTATCTGAAATGAACTGTTTAGTGTTTCTGAAACAATTAAGAGTCTCTTTCTACCATTTTACCCACTAGTCTAGGCAGTGTATAAGAGATGAAATACATTTCCAGACCTGACAAAAATTGAGTCAACCTTGTCCATCTTCCCAGAGTAACAAAAATCTGTCATGGGACTTCTGCTTAGTCTCTTCTTTAGAAATTGCTGGAACTTGTCTAAAATGCTTAATTAGTCATTTATCTGGAGAATGACTCTTTAATCTTGTAGTAGGACACTGACTAGGAGATGTGAGACCCTAGGGTATCAGCTGTCTCTGCAGAGGTGAATTGGGACATGACAGGACTCATTGCTTTCAAAAATTTTGATGAGGACCAGCAATACCAATAGGAACACTCTAAGAAAATGGTGGAGAGAGAGAGAGGGAGCGGGACTAAAACCTGAATGGTGGAGGTTAAAATAGTGTGAGGATATGCCCCTATGTGTGTTTGAGAGGATGTAAAATTTGGATAAAAAGGGATTTTTAATCTTAAAATGTCTGAGAATTCTTGTGTTGATGATGGTAATTCAACTTCTTACTTGTACAAGACTGATTTGATTCTAAATGTTGTGGCCTTAGTGATTTCTCAACCCGCAGAGCTTTAGGTAATCATACTCTCATCAGAGAGTTTCTTATCTTCCTTTTGTTTCCTTGGCCTAATATAAAATCACAGTATAATTTTAGTTGTTATGTGGAGATATAGAAGATGCTGCATTTCTTGGCAAAGAAACAGATTCATTCATAGTAAACATTTCAATTAACCTGAAATTGTCTGAAGCCAATGTACAGGATATTTCTCCCCATGAGAGTAGAGAATGTGAACATTTCAAGTGTATATACTGGTTGCAAATAATTTCTGGTTTTTTGATCATTGTGCTAATCAAAATGGGGAATGAAGATATTTTCAAAAATGGCTGAAAAATTATTACGTGCATATTTCTTGCTAGGGCTTTTACTAAATAGAGAATTCTGATAGTTTTGTGCTGGCTGAAATAGAATAGAATTCTAGAATGGTTTTAGTTGGAAGGCACCTTGAAGACCAGTCCCAACCCCCTGCCATGGGACACGGAGACCTTCCTCTAGATCAGGTTGCTCAGGACCCTATTCAACCTGGCTTTCAACATTTCCAGTGATGGGACATCCACCATTTCTCAGTGAAACATTTCCCAGTGCCTCAACACCCTCACAATAAGGAATTACTTCCTTACATCTAACCTAAACTTATCCTCTTTCAGTTTAAGCCACTACCCCTAGTTCTACTGCTGCATGTCCCTCTCCAGCTCCCTTGATGGCCCCTTTTAGTTACTGGAAGGCTGCTGTAAGGTCTCCCCACGGCAGTCTCTTCTCCAGGCTGTGCAATCCCAACTGTCTCAGCCTGGCTTCACAGGAGAGTTGCTCCAGACCCCTGACTGTCAACAGAAAACAGATATCATTGTTAAAATAAGTTTTTAGCTTTTTTCATATCAAGGAAGTTGATCTGTACTAAGAATACTAAGTAATGTAAATATTTTTTCTTCTCCAGGTATTGTAACTATTGGAGAGGAAAAGAAGGTTTGCACCTCATCAGAAAGTTTCTTCAAGATGTGTGACTCTAACGAGGTAAATAAATATCATAGTATTTTTGGCAAATCATAATATGTGTTATAGTAGGAAGTAGCTGATGTGTGTTTTCTTACTGTTAATGTTCTAATTCTAGCTATGGTGATGAATAAAATCACAGTGAAATATACAGTCAAGCAAGTAGTTTTCCTAGTCTATTACCAAGTATCAAATTTAGTCAGTGCAATTTCTCCATCCATTTGTTTTCTAAATACACTTGTGGTTTGTTTGGTTGGGTTTTTAAAATAATTCCAATATCTTGTTCTTTGTTACTGAGATGTTTTTGAAAGCTAATGCACCTGCCGCACAATGAATAGGTCCACATAATGAATCACTGCTTGAAAGGCTTATGATTACTGTTGTGACAGGAGAGTAAAGATTTCAAATGGATTTGGCCAAACCTTGTTGTGTGTTAGGATAGTAACTCTTAGTACATTTTTCTTTATAGTTTTTCCCTTGGGCAAATGCCACCTGCTTCAGTGCAGCTGAGGGTTCTGGTTTTGTTTTTAAATGATAAAGGATGAAAACAGGACAAACAAAATAACATCTACCTAAAACAAAGAGAGGCTAAAATGTTGATCCCTCTGAAGCCAGAGGGATCAACATTTGCTAAATGTTTTACTGCATCTTCCTATGGTTGAATAAATCTTAGAGTGAAGGTACACAATCTGCTCTTATATGAAAATCATCTTAGAAAATGCAGCTCTTGTGGGGCAGTTGACTCTCTGTGGCTGCTGCATAAACCAGGTCACTGAAATTAAAAGAAAATGTAATAATTTGGTTTGGGGTGAGGTGAGGAAGATGGTTAATTTGGATTATGTAAGTAGCCTGGTTTATATTATATCACTATGAAATTAGATTGGCAAATTTGAGAGGAAAGTGGATAAATATATGAGGATGGAAAGCTACAGTTAGTGAAGGGAAAATGGGGATTCTTAGGCTGTCTCTGCCACTGGAGAAGCCACCACAAACATAATTCTCATAAGGTACTATTGTAACATTTAAAAAAAACAAAAAAAACCCCCTCAAAATATACTGGCGTGTTTATTTTTAAATAATTAATTTTCTTAGTATTTTATTATGTAAATGCTGTATTTTGAAATAGAGTTATGTTTTTTCCCCCATATGAGCATTGTAACAAAACAAACACAAGCCCAATGACATCTAGTGATGCCAATCTCTTGGAAAAATATTCCTATTCATTACTTTTGTGGAAGGGTGGCAGCAGGAGGGTAATTATTTGTTCTATATTATTCCGAATTTTTATTCAGTTTCTGTTTGGTGTACAGCCATGAAAGTCCTTTTCTTTGTCCCCCTTTGTAGCTAAACATGACATTCCACTTGTTCATTGTGGCACTTGCTGGAGCTGGAGCAGCAGTCATTGCTATGGTAAGCTACCCAACCCTCCTCATCTGAATTGCTAATATCTTCTGGTTCTGACTTAGGATCAGCTGTTCAATTTACATACTCTCACTCAATGCTATTATTAAAATATAATTCTGTGATTCAATACTCTCTCTTATCTTTTTTTCTTTTCTTGTTTTTTAAAATATATTGATGGATTCCCTTTGAAGTAGAATATCATGATTACTTTCGTGAATCAAAAAAACACCTTTAAGTACCTGCTAAGAATTTTTTCTATTCTCTTGCTGTATTTAGACAAGTGTCTGTATTCACGTGTCTCTGTTGTAACCATAGTATTATACTTTTATGATCTCTGCCTTTCTGGGTATTCACAGGCTTGCCACGCTGCTATTTTAGGAGCAGAATCTTTTTGTCAGTTCTGTGAATATATATGAATGCGTTGGTTTTTCTGCCAGGACTAATTTTTCTGCTCCTTTATAATGAAGATTACTTTAAATTTAGTGACATTTTGTCAATGAGAATGTTCCACTGAGAAAAAAGTGTATGAGCTGGTGCCCTGCTCCTCAGTCTTTTGTCTGCTGCATTTGCTTAAGCATAAAGATATTTTTAGACTCGGGATTCTGTACCGATGTAGGTTTGTATTATGCATGCTGGAATGGGAAATGAAAATTGACTGTTACTTGGTGCTGATGCATTCGTAAGTGTTGGTGGTGGTGATTACTATATACTGCTTATACTAGTCACTTTTTACTGATCCTAGGGCCATGATTATATTATTATCCTCAGAATTACATTTATTAAAAACTATGTTCAGAGAATATTCAATGAAACTAGTATTTCCCCTTAAATTAATGATTTTTTTTATCTGCCATTTTTCTCAGTATTACATGACACCCTGCAAACATACCAAAGATACCTAAATGAAAAATATATATTTTGAATGTAGTTTTTATTTCACAAAACAAATAATAAGTGTAATAGTAGAACAAAATTCTTATTAATAATTTTATTGGTTTTCCAAACCTAATTTTTTTCTGCTTACAGTTCCAAAAATTGTGGGCATATATAGCAATTATGATAATATGTCATTAGTATTAGGAAAATCCAAAACATCATTAGTTTTCCATTGTATGATTACTTTGAAATATATTCAGTAGTAATTATCAAATGCTATTTTGTTCAGATGAAAATTCTGCATTTCAAACAAGAGTTTTGAATCTGAATAGCCACCAAAACACATTCAGTGAAAAATAACATGTCTTCAGTGGAGGCAAATTAAGTAGATGCGTTGAGACACATAGTTTAAATATGTGATACATTCAATGAAGTTATTTTAAAAAGACCCACCACAGCTCACCATACCAAAGATGCCATACCTGTATTATACCAAGCACAAATTCCCTAGGAATTCACTTTGATGGTGCACATTTATTCACATATTTTTGAATGGTTACCCCATATCCAAGTGTGCTTTCTGTTGAACTCTGGGACTGCTCAGAGCAGACATGATAACACTGTTTCAACAAAAATATAAATTAATGTTCTAAGTGCTAGTAAATTGCATAGTATCCCAACGCTGGTACATATATGTTTCATTAAATGTTTGAAACCGTTTTTAGTATATTTCAAGGTTGTAAATATAGTGTTTGTTTTTAATCTACCATTCTGATGTGTTATGTAAATTGTAAAGACTAGCACATTCCACTCTTCGATGGTGGTAATTTCTAAACCCAGCATAACAAACCACAGACACAGTAGCCCAAACACAAGGGGTAGGACATGAAGGAAAACTCAGAATTGTTGCGGTTGGACATGCAGATATTAACAGGTTCTTCTTTAAGGGACATTTGCTTTCCTGAGGTAAAAGTAATGTGAGGGAGGGAAAATTAATTTGGGATCCTAACTGTCTCATCAAGAAAGAAGAAAATATCTTTTTTTTCCCCAGATCCTACACTCAAATTAATAGATGGAGGTAATGCATCAGCAGTGAGCTGAGATGAGAAACAGTGTTCAGGAGCCTTTTAAGTCATTGGAGAACCAGTGCCCTTCACTACATGTGCTGTTGCAAGAATAATCACAAATATGGAATGACGACATTTGTCTTTGTGTATATCCAGAACAGCAGCAGATCTCTATGTTTCTGCAATTCAACAGAAAAATGAGATTAAAATACCAGTATTTTGCAAAAGAAAAAGCTTATTAATTAAATGCACTTTTGAAACATTTCTTGCAAACAGATACTTTAAACCAGAATAGTCCGTCTAACTAAAGTGGTAAATATATTGTATTTATGGCCAGCCAATAATATTAGTACATCATCAGGGACACTGTTGAATATCTGAATTGGTAAAATCTGCTCTCTGAAATGACATTTTAAGTTATGACATCAATATACTCCACTATATCCTCACTTCTGGATTTGTGAACATTTGCAAGTGGCAGACTATTTAACAGCTGAAGATTTCTTAAACTTTCTAATATCAATATGAATCTACAAAATTTGTAAAAGAATCAGCTTATTCATAAATTTTAAGTCCATCTGTTCCCAGGATACTTTTCATGGAACCGTATTTTAAAAATATATCTAAAAAAAAAATTATTTATTGCAAAACCACCACAAAAAATTGTTAATATTTGCAAAAGCATTTGGTCACAAGTCACAATTTCCCCATATCTCTTAGTCACAAATTTGTATATGAATGTTAGAATTTTTTCACAATTCACTAGAGACCTCTTTAGTCGGCAGAGGAGAATTGTTTGGGGGTTCAGAAGGAGAATTGTCCTATGCATTAGGACTGACACAGAAAACCTCATATTTTTTACAATATATTTCAGGGAAAGCTTCATTTTGCAGCAAAAAAAATGATCAAATAGTTTCTCTTGAAAATTTATCATTCTTAGATGCCAACCTAAGATGGGAAAAAAGAACCAAACCCAAAACCTGATACAATTATTTATGTTGGAAATATTTTTTGTGAGTCTTCATCATGGTAAAAATAGCCAGGATTTTGAAACATATTAAACTTGTGCCATGTATGATTCTGAACAGTCCTGTTCTTTCTTATGTCTGAATGGATAACAAAGGCATAGGGAAAAGATCATTACAGTAATACATACTAGTTTTACTGTTGTCAGTGCTGTGCCAGATAGAAACAGAAGACATAAAGTTGTTTAAATGTAAGATCTAGCATGCCAGAGTTGATTGTAAAGTCAGTATACATTCCACCTGTGATTTTTCCCCAAAAACCCTGCAGAAAAACTTAATTATGAGATGCACAATTTCCTTTCCCAAAAGTTACCATGTGAGCAGTACTGTGTTGCCTGAACTTCCACAGAAATTATGTCCTGTAATGCTGAGATACCATCAGTTCACCTGAAATAGGAACAAGGGAAATGTAAAAGAGGTCTGTTCTTCTCCCCAGTATGATTGTGCTCTTCTGTAGGATATTGGATGTGTGTAAAGGGAGGGAAAAAAGTTATTTAGACTTCGGCCTGGGGGAAGTAATGGCATGTCCTGGATGGAATCAGACAGCAGAAGAATTCCCTCAATACCCTCCTATTCTAGCTGCAATTCCACAGTTTCTAAACACTGAAGCATATTTTCACCTTATGAAGAAATCTGAGCAGGGATAGGTATGAAAAGACCCTGCACTGTCTTGCATATGTTTGCAATTGAAACCTCTCGCAGCACACTGTGGAAGCTGCCTGGCTTCAATTTAAATAAGCCTTGATGAGGGCCCAACTGGCTTCAGGCTATTCAGGTCATGGAATTGTGAAATGCAATTAGACAGCCACTTAGAAATGACCTCCTTAGTGTGGCAATGTTATCTAGGAACTTGGTGTTAAAATAAATAACAAAGGTGGTGGGACTGTTCAATGTATATGTCATTATAAAACATGGAGATATATTGGAGATTATGTAAGTTAAAGTAGGTGTTTCCAGGCAAGTCTTCCTATTTACAGTGAATGTGAACTCCAGGAGTTTCCAACAGTTATTATAATAGTTTGGTTCAGTAACTTCTTAAGGAAGGGATGGGCAAAGAATGGGAATTTAATGAAGGTCAGACTCACCAATGTACCTTCAACATAGTCTATTTTTTAATAAAAAAGAAAAATGCCAAGTGAAACTGCAAGATATTAAGTTTAAATTTGTCTCTTACTGGGTCATTACCAAGTATTTTGTGAGGATAAGAAAAGTGCCTACATTATCCCATTTTCATCACAGATTCTTCATTGCAAGGATTTCTGGCAGATGTGTTTTTAAGATCTACTCAGATATTCCCCACTTTCACGATTCTCATGTCTACAATCTGTTTGAGGTTCAGATTGTACTTTTAATTGAAATTTCAGCCTCAAAGGAGTAATATTCGTGTTTTCCTGGGGTGCAAATTGTAATTGAGATGACAGAATTATTGGGATTACCAGTCTGTTTATTTTGACTTTTCTCGAGAGTTTTACTGTGAAGGAAATTTCAGGCATTTCATTCAGTACAATGGTGATTCAGGATTGTTTGATCTAGAAATGCCCGATCCAGAAACTACCCATGGTGAAAGCTTTTGGAAGAGCTGAGTTAGGATGGAAGGTGTTTCTTTTTCGTGTGTGCTAAATTATGACCAGAGATCATTCCAGACTGACGCATCACATGCTGCCATCTCCAACACCTGCACTCACAGGTTGTGTTGCTAGTGTTGTTCTGTAGATATTAAGAAACTCCTAAAGATATGTAGAAATACTGCTTTCTAGTTTTCTTCCTAGAGGACATATTCTCTGAACGACTTCTTTCTATTTTATGGCTCCTCAAGTCAGACAGTATTCCTCAAATAAGGATTAGTTGGAAGTTTGCCATAAAACACGAGGACATGAGGACAAAAAAGCTAGCAAAAATATTTGGTCTTCTTAAGGGCTTCAGAATGCTTTCCTTGATCTTAATTATCCAGATTAAAGAATGTACTTTTGTCTATACGAATCAGCAACAATTGCCAACAAACATTTGGGAAAAAAAAGCCCAAACAACATTGGCATTTCCAAAAGAGAAAAACATGTTAAAACCAGATCATTTAATTTCGTATGAATCTAAGATGCTCATATCTACAAGAGTACAACATGAACAGAATTTGCATAATCTCAAAGTGGTTTTTTTATGATTTATTGTATTATTATTCCATTCTCCATTAATTGAATCCTGGTATAATTTCTGGATTTCTTAGGGAGGGGTGGAATATTTTGGATCTCAGAAAATTGTCCATTGCATCTGAAGAAATTTATTAACATAAATTGAAAAGATGTTGTCATGAGAAAATGTCTGACAGCCTGCAAGGGAAGGAATAAATGTTCAAAGAGTCCTATCATGAGCCACCTGAATGCCCTTATGGAACATTTTTATTTTCTGGGTGAATACAGAGTAAACAGAGCATCCACTTTTTTTTTTTTTGTAAACTGTATTTTGTCACATTTTGGATAACTGTATTTATTTTCCAGTTACTGACAAATTTTCCCCAGATTCGCTGGCTAAATACAAAGCTAGAACTGTAGTTGAAAGAAGTAAGTAATGGCTAAATGAAAAGGCAATGCTAACTTTAACAAAAATTAGAAAGCAAAACTTCCTATAATTGTATTAGATATGCAAGCATAAGACTACAGATGTGTCTATGGCATATTTCTATTCTGAGAATTACTTTAACAAATACTTCTTCAGTGGGCAAAAGTGTCCAATAAATATATAACCAGAAGGCATTTTCACATGTAAATTTGCAGACTAGCTGAAAAATAGTGCACGGATGATTTTTTGATTTTTCAGTTTTGTTTTGTTTTTTTAATAACCATTCCTACCAATTCCTAATAACAGTAACAGCTGTGAGATGAGTTATCTGAAGATTAATGAAGATTGAATTTACTGTCATAGTACCTTTCTACTTCTTGACACAATCATGCCTCGTTCTTGCTGATGCAAATGCAGTCTCTGTCCTACAGCCTTCAAGTTTAAACGTGCTCTGTTATGACTACCTCTATTGTTTCTTATCTCTGTGTTAACTTCTCTTACAGGTTCATTATCTCATGGTCTTGTCTGCCAACTGGGCCTACGTGAAAGATGCTTGCAGAATGCAAAAATATGAGGATATTAAATCAAAGGAGGAACAAGAGCTGCATGATATTCATTCTACTCGCTCTAAAGAGCGGCTCAATGCTTACACATAAAAGATACCTTGTCTTACTTCCTAACATGTGAATGCTTTGTTGTTTAACTAAAGGCCATCCTACCATTTTAAAAACAATTGAAAGTGCTTCTCACAAAAGATAGTTTGGGTGACTTACATATCACCTACATACAATTCTTGGTTGTCTAGCACTTGGTTTCTTAATTAGTTCTTACTTTGTGTGACCATTCTATACCACAAAGCTCCTAAATAGCCTTTCCTGAATCCCTTTAAGCTAATTAGTTCTGATAGATCAAGGATACTAAACTATTGTCAAATACAACTATGTGTTTGATTTTTTTAATCACTTTGTATGTGTTATGCATAACACCTTTTGCATTGTTTCTTATATGTTTTTGGAAAAAAAAGGTAGCTTTTTATACTTTTTAGTTTTGAGTTCAGTAACTACTTTAACTACAGGTATACTTCAAAGGGACCATTGTACATGATGTACAATATATAAAGAAAACATTCTGATGACTTTCCTTTATATATGGAAAACCTGCCAGATGGACCCTGATCAACTTGAATGAAGGTCCTAAGAACGTTTTAAACAAACAAAGGTGCAATTTCTAAATTTGTAATAGTGGGTAAAAAAAATGAAAAAAAAAAGCGAAAAATTTAAAAAAAAAGAAAAAAAGAAAAAAGTGCTTCTTATCTTTGTTAACATTGTATTATTGATGTTTTTAAAGAATATTCTCTTGTTTCAAGTTCCATGGGTGATAATTCCTGTTTGTATTGTGAGCATGCAGTCCGTGGTGCTAACAATGCATGGCCACTTGCCTTTTGAAGGAATTCAATACCACGGCTACCTGTTAACGAGTTATGGTATATAGACAACTGTTAATTAAGTGATATAGTTATTCATAGTTTTCTACAGAATAATCTCTCTTTAATTCAATGATGGTTATGCTAAATTGGAGCTGTCCATGTGATGATGTAAGAAATTACTGCTTAGCTACATTTATGAAAGTAATATATCAAAAATGCAGTGACCATAGGAGTCAGATGTCTTTTTACCTGCTTTAAAAATTTAAATGGATTGCACCTGTCTGAACTGTAAAAGATATATTAAAGGAGACTTCCATAAATGTTATAGCTTGGCTTCTAGCTTTCCTACACATAATGGTTTACCTGTATTACGTTGAAGTAAGGTGAAAGACCACTACAGAGCTTATTATTTCAAAGTGTAGTAATATATTTGAACCTTTATTTTGATAGGAAAATGTTATCAGAAAGATAGGTCATCTTAATTTGAAAGAATTGCCTGTATCAAAAACAGAACTAAAAACCCTATTCAAGACAAGTCAGTATTATTGGACCAAATTTGGTGGATTTTTTTTTTTAATTTTGCCTATTTCTAATGCTACAAGAATGCTGTAAAGTGTCTTTTAAAGTGATGTAGCCTGACAAGACATTTTTGTCAGTGTTAAAAATCTTAGGTAGTTTTGTGCACTTATTGGACCATTGTGAATTCTCTCTCAGTGTAAGTGCATTTCTAATAAAACTTCTTGAGTAAAACTCTTCTTTGTACTATTACTAGTCATGCATCATCAGTAATTTTTAACAATTCTTGTAGTAAGTAGAAGGTAATACTATAGTTACTTGTGGCATGATAATGCATTAAGTAGTATTAGTTGGTTGAGTTTTTTTTCTTTTTCTTTTCTTTTGCTTGTTTTGGGGTTTTTTTGGTTGTGTTTTTGATTTGGGGTTTTGCTTTTGGTTTGGCTTTTTTTTACACTTAAGCTGTCCTACGGGGTCAACAGTTTTCTGATAATGTGCAGTACCGGTATTACAGTTCTGCAAAAAGTATTAGGAACCTCTTTTTGGATTCTATATTGTAGTGTTTCAGTTTTGTGTCTTAAAATGTTTGTGCTGATTTTTAAAACTATGTCTTTTAAACTCATGTAATGATGTTAATGCTTTTGGCTCTTCTCTGGTATTAGAGTTTGTATTTTCACAAAGAATGCTTTGTAGCAGGCATTACAATTAATCTGTTTTGTACATAAATGTGCCAACAGCTTGATGGTGGCGTTTTTGAAATGTAGAACAAAGTGCTTGCAAAATGTAATAAACACACTTGTGTACTTTGTGTTCTTGTTAATTCTTTGTATAGTTTTTCTTTGCCTATACCGGACAGGTCATTGTAACCAGAAATGGAAGAAGCTTGCTCCTCCTGTAGACCTTGCTATCACACGGATTGCTTTGAATATGTCTCTTAATCAGCATTTAGTGTCAGAAATCATATATCTTAAGACTAAGAGTAAAATATTTTCTAGGAGCAGAGTTTCATATCTAGGAAATGCCAGGTAGCAGAAGCCACACTTTAACATATCAATCAAAAGAACAATTGGGAAAGATTCACATTACTACAGTGTCATTTGGAACAGCTCAGCAGAAGCTGATCTGACAGCAGTTTGAACATTGCTGAGGACACTGATTCCTGGATGTTACAGGAGTCAATACTTTGAAACCTCAATAACAGGTACTACATTACTTACATGCCTGTAAGGTAGTTTAAATGGTTAAGAGAGATCTATAGCTGTGCCAACTAATTTGATGTCACTAAGAAAATTTATTTAAAATACAGTTCCACAATGTGTTTGTTTCTCAGTTAAGTAGCTGTTATGTAGCTCTTTGTGAGCTCTCCGTCAGAGCGTGTGCCATAATGGCAAACAATTTTTCAGAAGCAGCACAAGCCGAGGGAGTAGAGGAGCTTCCCACAGCACAGCACATCAGTCATAAGTGATTCACTTCAAAGTCTGCACATACTTGGTTTATTCCAGACTCTTGTCTGTTTGTTGACAGCCTAAGCTGATTTTTCCTGAGGTAGGCTGCATGGATCTTGATTTCTATAGACTCTTCTGTGCTTAGTCTAAACTTGTAACTATCGTGCTTTGAACAAACAGGAAAACCGTTGTAGGTTAATGTTTGGCTCAGGTTTTTGCTGCACAAAAGGCTGCAGTTAAATGAAAATTTTCCATTTAAGAGGATTCCAGCCCTACTCAGTTTTGCATCTTCATCACAGTTTACTATGGCCCATCAATACTGCTAATAGCATGTTACAAAACAGATTTTAAAAATTATTTGAGGTAGACATCCTTCCCAGTCATTTTTCCCACTCTCAACAGCCTGGTTTTTTTGCTCGAGGTTATTTTATCCCTCAGCAGGACTGTTTCCCTCAGCAGCAGCATTTCTTCTTTCAGCACAAGCACATAAAACATTGAATCAGCATGATTTAGACAATGCACAGCAGTGCACTGCAGATGTGGGGCTGAGTGTTTGTTTATGGCATAGTAGAGAAAATGGCAATTTTTAAGCCAATGTACCATATAGTTAGGCGATGTAGCTAAAAACAGGAGACACTGAAATTACTTGCCTATCTAATATTCCTAAATAATTAATGATACTTTTTTCCCCCACAGGATGTAAAGTAAGAGGATTTAAACTACAACTGGAAATACATCTATAAATTAATTTTAAATTATATATGCAACTTTAATCTTACATTAATGTAATTATTCAGATTGTAATATGTATGCGTTGATTGTAAGCATTTATTGAATATTACCATGATTGCAACTCAACTTCAGTTGATGTAGTATATTTTAGGACAGAATATTTCTGTACTGTACTTCCTATAATTGTTGATGGCAATAGTTTATAGAGTCTTTTCCGTCATCAAGTATGCATTTTTAAATTTTTTGCTTCTGGGTTACCACAAGTATTTATGTTGCAGGTTTCCTTAAGAGAACAGCTCAGTTTATAAACCATAAAAGATCAGACTATAGTACATTTTATTTCAGGAGGAAAGGTAGTGTTTATACAAGCTCTCTCTTAAAAAATCCCAACATTTCCTTTTCATGGGGTTGGGCAGAAACCCCACATATGTATATTGTTAAGCAGCGAGCCAATTTATGCCTCCGGGTGACATCACATTTCAGCACTGCCTCCATTTTGGGTAGATATCACTTGAAAAGAACAAGTTCGGAGCACACAGTGTATTTAACAGCTCTTTCTGTCCCACATGAATTCTTCTAACTTGTATTTTCTCCAAGGGAGGAACTCCAGCAGTTTCTGAATTTTGAGATTTTCAGCTATAGCTTCTTGTTCTTTCAGGTGTCTGCAGAGGATGCCAACACATCACAGATGTGTTTAACATCTGTGTTTGACAGATTAGCAATGATGCTGACAGGTGAGCGATTCTGCTGGCACACAGTGGAGATGGTGGCTAGCACAGAAGCAGACCGTCTTTGGCTTGCAGTGGTCTGAGCACCAGCTGGATGTGCAGCTATTCTGCAGGGAGAATTTGTCCTGAGGAAAGGGTTCCGCCCACATTGTACGAGCTGCTGTGGACTCTTTCCCTGTGTGAAGTGGAGTTTGGTCAGATAAATTTGAGCCCCGGAGAAGATCATTTTGGTTGGTCTCTGAATTGGCACTGCTGAGCTTGCCATGGCTGAAAGGGATGGTTTAGGGGGTGGTCGATCAACTTTAGGAGTTATTAAAAAACAAAACAACAAAACAACCAAAAAACCAAGAGATTTGTATGAACATCCTAAGGTTCTACATGTTGAGTTATTCAAGACAGAAATACCATGTAGGCCAGAAAAGTGATTATTAGAGCTAGGTTTTTCAAAGGGTCTAAATATTTTTTCTTCTTAGTTGTCCAGGAAAATGATACTTAGCATGAATCACTTTCCTGTGATTAATAGAGAATATTTTGGTCTCTGAGACTGTAAGTCCTGCCTTTTATTGAGTAGCTTTACTCACGTGTGTTTCTTTGTAAAGATAAATATTAATTTTAGAAGAAATCTCATGGGGAAACAAATTTATCCTCGTCAAATTAATGTCCCTGTTAAAACATGCAAATCAATTCCTGGAATTTTACCGTACAGCTAGTTTACTTGCATGTACAATCACACCCTCACACTTTGTACTTCAGGAATAATAAACTAAATCATATGGTTAGACATAGAGGAAAATTTTCAGGTTCATCAGCTGTCTGGTTTGAACTGACTAAGCAGATGGAAACCTTTCCCAAGAAGGCAGTGTTGAACGCCTCAAATTGATGCCATCTTCTGAAGGGTGGAACATGTTAAACACAGATACCTCATTAAGGTGTTTAGTTCAAATTTCTCTTTTCCTTTCTTTATTTGCTTATTATCCACAGCATGCTGTTCCTTGTGCCTTAATTTGAATTGGAACTGAAGCAACATCAAATTTGCTGCTACCGAGGAGGGAATGTACTGATTCCACTGAGTGGTGTTATACCACGTGCTTGGAAACCGGGATGAGGGCAGTGAAAAAGGAAGGCAGAAAAAAGGAAATATGGGATTTTCATTTCCCAGTAAGCCCCAGTTGCAAGGTAATAAGCTGTTTTTGAGACCTGTTAAAGCATTAGATAAAGGTATGCCTTGCAAGACTAGGGCCTTAGGAGTAGTGAGAGTTTCTGACAGGGTACAAAGGGCAAAGGCTACTTGTAACACACTGATTTTGGACAGTCTAGAGCCATGTTTCTCCTTAAAGGAGCAGATGGCCAGGAGAAACTTGTAAACCTTTGATTGTCACAGCAGGACCTAGCCCCTGCTCATCTGGCCATGTGTTCTCAGGGTCTCTTCCCAACATAAGTAGCATGGTGGCAGAGCAGATGTGTCACATATGCAGCTGCATGGAACTGTGGGGTAGAGTTTGTGTCACTTAAAACAGCTCAGGGGATGATGCAGAAGAGGACCTCTGCTGCAGACACAGTCCTGGCCCCACTGCAGCAAGGCTGTTTTTTGCTAACACAAGCAAGTAAGTTCAGGATTTGAGAGGGATCAGTCTGCAAAATCTGATTTTTTGAGACATGTCAGGTTTTTTTGCAATGTAATAGTTAATGTTAAGTGCTTGCATTTTTCATATCTTTGAAATACACACACACTTACATACAATACATAGTCTGATAAAATAGTTGTTTTTTTAAAAAAATAAACTTCGGTGCTACAGTAATATTAATGACAGCCTTAAAGAAAAATAGTAAATTCAATGTTTAGGTGAAATTTTTCACACAAGAAATGGCATTAATTTTACTCTACCATAGTTATCAGATACTTTGCAAATGATAAGATTATCTATAAAGATAATAGCAGATTTGAGTTTTCTTTATTCAATTTGTTTTGCTTTCTGATAATAACAGGCCTCTGGCCTTCAGGGTGTTATTTTTTTTCTTACAGAACTTCCAAACATTCTGACAGAAGTGTTAAGTATAATGGGACTATTCTCATAATTTAACACATGGAAATAAATGCATGAGCAGATATTTTTCCCTCCCTTTCATTAGTAAGCTCAATACTGTTCTTTCTCTCACTGCACAACCTCCAGAGTGTATCCACAGGTGCTGTGCCTTCATGCTTGCTTTTCCCTAACCCTTTTCCCAGTGCTCCTTTTTCCCACAACCACTGCCCCTGGGAAAACCACTTCTTCCCCATTCAGCTCTGTGTGGGGGAATATTTATTCATGTCATGTTGCCCTAAATCCTGTGCAAATTTGTGCTATGCAATACTTTTCAACTGATATTCAAGATTTATTGTTGTTCTTTAAGTTCAAACAAAATGGTAAATAGTAATATTATACATCATAATATTTTCCTAAATTGGGAGCTGTGTTCGTCTGGGACAAAGAAGCTGAGGTTAAAAAAAAGACCAAATCCATTAAGTTCACAAAAAAAAAGTCTAAAATAATGATTTGAGTTCATATCATAATTTATGTGATATAATTAAGTGAACTGTAGGAGGTGATAATCCTAAGGAAAAAAGTTTAGTGAAAGAAGAGATTAAAAGGCTGACCTTTTTTAAAATACAAGAACAACGAACAGTACTCAGAAATGTCTTGGTAATTTGTGTATGATGTGAAATTTTTGCATTTTTACAACAAATGCACAGATTCATACATCTATTTGTACATGAGTTTACTAAAACATGGCAGAAGGCCACGTGCATTGAAGGAGCCACTGAACCGTGAAAGTCATCTCCTCTTACCAAAGCTTCCCTGTGTGCCATGGGAAGCAGTAAGAGTTTGTTATCTGCATTAATCTCTTTAACTGGATTAAACTCTTGAGAACAAAATCCACTCAGTTCTTGGACTAGTATCTGGGCCAGATCTGTCGAACAGGTATTTATGAGCAGACATGCAGACAATTTGACTATGTTCCAGAAGATTAGAGTTGAACTTTGTGTCACAGGTTTTCCCAGGAGGCTAACTGAGACCACTGCATCTCTTTCTAGGGTCATAGTCCTTCTAACAGTTCTATTGATTTGTTTTCTTTAATCCAACTGGAAAAAAAATTAGATGAAAAATTATAGAAAGCTGATTGGAAACAAACCCGTGTTTGATCCAATATTGTTTTGCCTACTGTTTGTGAGTTTTTGCATTGGTGTTAATCAAGTTCTGCATTTCAATTTGATAAATATTGCAGAGATTATTATTACTTATTCTATGTTTTTATTTTGGCTCTTGTAGTTCTGACTTCATGTACTTACAGGTGCCTTAATTTCTTCTGTGTAGTAAGTAAGTAGACAGTCTTTTTCAGTAGCATTCAATTCAACTTCTTTGGTAATCTTAAAATGATTTGTGATTATTTTTAATTCCTTTTATCCATGTGAATTTTTGAAAATGCAATCATTTCAGGTCTATCTATTTCTTTCTAGGAATTTGTTCAGACTGAGAAATCTAACTAAACTAACTTAGTGTACTTACCCTTTCTTTTTGAAGGGTTATAAGTTTCAAAATGCCTTAAGCTCAAAGCAAGTCTTTCTTCTACCTAAATAATTAGATTCACAGAAAAAGGCAGAATCAAGTACGAGTGCTGTGGTGGCAAGAAATTGTATGTGACACATATTTTTCTGTCCTGAATTGAATGTCAAGATGTGATAGAAATAGCTGCAAGCAATCATCTTATGAAATTCTGGCATTCAAGTTTCTCTCTTGATGACCAGTCCCTCTGAGGAGATGATCACACCTCTTTAATATAATTTAAATAAACATCAGTGAAAATCCTGAAGGAAGAAAAAAATTTTTTTTTTGGTGCCTGTATGAAAGAGCTGAGTCTCCTATTCATAAACACAATTGTGGATAAATTGAAAACATGCTGTTTTTCTTGCATATTCCTCATTGAATACAAATAACTTTACATATAAACACCTCCACCACCTCCACCCCCAACACACAGCACATGGAGATTATCCATGGAAGGTATTATTTTGAAGCTTTTAAGGACAATGAGAAAAACGGTTGAAGGGGAAGACAATGTGGTCAATCTCATGCTGAAATATGTGGGGTTCTGACATCTGGTGGTAAAGCTATGTAAAACAGAAGAATGTGGCTGATAGTCACTTTGAGACCGTATTTTAAATAATTGCTTTCAGAAGATCAATCTGTTTCTTTTCTACTTCTGTATATTTAGACATTATTCTGTAGCATAGTTTAAAAATGCCCAAACTCTCTTCTCTCTCTCTCTCTCTCTCTCTCTCTCTCTTTCTCTCTCTCTCTCTCTCTCCCTCCCTCCCTCTGCCTCTCTCTCTCTATATATATATATAAATATAAATAGATTCAGCCTTTAAATACTAGTCTCAACTGGGAGTGAATTAAGAGGTAGTGAATAACTAAAGGATTTCAGAGGGGAGCCTGACTTCTTGGCATTGCTCATTATTCTAAAAGGATTTTTTAATCTTTAGCAGGCTTTTCTACCTACTTTAGAAATGGCATTTGTGTGTAATTATCGTTGCAAGATAGTAGTCTGAATCACCACACCACCACCCCCACTTCAAATACCACTTTTATACTTCTATAGTACAGCTTTTTGCTTTTCTTTTGCCTGTTTCAGATAAAACCTATAAAAATGCTATTTATAATGGTGACTTACCTTACCTGGTGGGAAAACAGGGATGCTAGCCTTTTAGAAATACTTGTCACTTTCTAGAATAAACGCATTTTTAATTAAACTGATGTGTGGTAAAACTAACCAGTGCCAGCTTCCAGCTATACCTAAGCCTTGTTTGGCAATAAAGCGACAAGCATAGTTCTAAAGTCCTGTGGAGCAGAGCTGTGCTTGGTTCAAAAGCCGTGGGATCCTGAGGCAACTCAAAGTGGTCATGCCTGTGGTCAGCAGCGTTACCTCTGCAGCCATGGGAGTTGCATGTTAAACTGCCTTATATCTAGCTAGCCAAGCAGCTGTACAAAAATAAGGTGAGTTATTGCTAGAGCCTAAAACATAGAGGGGATAGACCAGATGGTATTTATAGTCATTTTAGATGCCTTAGGGTATTTCTCCCGGTCTTCAGCTTCTACTCCAGAAGAGGTGCCAAACGTGACATCTCACACCTGCTGGCCCTGTCAAGGGTATCAAACACCCTGAAAAATACAAAATGCCACCAAGTTACTAGACTTAGGGGAGTCTTACATCTCTTAATCTTCAGTGTTTTGTCTGGGACTTCTCAACATGGAGTAGGCATTGGAGCCAGCCCTGTGCTGCTGTCTCTGGCTCAACTCTCCAGTCTTGCTCTTTGACATGGAGACAACACAGTCAAATCCATCTGTGGCTCTTCTGGATCCCAGCTGGAGGAACAGGTACATACACCACATGTGTTGCTCTTCTCTTGATATGCATTTCCTCTTAATAGGTAATTAAAATATAGATCTGATCTAATAAGGAAAATAGGTAGGATTAGGGCAAAGGAGAACCTTGCCACTTCACTTTCTGGTGCCTTCCTAAAGGTGACTGAAATGGAAATTATTTTTTAAAAAGCACTAATTCAATTCAACTGTGGTGTGGTTTTGTTTTGTGGTGTTTTTTCTGGGTTTTTTTGTTTTTGGTTTTTTGGTTTGGTTTGGTTTGTTGTTTGCTTATTGGTTTTTGTGTTTTGTGTGTTGTTTTGTTTTGTTGTTGTTTTGTTTTGTTTTGTTGTTGTTCTTTGTTTTTTGTTTGTCCAAATGTAGGGAATCTTATTGGGAATTAAGTCATTATCAAAACAAGATTTTAGCAAGAGGAGCACAGCCTTAAAATAAAATTGAACTAAATGCCTCACCAAATTGTAATTCTCTTAGTTCGTTCTTAATTCTGTGTAAAAATGTATAGTCCCTTCCCAGAAAGAAAATTCCCAGCTAAATAATAGTCTTGCTAAATTTGTGCTTAATATGCTTAAGTATTGGAAATGTGCCTTGGCCACTGTTTAATTTTAGGAGATGTTAAAGTTTACTTGCATATAGACCTTGTTTGGATGACAATAGCTGTTATAAATACATATTGTTTCCTTGTTTTATTGAGCAACTGTTAAGATTAATTGGAGAGCTTCCTCAGAAAAACCTTTTTTCTCCCCCAAAACAAGAACCTCGTTGTTCATAAATATGTACTTATCACCTTTTCTTCTCTTAAAAGTAATTCAGAGCTGGATGCACAGTGTATTAATCTCTAAATCCAGAATAAGGCACCAGAATAAGTGACTAGGCAAATTCAAAGACAGAATATCTGTAGTAAAATTTCTGACTCAAGTGGAAACATTGGCAGGGTTTAAAAGCACACTTGCTGTCAAAGACTGACATTGGTGTTTTTCCCCTCTCTCATCTGCCAAATGTGTGAAATATCTTCCTGCACGACTCTCATCAGTATTACCGCAGTCTCTGTAGTCTGGAAAGAGTCCTGGAACTTGGTTTCTGACACTAAACGCAGGAAAAGGAACTGTCAGCATTTAGTTTTATAATATAATCATCCAATAATTTTATTTGGTGTGCTACATTTTCCACATATCAGTACTTGTGGTGACCATGTCTCTCCTTAAGTGCCACACAACCACATGTGCTACACATAACATTTTGGTAGTCTGTGTTAAACATTAGATTAAAATATTAATGTTAAATGTTTTAAAAATTAGGTAGTCGGTATATGCCTTTCTCAGAGTCAGTGCTGAGACAGGATCTTGTGCAGGCAACGGAATGGATGGACGTGCAAAGCAATTGATGGGAAATGGACAAATGGGTATTGCTGGTGAGGCAAAGAGGATGTGATAGGAAAAAGAAATTTCAAGAGAAATTGGCGACAGGGTGACAGCAGCAGAGGGGGTGGATCAGAACACGATGCCACGTAGCAGGAAACCCTGAGTGTGCAAACACAGCTGGGATGGGTCACGCCTCAAGCTCTGGACATGATGGGAAAACCACTGGGGCACAGAGATAATTTCTGATATGAGACCAGAGCATAGATCTGAATGAGCAAAAAAGCATTGGAAAAAACCCAACACTCACAAATACATATTGATATGAGAGAAATAGGTCTATTTAGCAGTATTTGGAGATCATGTACATGGGTCCAGAGAGAAAGTAGTTCTGCACGACTTATAAACTCAGCAGGATTTTGGAATAATAATAAAAAGAATAAGAAATTTTTTTTAGAAATGCAGCTATTAAGAGACATCTATATAAAATGTCACTTGACAGTCAGACATCTGAGAACACCTATAATAAAGCTAAAATACAGAGTGAAAATAAAGATGAAAAATCTTCCTCTGTAACTTTGCAGTGACTCAGTCATTGAGACTGAGGAAGAAGATCCCATGAGACCAGAGAAGAGGATGAAATGGAAGTATTTCCTTTTGAAATACTTGTGCCATCAGAATTATAGCAAGTAGCAAAAAGATTTCAAATATCTGATGGGACTTCTTTGCCATGTTTTTCAAAATTGTGTAGAGTATTACAAATGTATCTAGCATATAATATATGAAATAAAATTAACATTCCCAAAGATAATTTCTTTCCATAGAAAATTTAATTTACTGATGTACTTTACACTGCTGTTTGCCCTGTCTGCTCTAGTTTGCTTTTCTACTCCATGACTTTGGAAATGGAAAACATCTTACTATATTATGACTGAGGTTTCACATTTCCAAAAAACTCTTACTGTATCTCTGAACACCACAAAGGGGTTTCTAGCTTGTGTGATTTGGCTGGTACCACTTGATTGTAACTTTTTTGAATTTTTTTATTAGGAGGATTACAATAGGAATTTAAAAAGATAAACCTAACAAAACCAATTAAGTATAGTGCAAATATTTGCTTTTAGGTTCAGAACCTATTACACTTTCGTATTTCTAGCATGGCATATCCTTTAAGGAAAATTAATTTTTCTGCACTGCTGTCCAACCAGGAGGAAATCTATAGCCTCCCAGGAAGCAGAAGCTTCTCCAGTTTTCAGCCAGAACTAATGCAGATGAAGCCTCCTAGATCCATCTTAGGAGTCTCTCTGACATGAGACAAAGGACAAGGCAACATCAATGCTTCTCATACCTGCTCGTTTTTTAATGTAACCATCCCAACTGTCCTTATCAACTTCTGTTTTGTCTTTTTGTTTTGAGTGATGAGAATTGTCTGCAGTGTTAGGTGTCTGGGGCATTTCATCAAAAGGAAGGTGGCGGCTGTGCTCTGGCTCCTGAGAGATGACGATGTGCAAACAGCCTTTCATGATGACTAGAGTTATCTCTTAGTTTCCTTCTGTATGTTGCATCTTCATTTCCATGCAGTTTTCCAGCTCTCAGAAATGTGGTTTTTATCTTATGTTCTGCAGCAAGCAGAAAAATGAATGCCAATAGACACAAATGTTGCATTAACAACAAATAAAATTTATGAAAGCTTGCAAAGTGTCTTACAAGTGTTTCTGGTCTATTCTGTTCAGATTACATGGAGGATACTAAAACAGGCAGAGGGAAGTGATAACCAGAAATTAGTGAAATTCCAAAATATTGCTGTTTTGGTGTGTGTAACTTGAATAGTTTAAATTCCAAAATTTTTTTAAAAAAAAAGTCCTAAAAAATTGACTTATACGTTGTTGAACATGTCCTTTCATACTTTTTTTTATTCTGTTTCAGGATTTCTGTAATGGAAGCATTTTATTCAGTCATCAAATTATCTTGCCTTCCCTCACATGACTGAAAATTGAAGTCACTAGTATCTCCTAGCAGGATTGGCATGGTGCAGTGAAGATTTGGCTGTCAGAGCTGTCTGGTCCATAATGTGGATGTTCACACAATTCTCAGACCACTCAGCCCTAGTTAAGGAGACTAGGGAAGCTCACATTGCCTCTTTCCCAATGTCCTAACATGAAACAGTTTCATGTCTAGAATTTTTTAAATTACTTGAAATGAAACGTGTCAGGTAGCTTGGGGATGAGTAGAACTTAACCAAATGGAACTATTTTATTTCGGTTTCAATCAAAAATATTTTGGGAACATTTTCCCAACTAGCAGTTTGGCTTGGAGAGACTATTTTCCTGACAGGGGTTGCTCCTGTAGAAAATAACTTGTCCAATACTATATTCATGCTTTGCAAACCCTGTTTTTTTCCTAAATGCTAAATCCAGATCCCTTGCTGCCACCTGCTGTTGTCATACAGAGTGGCTGGAATAGTTACCCGTAGGATTTTGTTAGTTTTGTAATATTGTACTTTCTAAACAAGGAGAAAATATTTAGTATCTGATGCAGGACTTTCTAAACAAGTACTGGGGATATATTTTTGTGAGATTGAAAAAGAATACCAAACCCTAATGACCAAACTTTCAGACTAATTTAACAGCCTTATAAAAATGGCAATAATACAAAATTTGTGCTGTCCTTTTAGTGGTGCAAATACTCAAATGAGTAAAATAACAACTGTGAGATTAGATGCTATGCCAGAATGTCAGCTGGTGGTCTATTTAGGTCTCTGCTCTACATATGCGTACATAGCTTCCACTCCCAAAATCTCTTGCTTACATACCCACGTAAAAAGATTCACATAGCTGTGCTACTAGGAAAAAAAAAAAAAAATAAATAAAAGGCAGCTGTCAGAATCTTGTTTTAGCCAGAGTGAGGATGGAAGAGTTGGAAGCAGGGATTTCTCCCTCTCACTCTCAGATATCAAAAGGCTGCAAATATAGGGTGAATAAAAAATTTGTAACTGAGTAAAAAAAGCAAGAGACTACTGTTTAAATCTCTAACACAGAAAAGAGTGGACTGGAAATACCTCCAGATCACTGGTCCTGGTGATTCCGTGTGGTTGGGGAAAGGCACCTCAGAGCTTCTTTCAGATTTTCTGAAGATTTAGGTAGATAAACTATAGTTTTAGAAGTTTATTGCAGAAAAGGAGAAAATAAAACCGAGGTGTTCACTGTTACATAATGACCAAAAAAAAAAAAAAAAATTAAAAGCAAGATCATTGATATTGTGATGCATCAGAGAAGCTTCTCTATGCCCCAAGCTTTTTCTGTCCTCTGCCACCAGCCCTGCACCCAACACTCATGCTTTGTCAAGCTCACAGCAGTGCACCAATGAAGTGCTTGCTTTCTGTATCTGAAAATAAAATTACAGTGTCCCATGGGATGCCAGTTTATATGTTTTCTTTAAGATTGCATTCTATAAGGTGAAGAGTGAACTTAAGCACTGAATGTCTGGTTGTTCATTTTTCTTAACTGCTAATTCAGTTTGTCAACTGATTTATTTTCAGGCAAGGCCAAGGCTTGATTTTTTGGGATGGTGTGCACTAGGCAAAATGGCTGAGACTGCACCAGATTTGGTCTGTTAGAAAAAACTAAATAAAATAAAAAACCCCAAACTTATAAAGTCCCTGAGCAGTCACTCAGAAAGTTTACTGCTGCTATTTCTGCATATAACATTCATCCTCAATTTCCAATCTAAAAATATTCTGATAGATTACAATATACCATTCATTTTATGTCTTTTGCTCTGAAGTTTAAATAACTAAAAAAACAGCAATTATGCTGTAAAGATACCATATCCAGTCCGGAGAAGAGACACAGCCAAGAGCTGTGCAGCAGGGATGTGGCCAGGCTGTACTACCTGAGCTCACACTGAGATAATGGTCCCTTGTCTTGTTTTATTTGTGTATGTGTTTACATAATCTTCCTTTTGTTAGAATTTATGGTGTCCGTAGCTTGGGTTCTGTGATTTTGAAAAGTTTGGCATTCTTCCATTAATTTAAAATATACTGGAAGGCTTTATACAAAGAAGTAAAACAGTGTCTCTCACTAAATTCTGAAAAAAATCCAACATTTAATTTTTTTTTTTAATTCATCTGTAAGCTGAAATAAAAAATAGCTTGTAAAGAATAGCAGAAAGAAACATACTGGCAACAAAAATATTAAGGCTGCTATTTCAGTCTGTGTTGGTTTGGGTTTTTTTTTAACCTGACTAATAAAATTACTCCTCTTTTGTGGACTTGTAAATAAGAAATATCATATTTAATATATATTGGCTTTAAAACCTTACTAAAGTAAGATTAGGAAAAATACCATTTTAGATACAGTATTTTTAGCTATAAATAGAGAAACTTCTTTCTCTCATTTTACTGCTGATTGTTTCTGTCCCACATCAAAAAATGAGTTTTGCCAACAAAGTGAGGGAACCAAAAAATTCGAGAAAAAGAATTCAAGAAAAAAAGTTATTTTTTCTGAGCATACTGAGCATAGGCAGAGTGGACAGAGCTCCTGCAGAACTGTGATTCTGCTGTTGTGCTAACTGAGAATAAATGCTTCAATATGATAACAGCACTGCCTTGTATAAAGTCATAGCTGAGACACGGTGCGAGGGGAATTAGTGCAATTCAAAGCAGTTGATTCTGGCAAAAAAATGCAAGGAAATTTTCCAAAGATGACCAGGTAAACGAAAAAGAGGCCATGAAGACACTGACATATTCAGACATGAAAACCAAGGCTGACAGGTTTTGGTTCTTGCCTATAACAGAGAACTTGAATGAGAGTGAACAGCACTATGGAAGAGCAAACAATTATTTAGTCAATTAGTTAACACTAGTAAAAGAATAAATAAGTAAAAATTCAACAGCTTGAGTTTAGACTGGAAATTTAAAAAAAGATTCCTAACTTTTAATGTAAATCTCTTCTGTAACAACCTTCTAAAAGGAAAACAGAAAGAGAAAAAAATAATATCTTTTTAAACAGAACTTAACAGTGGTTTTGAAATTATTCTATGCTATTTTTGATACTAGCAGAGAACCAAATTCAATGATGCCAGGGATCACTTTAGTTCTTCATTTCTGCATTTCTCCAGACTATTAAATGTAAGAAGATAATGTATTTTCCCTTCCAGAAGAGAATGGAGAGAAGACAACTTCACAGTCAGTGAAAGAAGTTTTACAGTATGAGTCTCAAGCCCAAATCAAGGTAAGAACTGAGATTATAATTTTTCAATTTATATTATTTCTTCGTGTTCCTGGTTTCTTTTTGTATAAATGAACTATTCAATGCTTCAGTGAATTGTTTACAGAATAGATGGGATTAATGCTCAGAAATGTAGCTGCATCCTACAATAACAATTCCTCTTAGTTCATCTCTTATTATGCATGGTTCAGATTTAAGTTTGGAATCAGTAGTCTTCAGAACAAAATCTGAAAGTGAATTTTTACCTGCTCTGGTACTGTGATCTCCTCTCTTCCCCTCATATTCTCTCTCCTGGTGTTTTTGATAAACAGATTCAGCTCAGGCTCATCTAAATGAAAATTTAATTTTGGAGCAGTAAAACTCCATGGCAAGGTGAATGCAAGAGGATCTCCATAGATACATTACATACTTCAGCTACATTACTAGAATCTTTCAGACCATGTCCACAAATTTATTTTTTCAACTAGGTAATAATATGCAGAAAATTTCCACAAGGTGGGGGTAAAGTGATGTTTCAAACCAAGAAGTTTTCTTTGCACAAGACTCAGTTTATAGCTTGCATTTCTGTATGAAGTATATGGAAGAGAAATTTCATCTTACAAATCAGGGATTCAAATAAAATATTCATGAAAGCACAATAGCTTTCCACTGAGTGTTGTAGGATAAAATATAGGCTTATTTTAATAACTTGAACAGTATAATCCTAAGGGTTATTTAGCAGTGGTCCTGAGAGGGTTCAATTCAATATTTTTCACATTGTTTGATTAAAAATTATTGAATTTATTCTTCATTTGCCTAATATTTTGTAATGCGGCATTTAAGTGTCAACATTCCAGTTTTATAATTATGGAAAAATATTCTGGTTTATAAAAACCTCATCTCGTAATGCTGAATCCAAATAAGAATGGTTGTTGCAGCATAGTATAAGAAAAAATTAAATGCAAAAAATTGTAATACATGCAAATCAAATCTGGAGAACTAAGTGTAATTAGAATACAAGAATGTACATCTTCAGGTTATTAAAAGGTTTTTTACCAGAAGGTTTTGTCTTGTTTGACTAGTTCTCAATTCAGCAGAAACAAAAATTCTTTCAGAACTCCCCCACTTGTTTGTATGAAAAAGATTTTAAAAGTTTTTGTTAAAGAGGGAGTTAAACAGTGGCTTGATTAAGAGCTACAGGAAACAGAAAGTTCATGGGTTTAGAACCAGGGTACTAATCACCCATGTAAATTAAACTGTGTGTTGTGTTACACACCATTAGAAATTGAAGAAATACTGCATATAATTCTTAAATCAAGAGGAATCAGCTGAAATCAAATCAAAAGATTTGCGCATTTACGACTTGAGCACAAGTTTCCAGTTTAGATTAGTTATACAAAACTCTGACAGATTATGTCACGGTTGAATACTTACTGAACAGATCTTTTAGATATTCCACACAGGAAGGGTTTAATGTTTAAATACCAAGCTTTCATTTTAAATAAACACTTCCCCCTGAGGGTCTTGATAGGTCAGGAAGAACATTCACACCTCTTTTGGTGTGGTCAAACTGGTCTGTCAACAAAACTCCACTGACACCTGTTAAGATCTGATTATTGAGAGATGCCTCTGCCTGAATTAAAGTGCAAACTAGATCATACACTGAAGTCAACAGTACAGATTTTATTTATCAGTAAATCGTGATCTAGAGAGACAGAAAGAAATAGAAAAAAGAAGAGATGGGGAGGGGGAGAGAGGGGGACAAAGAAAGAGATATTTAGATATTTAGGAGAAGATAGTCACTATCTGTGGATCCAGAGGCTCTTTTTCACCTCAGGTTTCTCAGTGATGGTCATCATTTGTACATTTTAGCAAAAAAAGGAATTAATGCTTGTTGGCTACACAGTTCTCTTATTCTGTTGGTTTAATGATTCCCTTGCTTCTAATGCTAATGAGTCCCATGCTCACTCTTTCTCTTTTCAGTGGGTTTTTTGTCTTGAGCCTGTGGGTTTTGATCTCCCCCTGCTTGAATTGCCTTTTACCCAATCAGAGCTGATTTCAACACAGCTGCTGAGTTGGCTTTCCTTGTGGCCCATGAATTCTGCATTCTCTGTGTCCATTAGTGGTGATACATTTTTCTCCCCCAGCTTTGTTACCCTCTCCTTAGGTCTGAGACAACGCCCTGTACCACCTTTATCATATCGCAAGTTCCTGCTGTGGTGGCATATCTTACAGTCCAAGCTCCCGGTATCCACAGAATATATTTAGGGGTTTTTTTTTGGTGGTGGTTAGAGATGCCATCTGTCCCATAATTTGGAATGGTCCTTGTTTGACTGGTGATATGCATCCGAGCAGTTGCTTCATTGCACAATTTGCCATGGTGGGAATTTTTGTCTGGATGCATTACCCCAGATGCTCTAGCCAGATCTCGCCTCTTCTAGGCCTGAGTTATTGCCATCCTGTGTCTCCATTCTGTACTTATCTCATGGTAAAGTCTGTCTGTTGCCTTATGAGTGTCTAAGACAGGCAACAGGGCTCTTTCCATCCTTACAGCACCACAGCTACTGTTTTGCATTAGGATGACACAGACTGGGCAGGACGTGCAGTGACTGGTACGTGTGCTGGTGATCCATTCTGAGACAGGAAGTTACAGGCTGTGGATCCTAAACCAGTGACCTTTGAATTTTTCCTACATATATTAATTATGTATTATCTCTTTATCATGACATTTCTATTGTTTTATTCTGTTATCTGGTTGCCAGGGGCATACTCCAGTTCCAGTCATAAGCAGCACTGTATGTTTAGGTCAAGTCATAAATATTTATATGTTGCATTTGGTTTTTTATTTCTTCCCCTACAACCCTGCAAGTGTCCAATGCACACTTTTCATTGGTTTCTAAGCCCGTATGCATCTTTTTCAGTATTCTATTCTGAAGTTGCTTGTAAATTACATGTTCAAGCTTTGGTCCCTAATGTAATTCTAGTAACTAGTATCCATATTTTTTCAGGCCTGTATATCACTACTCTGTCTTATATATTTGATTTTGAAAGTATTGTTGTTGGTCTTCTGATCCATGGTTTATACCAGCCAATCATGTTACTAAAAAGATGCATCAGTATACAACTACTGCAGTTCTTCTCATGATGGAAGTTCATTGTAGATGGCAGAATACTTTTTTTATCAGTAAGACATAAACACATTAATTGAAGGTACTTAATTGCAAACCTTCCTTAATAGCACTTTTTTTAGCTGCTAGCAACCCAGTTCATACTCTTGGGTCATTAACTTTGATACAACAGACAAGCACAATTTTGTTGTAGTCAAGAAAGTAATAAAAAGATAGTTTGCGCACCACAGGACAGCTTACAACAGCAATAAAGTTTAATGAATTCTATTATTCACTCTTTCTTATTAAAGATTGAGTTCAGGTTCTGATACCAAATATCTGGGGAGTGAAGCAGATTAGAAAAGGGCGATTTTTTCCTAATATGGTATTTATAGTTTGCGCTTGAGAAATTAAAATGAAGCAACAGAAAATTAGTGGATTCCCATGGGTATTTCTGTGACAAAAATATGTTGTGTCTCAAATGAAACCTATTCTTCAACATGGTTGTAAGTCAGCAAGATTAACCTCAGCTAGATTTTACTTTGACTGTTTTTACAGCACAAGATCTCACTGCTGGGGAAGAAGAATAAAAAAAAAAAGTTGGATGTATCCAAGGTGGGCTGACAGCTTTTCCCTGTGTTTCCCTGTTTTTCCTCTGTATGCATTAGGCATTGGCATTTGCATTGGCACAGCAGGTTCTCTTATCACAAGAAAGTGAAAGCTATGGAATCTGACCTCTCCCATCAAGTTTGCACCCACCCGTATCTTTCAACAGTTCTTTTGGAAGTTTGTGTCCTGGATAAGATTCCAGAAAATAGTTACAGTAATAACGAGCGGTGGAACATGATTAGGACCTGAATTACAATAAATAGAAATATGACTGCTTTTCAAGGATTTGTCAGTTGTAAGGTTTGAGAGAGCCTTTGAATTCTAGAAAACAGAGAAGCCTCCTGTGGAGGTTGCAATAATTTCGGAAATCTCTTAGAAGTTTGTGTGGTTTGTGAGAAACCTCAGAGGCTGGGGAGGAAACTGAGTTGGCTTGAATCTGTACTCTGTAATTTCAAGATTATACTTTTTTCTAATTAACTTTAAAAAACCAAACAACCAAAAAAAAAAAAAAAACCAACCAAAAAAAACCCCCACACTAAAAAAACCCAAAAATCAAAATCAACCAAAAAACCCCCCAAAAAACTAAAATCAAGACAAACAAAAATACCAAAACCAAAACCAAACAAAAACCCCCACAAAACTCAAAAAACACTAGAAAAAAAAGCAAACAAACAAAAACCCCAAAAACCCCCCAGACCCCATCTACAACAGATACAGGCCACAAATAGACTGTATGTTCTCAGTTATGTGCTGTATCAGTATATATCATCATGCCTAAGCCTATGATACTCATCTTCTTAGCTACATTCAAAAAGTAGCACAAGGAAAATGCATTGCACTGTAGTTAGATGTACAAATGGCCTGGCGACTAGGAAAACTCCATGTTTCCTTTATTCCCCTTTCCCCCTTTTTGCCACTTTTTGGGTAAGTTGTACCCAAATGAAGTTTGCTCCGATATTTGTATACCTGGCGCTTGTCCTTCTCTTTCACAGTAACAACAACCCAATTTCATACAGTTTCCTTCCTCCTCAATACTGTTATTCATGATTGCAGGGGTAATGCAAATCATGTCCTCATCTAAATCTTGCTTCTGGCCTTCACCACCTCACCAACACAGCCCTCCCTTGATCCTATTCTGGTTTCCTGAGGGCGAATGCAAGCCCGGGACTGTCTGCACTCTTTTACCAGGGCTTGTGAGTAGCTTGGATGAGAAAGTCAAGAGCTTCTAATGAGCTGATTGATGTTAACTGACAGTCAACTGACAGTGGCAATCTATTGTCCAGCAAAACAAAACAACACAGGCACAATTTTTGTCACACAAAACCTCCCTGTACTTGTGCCTGTTCATGGATGCCGAGAGGGCTGCTCCGTGGGCTGGTTTGAAATCCCCGAATAAGGCTGTTCAACTAAAGGTGGCCTTTTTCTGCCTAATCAGGCAATTTCAAATAAATTTCTTTTTGTATGTTGGTGCATATTGGATCACTGTCCTTAGGGAATCAAGGTGCAGCACTGTTCATTTCCTGAATTTCAAAATGCCTGAGGCAACTGGATTTGCAACTGTGCCAGAAGAGTGGCACCTTCTGGCACATGGCTTAGCGAAGATTGCCAGCAGATGTCTAAGGCAACTCCAAATGTGGAGTTAGACAAATTTTGCCCTATTTTCATTCTAGTTGGAATGTCATTTTAAGTAAATGAACAAAAAATACTGCAGCTGTAATTTGGTGAAAAACATATATGAGTTTTCATTTATGAACTTGTGAGCTAATAAATTTTTGCAGAAATAGAAAGAATGGAGAAATTTAGGTTAACTGCAAAGGCAGCGAGGCGTTTTTTACTCTGGGGAAATACTGTTGAACACTGGAAAAGATTGCCTAGAAAGGCTGTAAAATCTCCATCTTCAGAGTGACCTCCAGACCTCCAGAGCTCCTTCAACTTGACTTTATTTGAACAGGAGCTTGACCTGGAAGACCCCTAGAGGTCTCTTCCAACATATTGGACCAGACCTCTAGAGGTCTCTTCCAACACATTGGACTCTGTTTTATGATTCATGTCTGTCTGGACAATTGTTGCATATGCTACCAATCAGCTCACGTTAATGGCTAATACAAATGGAATTATTAACAAACGCAGGCAGTTATCTTTGCCAATGGTTTTCAAGCCTGTACTTTACAGTTTAAAGGACACCAGTAGGGAGTGTAATGCTGTTGGCAGCAACAAGGAATTCTTAGCACCGGCAATTTCTAGTCCATCAGCCACACACCAGCAATGTTTGAAAAACAGCAATTCCCTGCCAAGAAAAAGGTTCAATTCCATGTTAGAGCTAGAACCTGGGTTTCACAATAACTTTTTTTGGAGAAGCTCAGCTGTCAAGTTGACCATTCTTTCCACTCATTCCCACTCTTTTATATGTTATGTATATTTAGCCCCCTTCGCTGACAATAGTTGAGGGAGGTGTGTTCTCATCATGCCTCCTCTTCTTGTTACTGCTCCCTGCTGGACTCCAGCCTTCCAGCAGCCTCCTTTCGCCAAAACCCTTTTGCTGCCTCATCCTTCACCTCGTGCTTCTGTTGATTCTTAATGCAACTGATGATTTTATTTTCAGTCTGACGTCTGATTCCCTTTGGTAAGAGTGTTCAGCTGCTGGAGAAGCTGATATCCATCCAGCTCATACCCATCCTGCCAGCCCCTCCTCTTCCCTGAACTTCCCATTGTATTGCTGAAATGGTATAATGCTTTTCTCTCCCCCCTCAATCAAATGATGGCTCCCTGCTGAGCCCAAATGCTGTGTTTTGCACAGTCCTTACTCCAGCCAAAACCTTGTACGACACTGTGTGCAGTGGGGAGCAATAAGTGAGCATTTAATCAGATTTGCCACACATAATGTTCAGGAAAATCAAGCACTTCTGTATACATTATAGGTTTAATAAAGGATGGGCAGCGCTCCTCTTCCATAAATTACCTGACAGTTCTTCCTGAACATAGGCTTCAAATGCATACATGGTGATTTATATATACATATCTACGTACATGTGTGTGTGTGTGTGTGCATATGTGCACGTGTTTATTTTCAGTTCACTACATCCTAGCTTGAAAGGGAAAGGGCTTGAGCTCTGGATTACCTTTTCAAAATTGTCTTTCAAAAGTAAGAAAGAAAGAGTTGAAATCTAATAATACACCAAGTTATGCTGATGATGATTTCGCAGTGAACCATGAAGACATTTATGTTACTATTTTTGTGAAGGGATATTGATCTGCAAAATATGAAATTAGAAAGTTGCTGTTCTAGCCTAAAGCAGACAACTGCCTTGCAAATGTTTAAATATGATCTGAGGAAATATTAAAATAAACATCCTCATATCAGGAATCTTCAGTTATCTATGAGCTAGCAAAGAACAGGAAAAGACATGGTCACTGTGCTTTTCTCAAATTATTAGGAAATAAATATCTCGAGAAAGAAACCCAAGACTGTCACTGAAAGAGTTCACTTGTAATTAAGAAGCCACTGGAGAAATATTCAAGGAGGCAAAAGTGTATAAGTCAGAGAAATCTGTAGACAGATAACATAACAATCACGGTTACATTAAAATTTGTTACATAGCTTTAGGTAAACACACATATCCCAAGAAGTTTTTTGCAATTCATAGTTGCAGAAAGGGAAGTGAATGAGAATGGATGCCTGTTTAAAATATTAGAGAACTGATCCTAGAAAAAAGGTAAAGCTATCTAACCAATGTAATGGCCATCCGGGTGAAAAAAAAAACAAAGTTAAGCCAGAACTCTCTGAAGTTTGTGCCAAAGGATTTATTTTGGACCTGACTTAGTAAATCACTTTCTTAGGTTTGGTTTCCTTCTTCCTAATGTTGCAGATTTAAACTCATTTATCACATTTTGAGAGCCTGAAGACTTTCAGCTGTCACTTATGCAGTATAGTGTAGCCACTTGCACAGGAGATTTTTTATGTGAAAAGTTAATTAGTTAATTTTCCACTGACAGAAAAATGGAGCAACTGGAATGATTGCTCAGGAGTTAGAAAGACCAGGCACTGCTGTCACAGGCAGCTATCCTAGGCAGGATCTTTACTGAGGATAACTTTTCCGTTGATGTGCAAGAGTTTTCTTGAAAGTCGGTAGACATTTTCATTTTATTCATCATTGATTAATCAGCTCAGAGTAGCCACAAGATGTCATTGTGGCCCTACTAAGATAAACGTTGTTGAGGCTGAAAAAGTACAAATAGCATAAATTAGAAACCATACCTAAAACTGCAAAGAATTATTTTATCATATATTAAAAAAATGTTTTGAAACATTTTCCATATTTTTAATGCTGTTACTTTGGAATACAGAAAATTTGACTGCATGGGTTCTTCAACATTGTCAGCCTTCTGGAAGCCTTTGCTGCTGGGGCAAAAATTATTTTAGATGAGAAGAAACATATGCTTGTATGAGGTGAAACCAACACAGAAATAAAATACTAGAAAATAAAATCAGAAAATCGCAGAAACACTATGTATACTTAGAAGTATTTAAACTTTCTTTTTGTGCTGTTTTGAATTTCTATTATTCCTTTGGGACTATTCCCACACACAGAAAATTATGATTTCATGTAGTACAAAGTTCTTGAAAGCAGAGGTTTTCATTCTTTTTGAGATTTTCATGCATATGAGGATGTAATAAAGAAAAGTTTCGATGACTGACTATGATATTCTCCCAAAATAGGAACACTAAAAAATGTAATGACTATTACTTTTGGTACAATTAGATAAAATTTTCAGACCTGATTGCTTTTATTTGGGCTCCCAAAATCAATTTAATTATGAGCCAAAAGATTTGGGGGGAAGCTTAGGGTCTTTGATGAATATTGAACAGGCCACAATATAATTTAGGTGTTATGATATTTAACATTTAGATGTTTCACCAGTTATTTCAAAGTACCCCATACAGAGACTGGGAATGGGGGCTATGTAGGGTTTCAGGGATTCACACTAAATTATGAATCACTAAACACACACCAAATGCCAGTGAGAAAGTCTGACTTGCTCCTGCATCTTGCAGAGAGAGAAGTGCCCAGTTCCACGATTCAGAAAGGTAACTTCACTCTTTTGAAGCTCAGTATTACTATAGGTCAGTATTCTCCAAGGTACAATAAAGAAGTTCACTATTGAGTAATTAACCCAGAAGAAGAAAAACAAACCAACAAAACCAAACCAAAATCACCTTACCAGATGTACATTTAATATATTTATTTAGAAGAGGAACCTGGAGAAACACACTGATATTTAGTGAGTTGTGCCCAAAGCCCACAACTGGAATGCATAAAGGAACAGAAATTCTTTGATGATGTTAGAATATCACTCCTCTAAGAATTTTGATTCTATAAAAAATTATGACATTTCAGAATTTTCTACTCAAAAATGAAAAATATAAATGTTCTTATTAAGAAATGAATGCAGTGTAAGGTTATCTTTTTGTTCTGGTATCACAGACATTTCTGCTCTAATTACTGTACATGACCTGAGTCACTGTATCTTCACTGAAACTTCATTTTTCTTCCTAAGTCAACCCATGTTCTGTTAATTAATGAACCTGGTTTCAATTACATCTTAGAGAAATTTACAGTAACTGAATGATCCTCAGAGTCTGTAGTCTGACTCCCAGTACAATAATTATAGTTAGGAGAAATTTCAAAGGGACCCTTATTTCTAAATATAACCCTTTTTTCTGATTAAATAATTATACACTTGTTCAGCACCTCTCACACACTTTATGAACTCCAAGCATAATTAGCTTAGCTATGTGAAAAAAGTTTTTTTGTAAAACAAAAAGGAAAAAGCAAAAAATAATGCTACTTGGAGTAACAGAATTCCCTTGGCACTGATGGGATTAAGATATGGTTATTGTTGTTCCTTCTTGAACATAGAAATGTTACCCAGAGAGTGATAAATGGTTTGAGTATTATAACAAGGAGTATCTCTGCTATCACTATATGGAGCTGTTTTATGCTTTTTGGACAAATATTTTGCAACAGCTAATGATCCTCGAGATCTCACTTTTCTTGTATAATACCATTATAATCTGGTAATAGGACAAAAAACCTATAAAGAATGCTGATCAAAGCTGTAGCCAAAAGGCATAAACTTACAGTTAGAATTACAAATACATGAACATTTTTCTGTGATATGTGAAACAGAAATTGGCCATTGGATGTTTTTACTAATTTTTTTCTAGACATATTTTAGAGTCTAGATGAAAATCCATTCTTCTTTATTTTATTATTTTCTGTTGTTTTTTTTTTCTGTGCCTATGTCTAAAATTATCAACAGAAAGCTTGTACCACAGTGAGAACACAGCTGAGGTCTTACAGCCAAATTATATTTATATTTTGGGCTAGATGATAAGGATCTGTAAACATATTCATGTTCAGAATGTAACAGACAAAAGCAAAATGAAGTCATCAGAAGACAACAATGATTTTATGGAAAAGTATTCAGGAAAAAATATCTAAGAAGAGGAAGAATGTTCAAATAACAGCCTCAAAGGGACTATTGTGGTAGGAATTCTCGGTGATGAGACATGGATGTGGGATGTGCCAGCTGAGATGTTTAAAGAAGTGGTGCTGAGAGAGTTGTTGTCTGGCAGATAGTCTCAACATATTATCTCCACTACAAAGATATACAAGAAGTGAAAAAGGCAGAGAGCATCTTTGAACCATCTTTCAATGGGAAGACAATGTGTATAAGGCCAGTGATTACTTATTAATAATTTCTAAGAAGGAAGTGGGGAAGTGAATTACCAAAAAGAGGCTTTCTGAGAATCTGAATCCCTGAAAAGCAAGGAAAGTATGCAATGAAAAATCTATGCTTTTTCATGAGGTGACACCAAGCAAAAATCTGTAACATCAGATAACATGAAGATTAATATAGGAAGAAATAAAACAAAAGATTTTTGGGGAAAAATATGTCAAATGATTGTGACTGGGCATCACATAGGAATCTTAGTTGTTGAGAAGGTTTGATAATGAGTTACTTCTACCAAAATAAGAATATTCTTTTGAATGATGAATAAGGTAAGATTTGGTAGACTATGCAGTAAGGTTATTCCCATTGTGGAAAAAATGAAATCTTTTGGCTGAGAAACCTGGATTATGGTAAGACATGAAATGTGTTAGTTGGACAAGTCTTCATGAAATAATAAATAAAAATAGGGAAAGGAAATCTGGAGAGTGCAAAACATTAGACTGACATCACATCAGTGAATTCATGATAATACACAAAACATTGATTCAAAGCAAATGTTCATCATCTGATGAAAATAAAATGCTTCTATTCCTTAGTGGGGATTTCCATGATGCACACATGCATCCACTACCTGGATAAGTCAAACTCCTCGTACTCTGTTACAGAGTTGGGGGCTGGAAAATTTGTCTGCTGCACTTCTGGGTCCTCATCAGTCTGCTGAGAGTATGTGAGGAACAAGGAGTCCAGATATATCGAAGGTCAATTTTATTTGAAAACTTTGTAAATGAAACTCCGTTATATAAAATTAAATTCTTGATTGTTAGGAAATTTCCAACAGATTTTTTCTGCTGTGAAATAGAATGTTCCTGCCCTGTCCTTCCCATCAGGTTCCCATAGAATGGAATTCTGATATCCTGTCGGCTCTAATCACAAATGTCTACTTGAGCGCCAGTTTGGCTATATTATGCTGCAGTAGACTTACAAAACAATTGAAATCTGCATCCTTGAATTTTTCATGGAATTGAGAGAATTATTAAAAAATTTGATTCAGTTCACCTGCTTTCTGATTTGATTTAATTTGGCACATAAGCATGTATAGGTCAGGGAGCATGAGAGGATCTATATGTTGAATCAATGAATTTTATTTTGTCACTAAGTGTTGTTTTGTCATGGGTACTCCTGACATTCTAGCTTTTCATGTTTTGGATATCCCTGTATAATAAACTATTAATATTACATTTAGCTGGAATAGATTTCAACACAGTATGTTCCCTCTTCTTTCCTTTTGTGAGAAAGTTTTGTGAGAAAGTGTTCTTTTTACTACCTGTTCTCCAAGTATCAGCTAATAGCTTTATTTGAAAAATATATCTCGAGTGAGATAGTTCTATCTATATGCATATGTACTATGAATTCTAGGATAAAATTATTGTTGTTAGTATTTTTACCTCTGTTTTCCATTCTGCTTCAACTGTGACAGTACAGAGCAGTATGAAGACAATATGTTTTTGTCTATATGATTTAGAAAAAATTCAGTCAGATAAAATTTGACTTGAAAAAATTTGATTCAAAGATCAAGCAAGATTTTTCACTTCAGAGACGTTTTTAAAGATTGATCCATTTCTGTCCTGGCTCCTTGTTTGCTTTGCTGCTTTAGATATCCCTCCTGTATTGAACTGAATCATCTCAACCTTTCTCACTCAGGTTAAGATGCTTTTGTAATAGGAATGATGATTGACTCAAACCAAAATTTTCAGCCTGGTAGCATTATTTAAAAACACAAGCAATTCCAGGTCTTCCCTGTGGAAAGATGTTTCCAATACAAAGCCCATTGATTACAAAGGAAAAATTTTCACTGTCCTCTTCAGGGAGAGAACATCAGCATGATCCTTATCATTCATATATGATTTGTGTTTGGGTAAAGAGCAGGGATACTCTGAATCAAATTCCTTTATGTGGAAGCACCATATTTATTACAACTGTGGGAAAGATGAAAATTAAATTATTAATGTGGCATTTAAGCAAGGATTTTTTTCCCTAATTGCTCATTTGCAGTATCAATAGCAAATAATAATAACATAAAATGCTGGGCTTATTATTTATAATTTACATAGCATTGAAAGAGGTATATCTGACATACACAAGGACTATTTTTACAATCAAGTATCAAGGCAAAAATTTCAGTTTTTCTTGATTCCGTGATAGAATTATAGGCTTTCATATTTAATTTGGTTGAGTCTGGAGTGAGCCCCATGATGGAGAAAAGAAGAAATTACTGGAATACGCAGAAAGAAGGGAGGTCAATCAGTTATGTAAAGAAATCCAGTATTTAAGGCCAAATAATTGCCTGTGGAAATGGTCACTCTCCTTCCTTAACCCATACTGGAAACACTTAAGCTCATTTTCACCATTCCAGCACTTTGCTCTTCACTACAGTGTGTCGCTCAGTCAGATAAGCCAGCGTTACTAACAGAAATATTATGCTAATCCCTGGTGACGTTCAGTATACATGAGTGTCTGTATATTTAATGTGAAAATTTATCTTCTGCAAAATACGAATACTAATCATTTGTCTCAGTTCAAGACCTTACCTTCCAGTCCCATACTCAAAGCTGTAGATAATCCTCAATCTCTCTGAGAAAATATGGGTAAAATGAAGGTCTTATATTCTGATTTTACATCGTCATACTAGTTGGAATCTGAATTCTCTAAATTAAAGAAAAAAACAACCAAAAACCACTGTACTAATATTTTGGATTTTTTCCCACATGATCTTACTTCTATATAATTCAAGACACTTTTTATCATGTCAAATGACGAAATGTCTTTGGTCAGTAATGCATCAAAATCAATGTGGTCGATGAAAAATATAATGTTGGTATTTTAATACATATCTGAAGAAAATTAAATTTTAAACCTCTTAATTCGGTAATATGAATTCAAATTTGTGATATAATACATTTTATAGGTATGTGTTGACAGTGGTGGGATTTTTTATGTAAATATTATAAAAATCTTGAGTAGGGACTATTTAGATCAGTAAAAAAGTAAAAAATTATTTTTGTGGCAAGCAGCTTGAATAACTTCAAAACAACTAAATGATCTAAATAATTTGAAATTTATTTGCTTTAGTTTTGGACATTATCTATGGAGGCGATTTAGACCACAAGTCCTTCCTGTGCTTTTTAAGATTTGTTTCAGTGCTAGAAACAGTAATTTGTATTTTGCCTGTTTTATTTTCTTTACATATTTTGTCATCATCCCATGCTTGGGTTCAAAACTGTGGAAAAAATCTCCCACAACCAACCATCACCACTTCTTTTGAGGGGAGGGATAATACTGTACTTTCTTGTTATTATTGCATAACTGTCTGCTTACAATTTTTTTTTTTTTTCCTCTGGTTTTCTTTGTATTTGTATGGTTATGGAACTCTACAATTTGTTTTAACATCTTTTGCAGGAAATCACTTACTTTGTCTTTAAACAGCTCACAAGGCATCTTTAATATCCTCTTGTTTTTCAAAATTCTTATTTATTCAGAGATCAGACAGAAACAATAAGTAATACTATCAGAAATTAAAAAAAATAGTATTAAGCAAAGGACTGTTGTGAAAATTTGCATCTCACAACTTAAGCAAAAACTAGTCTTGAGTAAAGAGGTACTTGGATTTGGAACATCTGTGGTAGCATAGTTAGCTTCAGAAGTGGCAGGAAAATGCACAGTGCTCCATCAGCAGTTAAGGTAGCACATACACACCCATTTGAAAAGTGGTAAAGGGTTAAATCAGCAGACTTTGTACTGTAACACCAAGATTTCCTTCTATTTTTTTCCAAAAGTTTTGCACTTAAAAGGAGCTGAACTGAGAGTTGTCAGAAAAGACACAGTGACAGGAAAAGTGAGAGAAAAAACAAAGAAGCAGCTGACATGAGGTGACTAACATGAGGCAAAAATCAGCAACTAAAAAAAAGTTGTGATTTTTAAAATTTGGGGGTTTTATAGAATGAAGCTTCCCTGATGAGGATTTTGCTAGTTTTTGAATGTGTGCATAACTAATGACAGCTCTGGTGCTCTCAGTTGTGTGCTAAGCAGAAATGACATGCGAAAGTCCTGGGTGGAAGGAGAAAAACAGAAAATAGAAGGGACTCGTGGAAGGTCAATGGCTCAGTCATGAACAGGATGAAGGTCTGTACCTCTCTGTGCAGTGGCCTTTCTGCTGAAATACACAGTTTGCCTGATCTTACATTATATAGTTTAGAAGAACTAGAGTTTATCTCGAGGATAGAGAGAGAAAGCCACACAGCCAAGAAATCTAGTTGAATTATTCTATGAGCTCACCTCCAACACCATTTTGAATGCACTCTGTAAAGCTGGCACCATCTGACACATATGAAAGAAGAATGACTGGCTTTCCCCCTAAAGAGTGATATTGCAGCTGGTGGGAAACTGTGAGGGAAGCACACAGTAATAGTCTTAATGAGTACAGAAAGCTATTAAGGTACGCATAGAGGAGACTCCTGGAAAAAATAAACTCTAGGAGGTAAGCCATAAAATACTCAATAAAATACTCTGTTTAGTCATCTACTGCATATGGATGTGTACAAATATACACCAACATAAAAACAAACACAAAACAAAACCAACCAACCAAATGATAGAACAAAATAAAAAACCACCAAAAAACAAAAAAGAGAAGACGAAAGTATCGGTGTCATACACAGATTGAACTACATGCATTTGATAAATAAAAGTGAAGTAATTTTATCCATCACTAATAAAAATATAAGTATTTTCTTCACATTGCAATATCTGAATTAACCAGAGATATTGCATTATACATGGAGATTAGACCAGAACTGAATTCAGCAGAAATGGAGAAAGAAGACATAGAATTTTAAGTAGTTCTGTGATACTGCAGCCAGTGTGACTGCTCTGAAGATTTGCTGCCCCTAATGAATAATGCATAGAGTATGATTTCTTTCGAGGGAATTACAGGCTACCTAATGAAGACTTTGAAGACTTTGTTGCAATTTACCTGCCTGAAGTGAACTAAAAAGAAAGAAAAAATCTAGATAGCTCATTATCAAACAAAATAGTATCAACACTAGAAAAAAATAGCTTATTGCCTTCGTTTCCAGTTATTCTCTCACTTGTTTTTTGTCTGAAGATTCATCATTAAAAATAAGACATTTCCCATGTTAGGAACAGAAGCAATTTGCACCTCACTAAATAAATAATTTTTTTATTTCTATATTGAGGTAAAAAGATGAATGACAATATGTTGTAATATTCCCCTAAAGCTAATTTCCATATGCTACCCACCAAAGATACAAGGACATAGAATATTTATTTTATACATTTTTTTCCTTTGTCTTTTCTTCTTAACTTTCAAATCAGGAGTGAGTTTGTTTGAATGTATTTATTGTTGCATATTACATTTGACACTTCTGATTTTGTCTGGAGTTTATGGATGATAAAATAACATAGGGAAGGGAAAGTAAAATTAAGAATCAATATGTCTGCTATGTTTAATGTGAAGACTTTTATTCATCTGTAAGGAGCTGAAGGCACTTCAGTGACTTCACTCCGTAATGTGTCATACAGCAGTAAAGAAGGGAATGCAATGAACAACACCATCCACTCTGGAACGATTCCTGAAAGGATTACTGTAATTACTGAACAGTCCAGAAGGCTGAAAGAATTTGCTTGTGTGGGATAGGCACAAGTACTGATTCTGAGTGAATTGGATGTCAGCTACGTTAATATAACAATTATGTCTTGTTTTGGTTTTCTAATTACCATGGTAAGAAGTAAGAATTGAAAAGACATCAGAAGTCTACCCTAAATGAATGTCAAAACAGAACATATTATTCCCTATAGAAGCTCCCTTGCAGTGCCAAACCTTCTAAGTAAACACTGCTTTGTAGTCTAGTCTCTCTTCCCTGCCTCTGCACATTCTGAAAAGTCTGCTTTGTACTGCAATTGATTGGAAGATATTTGGTGATTATTTGGTTTGTCAACACACAGAATATTTTGCCCACAGTAATGGCTTTGCTAAAGTGCCTAGGGAAGAGTCCAGTTCTTGTACAATTTCAGCTGCTTTTATCAGCTCTATGGTAATATAAAACCTGGAGTTATGATAAACCTTATTGCAGAACCTTGTGTCCAGGCAGTGGCTCAGTTTGTTACTCTGCAAGGAAGTATTTCCTGGACCATAATTTCTAGGTGAAATTTAGTTCAAGTATCTGTGCGAAAAACAACCATACCATCCTTCCTTATTTGCATTTATTTAAGTATAGAAAAGTAAGTGGCCAGAATCCATTTTACAAATTATGATTGAAAAAACCCAACTCTATTTTTAATGCAACACAGTTATTAATTTTGAGATTAAAAAACATTGTCTTCATACAGCTAACAGAAAAATACAGTTTTTATAATTGATTGCAAGACAGATTCTGTGACAATGATATTAAAGAACTGTTGGAGGATTTATCTACAGTTTTCAGTAACAGCTTCAGGTAGAGACAGATTTTCCAATTGCAGATCTGATCAAATAATTTTTTAAAATTAATTTAAAAATTACTCTTTTGCTCTTTATTAATAATTAACTATGTGACTAATTTTATTCATGTAATATATACAGTATATTTTCCTACTCTCTGGGTAGCACAAGGTATAAAGAATACAGAAATGATGATCAAAAGAAAAGCAGTACTTAGATATTATAGTAATTTGTCTTCAGCTCTACGCTTCTGTGCTGCGGAGACACATGGTTTCTGCAGAAAAAGGGACAGGGCACACACTGAAATGAAGTACTCAGACATTGGTTCCTATATATGCTATAAGTGGTCCAGGTTGTTCTCCAGCCATTCGGGGCTTTATACCTGACTTTCAAATTATGGCTATTTTAACTCAGTTTAACCTGTCTTTTATCGTATTTACTACATTCATATACATATGAGAAAAGAGAAAATGAAAATGAAATTAATTTAATAAAATTAATAGCTGAAATTTTCAGCTAGCATATATATATATTATTCTTTATAGTTGAATAACCTTTTTAGTATTTAGAATTCTATATAGGGGAAGTTCTGCTCTATGAGCAATAAAAATTAAAAGGAACATGTCTGAGGACAAAGCACAGCACCATGCAATATGCTGACTCTATATAGTTCCTCCTCATATGATGAAATTTATTAAACATGTTTTTCATAAATAACATTTAAATTACAGTTCCTAAAAGAATGTAATGAGCTAGTGTTTCCCATCAAAAGCTAAGTGGGAAAGTGATTAATTATCAGCAGAAGACATGAGAAAATTTCATCAGTAGCTCTGAGTTGGTATTAGATGTTTGCTCATATATACTGATGTTAATTTGTATGATATCTTACTTGATCTCTATGTAACTTGATAAAAAAATCTGAAATTTTATGTACTTAAAAAGTGTAATTAAATTTACATAGCAATTCTAAAATAAACTGGTAATACAATTAGCCCAGAAGTCTATGATCTTCCTTCTTTTTCCTTGATCTTATGGTATATCAGACAGTGGATTACTCACAAAATTAAAGCTATGTGATAGGAATTATTCAGAAAAATGTAGCTGATAAAGAGTTGCTTATTTTTACCAGATATATGCACTAATATTTACCCTCAACTCAAGCTTTTTAATTTGATATGTTTTCTTAAAAGATAGGCTCCTATAGAGATGTTGAAATTATTTGCTGTCATGGTAACGTGCTTTGTGTTGGGATATTTTAGCAGGCCTGCTGTTATCCTCTTTTCTCTGTGTGTTAATTAACGCACATAGCCCTTTTCATGTAAGTATAGCTTAGTCATCTCTAAAGTGGGTATATGAGTTGAACACCCCAGAGGTGCAGTTTCAAGTTGAATCACTGGATGTGGTGATGCAGTGTGTAATACAGGCCGACAACTAGGAATTTACTGTTGTATTCACTGTCAAGCCACGCTAAGCAAAAGAGAAGGAAAGGTGTTGTTTTGAAAGCATTCACTTGCCAGGCAAGAGTGGTGGGCTTCTCAGAAACATTCAGCTTTGATCGCAATAGCCACCCAAACTGATGGGAGATTTTATGAACTCCAAATGAATTCCTTCTAAAATGAGAGGAGTAAAACCATCAGAGTTATCAGCGCTGCAATGTCAGACAACTTGGTGCTCGCCAGACAACAACAGTGGCTGCAGTTCATGAAGCACAATCACAGTGTTGCTTCATGGCAGACCTGAGGTTTATGGTCTTCAAGTTATGTCTCTAACAGGCTTCCTTTGATAAGGTGTTGAAATGTGCTCTTTTAACCAGGCACTGTCACAAAATCATGTCCCTTAGGGCAAATATAAAACTTATATGGTTTCTGTCTCAGCTTTTAAATAGGGATCAAAACCAATGATATAGCAAATAACGTTTGTATCCCAGCTTTGATGTTCACATTTCATTCCTGTCACAGGGGCCTGGGCCACCTTGGAGTCAATGAACATTTCTTTCTTGTGTCTGCAGGACTGCGCATCCTATACCATCCTTCTGACTCTGTTAGTCCAGTCCCCTTAGACCATTCATTTATATATCACAGTTTCTGTAGGAACTGATGTGATAAATATTTTAACAAACATTTATTTTGAGGGTATATACAGTGATCAGTGTCATAGAAAGATCCCTTACTTTCTCCCTCCCTTTTCAGAGGGAACAATCCACTTACTATCCTGCATAACATGAGGTACAGAAACAAGACAAAACAATGAGCTTGGGGTCGTTTTACAGCCATCTTTAATGTATATAGACTCTAAAAGCCTATTTGTCTGTATTGAACATTTGCTCATGTGATGTGTAGGCTGTTGTTATGCAATTAATTTGTCCTGAATATCTTGCATGGGAATACTACTGTTTGGATTTAATGAACTTATAAAGATAGTTAATAAATATTTACAAGAATCCCTTACATCTTTAACAATTACCACCTTTTCCAGTGATATAAATTCTAGTCGAGAATTTTTCTTCAGAATGTTTTGTTCTGTATTCATAGAATCCTAGAATGGTAGGGGTCGGGAAGGACCTTAAAGATCATATAGATCCAACCTCCCCAGTCTCAAGCGTTCCTGGGCAGGGACAATTTTCACTAAACCAAATTGCTCAAAGCTCCATCCAGCCTGGCCCTCCAGGGATGGGACAGCCACAACTTCTTTGGGCAACCTGTTTCAGTGTCTCTTCACCCTCACAGTAAAGAATTTCTTCCTAATATCTAATCTAAATCTACTCTGTAGCAGTTTGAAACCACTTCCATGTCCTGTCACTGCATGCACTTCTAGAAATTGACTCTCCATCTTTCTTGTAGGCTCCTTTCAGGTACTGGAAGGCCTCAATTCAGTCACTCTGAAGCCTTTTCTTCTCCAGACTGAACAAATCCAGTTCTCTTAGTCTTTCCTTGTAGGAGAGGTGCTTCATCCCGTAATCATCTTGGTGGCCTCCTCTGGACTTGCTCCAACAGAGCAATGTCCTTCCTGTGCTCATTCTAATGTCATTTTTTTCTTTTCATACTAAAGAATAAGTGAGAAGTAGGTTTCACATTATGCCCTTTTGTATCTAAACTATAATTTCTTAGTATTTTCTTTTTTCAGATTACATCTAGTCCTAGAAATATAAACAGAATATTAGTAAACATATATTACAGAAACTTGTATATTGGAATGAAGGCTATTTGCCTGCTTTCTAAAGAATTAAAAATGGTTACTTCAGGATAATTAATGCACAACAAGAAATCTGAAAATGTGTAACAGTTTAACCCTGGTCTTGAATAGAGAAAGGCTTCTTTTGCAGGTCTAACTGGAGTGTCAGACTGCTGATCTCGATGCAGTAATTAGACAAGGAGTTACAGATGCATGTCTTCAGAGCCCCAAGATTTTTTTTCAACCACAATATAGCAAAGGTTTGCAGGAGTTTATGAGTGGAGACAACTATTTTGTTCTGATTAGCTGAGCTGCAACCAGCACTCACACCATGTCCTTTAGAGTCTAAAATTCTATTTAGCAAGCATAACTAAAGTGCAGGTCTTCAGAGACACCAATATTGTTGAGATATAGTATTCTGTAAAATATTAAGGGGTGGTGCTCTTCAAAAAGACATTGAAAAACAGTGCGCTACAGTGTTTTCAACAATCAAATTGCAAGTATAAAATATGCATAACAGCACAACACCAGGGATATAATTCTAGATCGCTAGCCTTGCATTCAGAATGCCATAATATATCTTACCTCTCTGTCCCTCTGTTGCATTCGTTTTATTCAGGTAATAGCTCAGACACAGACTGAGTCTCAAGCCTCTCAACCTATGGGAAACAGTTTACTATCTATGAAATGAGGATATGGCATGGGTTTCCTTATTTAAGCATTCTCTCATTGTGTTTGCTATTTACATTTATTTTTCTTGTTTCTATGTGTTGCACCTAACTTAACCAGGTCATTTAACCTGTTTAACTTTACATTTGACTTAGCTCCATTTTCTCATAGGTGTCTATGTGCTGCAGCAATGAGAAAGGAAAACTGTCTCAGCTTCCTAAGGAATGGCTCTATTTTCTTATTTAATGAAAGTGACATCGCAGAAAAGCTAATTGAGTAACTATGAACGATGATGCTCCAATCTTTGCTGCAAATACAGAAAAAATGCCAGTTATATAATCAACATGGTCTAAGTATTTGCTAGTGCGATGGTACCCAATGTGCCATGTGAAAGGTTTTAATTCAAAACCTTGGCCAACTACTGTGTTTTCATGTCTAGAAGTATTTTCAAACTTGTGTAAAAATTGTCAAACATCTTGTGATGAGTCCTTCCTTCCTTCCCTCCTTCCTTTCTTCCTTCCTTTTACTGAAATAACATTCTATTTACACATACTGAAAATGCAAGATCTCAGTTTTCTATTATGAATTTTTTAAAAGAAGAAAAAAAATCTACATTCAATATAAAGACATTTCAAAAAATCAAAAAGAAAATGAAACATTGTTTGGAAGAGTGACAACTTCTGGTTCACTGCAAACAATTTTTGTGGGGTTTTTAGTTTTATTTATTTATTTTGTTTGTTTGTTTTGAGAAGATCATAAAAGCAATTCTCTTAATTTTGAGTCAGTTTTCTACATGACCAGTGAAACAAACAATCAGCTTTTTGCACAGCACCTTTGTGTGCCAGTTGTCAATCTGCCAGTGTGGCACTAATGCTGTTTAAACAAAGCTGGTTTTGTTACATTGCCGGCAGCGGAGCCAGTGAGTTGTAATGATGGGAACTGGAATCGGCTCTTCCCTGGAAAATGAAGCAGTGACTCTGAACAGGAACTTGGCTAACTACATAAATGTGCCATATTTGCATCATGAATTTTTAATGTGCAGCATTTCAGATAAAAATTAATTATTTTTATGAATCATAAATAAAAAATATATGGCCAACTTAAATGTGGTCAGCAAGAAACTATTCTTCATTGTATAATAAATGGTAAGAAATGTGAATACATAATTAAAGGCAGCTTACAGTACCATGATTTTTAGAAAAGTAGCCAGACTGGTAAAGCTGCCAGTGGCAAGACCATTTTATTTCATTTAATAAACTTTTAGTTGTTGGATCAAGCCCAGTCTTACAGAGCGCTGGACTTTGCCAGACACATTTCTTATTCATAAAATAAAGGCAAAAACCCTGGGACCTCCTTCCCATTTACAGTTGGCTAATTAGATGGTGAGCAAGACAGCAGAAGCAATGCATAAACCAATTGCAAAGCATTTTGTGTGCTGAATCAGGGAAATTAAAACTCCATTAAGTTATGTACAAAACTATAGCAGTAATTTAGAGAAACATAAGCATAAGAGTAATTTCTCTCCTGATGGGAATGGCTGAACGTCATACTCTCTAAGATTTCTTCCTCTTTGAGCTACAGATTTGGTATTACATTCAGCCACAAGCAGGTGGTAAATATTTACTGCTGGCAGTGCTTATTTGGGTTAAATGACTTAATAACTGACAACAGCTAATTGAAAACAGCTTGGGATCCCCCAACACACTCTTAACTACTCTAACTTAGATTGTAAAAGTCTAACACTCTGCTGTCTGATGTACAAGGCAGTTGTAGAGGAAGTTAAGCAAGATTAACAGATGGCTCAGAGACTGCTGCAGGGAAGAAGGGTCTCAGATGCTCATATCTTATAAGGTGAGCAAAGCAATTCTCTTGGTGGATAGATTTCACCTGAGTACCCAGGAGAGCCTTCCAGTCTTCAAGCTGGCATGAATGATAAGAGCTGTGAAAAACTCTTCTGTAACTGTCAGTTTTGACATGAGGAATGATCTGGCCTTTACAACTTGTGGTGGAAAAGACACAGCCTTTCTTTTCCTTCCAGACTTCACAAAGTTGTGTGTGCTGGAAGAAGAATCTTCTTACTTGCTGTTTGTATGAAAATAATTTTATACTCTTGATTATCTTGTCCATTCTTAGAATAGATCTTAGAAAAAATTCCTTCCCTGAAAGGGTGGTGAAGAATAGGAACAACATGCCCAGGAAAGTGGTGAAGTCACCAACCCTGGAGGTAAAAGCTCTGCAGACATGGTCCTTAGGTGGATGGTTTAGTGGCGGGCTTGGCAGCGTTAGGTTTATGGTTGGATTAGATGACCTCCAGAGGTCCCCCCCTTCAAACCCCAACCCTCCTGTGATTCTGTGTGAGTGCACTAACATCTTCTCGTGTAGTGGGGAGCCAAACCTTCATATTCAATACACAATTACTCCATGGACATACACCTTTGCTTGCTTTGTTTATTTTCTGTTCTCTTTCTCTATGATTGCTAAGATTTTTTTTTCTAGCTGTTTTGATGCTGAAGAAGTGAAACAACTTTTGTAGCCTCTTCTGCTATAATACCAAAAGGTTTGTCTAATTTATAACTTATCTGAATTTTGATCACAATAATAAAATATTTTAGCAGCACCACATTTTCAAGAGTTATATACAGAATTGACTACTGTGGTATTTCAACTCATACTACAGTAAGTCCATTCTGGATGATATAGAAATATATTATTTTTGGGATGACACTACTGCAATATCTCTTTTATTAAATTACATGCTGCTGCTGCAGACATTGTTACTATTAGCAAGTAAAATAAATAATAGTAGTAATATACTGTTTGTTAGTTGTTTTATGTAATTTATAAAATTCAAATAACACTGGGTATTTTTACTGCATGCACATACACCAGAAACATGCCGTTTTGGTGTATTCGTTTATACAAGAAGAAGTTATTGTGTCACATTACTCTATTCACATCAGGTTTCCTGCTGCAGTAGAATACAAATGGTTTGGACTACTGCATTTATTAATAAGTCAACATTTAAAATTCAATATATAATGTTTGTGCTGTGGTTTTTGTACAGGAGATTTTCAGGGGAAATATTGTGATTTTTTTAAGGATTAAAAATACAGTAAAGACTTTTAGGATTTGAACATTTTACTAAAAGCAGATAGTAATAGAGGTGAAATGACACACTTCTGCATTACAAAAAAACTTCTCCTTGTTCAGTGCAGAGTATCACAAGAGAATTGAAACCATGATATTGGATTTGTGTCAGATACAAACACATATGGTAACAAATTAGACAGGCTGATAAAAAGTTGTAGTATGCCAGCTTGTGTGGAAAAAAAAATAAAAAGTCTGTGGTAGTACAGTAGGTTTCTCTCATCGCTAAGAGAAGGACGTGCTACACTTATGCAGTGTGTTTGCCTGGCTCTGGATTTCAAGTGTCTTTCCACTTTAGCCACAACTGCAGCTGAAGTGTTTGTTTCAGAACAGCATGTGTCATAAATAGTTTTATAAGAGCTTGGTTTGATATAACCCCTCAGAAAGCTGCAGGCCTGTTAAATGATGAAATGTAAATTTAATATTTCATATTGGTAATCTAGACAAGACCATGCTTGTCTATCTTCTGGGTGCATAAGTACCTTTCTTTTTTGCTCTCTTTTTTTTAACCTGTATCAATGGTGCTTGCATCTTCTTAGAATTCAGTCAGTACACAGTGCTTGTCTACATCAACACTGTTGAGCAAGTTGCTGAATTTCAGCTCTCATGAAATTAATTACTCCTTTCATGTAAGCCACAATTATGCAACTACAATTCCAAAACACATCATGGCCTTTAGTGTCCTTACACTCATAATATATTATGCTTTTCTGAAGCAGGTCAGCCATGAGAACTAGCAGGGCTCTTTTCTTAGGCAGAGACACTGCTGTGCTCTCTGATATTGAGGCACTCTATTGATGATCAAGAAGAAAACTTATATTCCCTTGTGCTTCTTAAGTAAAACTTACATTACTTAGAGCTTGTGACATTGAAAAGTGTTTAAAACCAGGTAAGTATTATCCTTCTGTATCAAAATATTTTTTAACTTTGATTCTTGGTTGTTTTCTCTTTCATTTACTGTTGTTTCTTTAACCCAGGAGACTAATATATCCAACATGTTCACTGCATTATCCAGACGTATCACCAGCTCCTGTAGTCTCAGAAAGAATGAACTCTACCAAGTCATTCAGCTTCACATTTAGCTATGGGTCTAAGGAATAGAACTAAAATGCTTGGGGTCTCGACTAGCACTATATCTGGATAAAAGAGAATACTTTCTACAAAGTAAAACTTTGTTATCATATCTTTTTTTTTCTCTTTTTCTGTGAAAACATAGAATCAAGAAAAATTCAGACACTGTCCTAAGCAGAATCTCTATAATTTTTTGGTAGATTGTCTAACTTTTAATACTAAGGAATAACAGATTTTTATAAATCTAGGCAGATTTTTAAAAGGAAAATATAAACTGTCTTTTCTTCAGAATAGCTTTACCCTATAGTGAGGCTTTTTACATTTTTTAAAATATACGTAGGGGGATATTTCTATATTTTTAGTTTGGGCAAGTCTTAAAAACTCATGTCTGCTTGGATTGGTTTTGTTGCCATGTGCAATTGTGCTCACATATCAAAAGAAGCCATATAAAATACACTGATTGATAGCTGTGCTCGAAGAAACATGAAATTACAGAGGGACTTTTGAGAATCTCTCCTAAATAGGTTGGTGTCTTCCATGGCAATTTCACGATATAATTGTATTTGGCAACAAAAGTATCTGTTCCTTGTTCTAACTCCTTTAGTTAGTCTGCTCCTGAAGCTGAGTAACCATATCTATTCCACTGAATCCCACTCATTCCACACTCCCCAAAAAAGAGAAAGAAGAAAAGCAATTCCTTTCCTCTGTTTGAAGTTAGATCCCCATCCTAATTCCTAGCACAGCCAGGAAAACCTTTGCTCCAGCATGAGCCAGAGCAGCAGCTCATGGAGAGGGACTGGGGCCGATAGAAAACCATGGTTTCTTCATCTACTGTATTCTCCCTTTATTTTTTATCTAATTGCTGCATGTTTAAATTCTCAGCTGTTTTGAGACCAATTTAAAGCAACAAGAAGAATACATCTGGTTTTGCTTCTTATCCCACTTATTTCCTTACATGTACAATTATTATATTCAGGGAAAATATTTTCTTCCAGATAATGTTTCATCAGTTTGTATTTATTTTTTCATATAAAGTCAATAGAAATGGCATTAACATAAAGGGAGTTGTCTCCCATCTGTAAAAGTTGTGCACTTGTTGCTTTATCTTGATATTAAGTAATCAAAAGCTGTAGAAACAAAGTTGGCACTGATTTGGCAAAAGTAAAAACAATTATTTCTTTGCGCATTTTATTTTTTATTATTCTTGACCCTTTTGCAGACATTAATTATAATTCTAAGAGTAATATCAAAAAGAAAGAAATAGTTTTTCCAAAATAATACAGTTATTCTCAGTGTGTGAGTTAGTTCCAATAAATAAAATTGCAGGTATTTGCATGCTGGAGCAAATGAAGGGAAGCTATAATTTCTTTACCTGCTCCTACAATTGATAGCCTTTTCAGTAGGGTGTACAACCAAGTACTTCAGTAGCTGTTTCTGAAATATTCTTTGCAACTTCTAATAGTGACCTAGGAGCATATCTCTTTTTATAACTTTGAATGATATAAATGTACATGCTCTCTTCATCTTCTTTTAATACTACTCAACACTTTTTGGTGACATCTCCTTGCAGTTAATTCCTCAAGACAGTACTATTTTGCAAAACTAAGAATTATGATTCCTACTGATGTGTTTAAATGTGTTGTATTCAGAAGACCCTAAAGTAGCTCAGGCAGGTCATTGATATATAATAAATTTATGTTTAATTCCCTTTCCTTCTCCCACTTAATATATTTTCATCCATCACGTAGTCTGACAGCCCTTGAATATTTTTTCCAAATAACTCCAATCGATTGACACCTCCAGAATGCAGTGTCATATAATAGAAGAATTAACTGTTCTGCAATTCCAGGTACTCCTAGGTTTGTGTTTCAAAATAGATGCTTGTAGGTTTGCAAGTAGGGTATAAAGCTCTGTGTGATTCAATGAAATCTATTTGGATGTGCTGGAGATCTGCTAGGTGTTTGCTATAAAGTTTGAAATTTCTTGCCTCTTTTCAGGAATATGAGGTCTTTAAAGACCATCCATTGTGACATCTCTCTTGTCGAAAAGCAGTAGAGACTTGTCCTTGTTCAAACAAATCACACTAATATGGTGTGAGTACTTTTATTTCTACATTAGTAAGCGGGTAAAGCCTTGAAAGCATTGAGGAGAGTTTCCTCAGAGACCAATACTGCAAATCCTGTTGCTAGGAAACCATTTTTATTTGTTTTCCTTCAAAATGAGTGAATCACTTTATGCCTGGTTTCAAAGACAGCTGGGAAGAGGGCGGAGGAAGTAAATACATTTCACAAGTCTCACCTCTTCTCCCCATTTCTTTCCAATATGAGGAAAGCAATGCATTACTCTGATGCGGTGGGATTCAGGGGAATGTGTGATTAAATGTATGATTAAATGTATGATTATACGACCCACGAGCAGTGGGGTCTGTGTGCTGGTCAGTAGAATCAGATGCTGTGTTTCAGGTGTAATGTATGTAGTACATGCACAAACCCATCATACATATATATCTACATATTTATGGCCTTTACAGAAGTAATCTAGATATTTTTGATACTCTTAGTTCTGATGATCCAGAAAACATTAATTATGTCAGCTGAAGTGTTAATACAACTTAAACTTGGGCAGCTTCTATATTTAGACAGGTACATTTACAATAGTTGTATAAATAAATTAGCGTCATTTAAAAAAAAACAAAACATTTTCTACAATCTCGACACATTTTGAGCCTGTACCTTTTAGAAATTCTGTGGTTTTATTGGTTTTATTTAACGTTTTCGTTCCTATCCACTGAGCTCAACTGGTCAAGAATTGCTGGTATTTTGAAATTAGAATGGGTGTAAGCAGATTCACAGATTCTGTGGAAGACAAAATAATGATTTATTTATAATAATAAAGGTTATCTACAATAACAAAACAATAAGTGATAGCCAATATTTGGCTTCTACAACATTCTGTTAGCCTGGCAATTTACAATGTTTCTATCAAACTTCTGAAAATACTCAAATCCCTAGACCTGGAGAGGAAAATTGTAGCAGGATGACCTGTGGTCTCCTTAGAGTTTGATTTCTCATTTCTTTGGCTAGCATTTGACCCTGAAAGACACCTGGATCTCAGTGGGTCCTATCTCACTATTAACTGAGAGACATGATTTTAGGACTTAGATGCAGCTGAAACTAGTTCCCATATTTTGGAATTCAGAAAAACAAAGCATCATCCCAGTTCAGACAATGTAAATGTTCAAGCTAAGAGAGTAGGGAAAAGGTGTGCATTTTGATTTGGGCAGTGCTAAATATTGGTGGTTTACCAGAGTGGTGGAGTTTTTGTTGCCTCTTTCCAACAGGCTGTGGGTATGATCCTGCAGGAGGCTGTACCTCCTGAGAGGAGAGGCTGCTGCTCCTATAACCCATGAAGACTTTGAAAAAAGCAGTGCTGTAAATCAATTATTCTCAGGGACAAACTAATTAATAAAAGGCTTTTTTCTCAGCAATGGTATATGTTTCGTAATGCACTTTCAGAGTAACTGTGGGGCACTGATACCTTTTCCTGAGTAATCACATATCATCCTAGTTAATATCAGCCTTCCTAAGTGGGCACCCCAAGACAGAATCTGACTTTAATTCTATTACCTGCAGTTGCACTGTTTTCTGTTACAGTTTATAAAACAGGTTCCTCTGCACTGTGTTGCTAAGGGTTTTTCCTTGTATTTACAGAGAGGAGATAGGTAATTTATTTGTCTAGTGTCTCAGCAAACACCTTCCTGCTCTGTTTAGTTTTTTTGGGGATGGTTGAATTTGATTTCTTTCAAATTATGAGGAATGGTTTTCTTGGTTTCCAAAGCATTTAAGATCTTTGTGCTTGTTTATACACAGGAGTTAACTGAAGTAGGTTATCTCCTAGCTCTTTTGAAACAGACTTTGTTTAGATCAGCTCAGAAGGTTCTGTTCTGTCTGTGCCAAAATGAAATAGTGCATTGGGGTGTAGCAGAACTGAGGGATATTTTGATTCACTTCATGCACCGGATATGCAAAATTTTCAATTTACCATCTTATTTATAGCCTGCCACAATTCTAAAATCACTTACTGAAAATTTAGAAGCAGTTGATAAGAAAAAGTTCTGTGAAAGATGGAAAATTTAATAGTTCTTGGTGCACATATTGAACAATTACTTAACTGCTGTTTCTTGTTGATAAGACACCAGAGCAGCTCCGAAAAGAGGAGGAGGAGGGAGAGCCCACTAAGGAAAACCAACAAACATTAAATACAAAGTCTAACCAGAATTTCTCTGATTTCCTTCAAACTCTTTCCCAAATGGAAAATCTTATAAAGGAAAATAGTTTCATCAGAACATCTCTGGACAAATTGTTTATGTGGCTACTAGTAACATTTTCTGTCAGTGCTCTGTAAGACTGAAGCATATCATAGCACCTGTAACATCAGTATCTCTGTTGCAGCCTTCTGGCAAAATATGATTTCTATAATGTAAATCACGGAAATTTTCAGAGAAAGATGGAACATAGAAGATGTAGGAAGTAATTGGAGATGAACCTTATAATGAAGTAGTGGTAAAAGCAAAATAGTGTTTATATGGTACGTTTGCATATAGTCTTCCAAATATTCCACATACTTAAGATACACTTTTAACTGCACTTTTTCATTAATACTTTCAGAATATGAGATCTTATTCCTCACAAATTCTTATTTTGGATTGTTGTTTCTTTTGTTTGTCTTCTTACATATGTCATCTCCCTTTTTTGCTATTAGAGACTGGATGACGAGCTTAAGTTTCTCTTCAGATATGCAAAAGATTTTCAAAGGACATAGATGCAAAGATTAAGGATTCATAGAGCTGTATTCTGTTTAAAGAAACCCAAAGCCTATGAACCAGCTAGATATTTGTACTCTGTTAAGCAGAGAGCGCATCAACTGTACTGCCCTCTGTCTTGGGTTTCTGTGAAGGTGAAAAAAATGACAGGATAACTGCTTATTGTGGCAATTTGGAGTCTTTTGAAACAAACAGCCTTCCCAGTACATATAAAGTGGTGGTGGCAGCAGCTTTTGATTACAAAATGTCAAGGGACAAGTTTTGGCCAAGGTTTTCAAACTAATTGGGTCAAGCTGGAGGCAGCAAGAGAATGCAGGCTCTGGCTTCACGTAGGTTGATGTGTTTAAGATTTCACTGAATCTGGCACAGAATGACATTACAGAAATGGGTAGCAAGCAAGATTTAAAAAGCTTAGTAGTGTTCTTAGACGCATTATCTAATAAAAATATTTCAGCTTGCCAGTAGAATGCCTTGAGTGCTTGTGTGCAGCAGATTAATTATAATAGAATGTGTAGTATTATGAGTCTGGTTTTGGTTAGTTCTTTTTCCTGATAAATTTCTTAATGATTGAAATTGTCTCTGCTTATTTCCCAAGAAGCAGGGAACAAACAGTCTGTGATACATTTAGTATTTGAAATCAATTCAGTATGAAAAGCTTTTCTCTTGGGGTATATTTAAATATTCTCAAGATGCTAGGTGCCTTACAGACTAACTAGGACTGATAATTTTCTTTTTTTTTTTTTTTTAAAACAAGTTTCCTTCCTAGAGAAGTAGGATATTCAACAGTAACAAAAAGACTTTTCAATAGTCTGTAAATTAATGTCGGGTACCAACTCTGGGAACAGACTTCCAAAACTAAAAAGAACAAAATAGACTGAGTAAAAACATGTTGGTAGTTTCTAAATAATTTTTTTATATCCATCATATTTTGAAATTACTATTCAGTTTAGAGATTCTTTAAAATTATTTTAAGAGGGTCAAAATTCAATGGATATGTTCTCTAAACTCAAAACAATTTTCAATTTCTGAAAATTACTCTTGAAGTTAAAAAAGAATTCTGAGTTCTACAGTCTGCTTTAACATATTCATCTTAGACTTCAATTAATTCCCTGTATTTTCCTTTGTTTGTGCCAATCATTTTAATTTCAGAATAAAATAATCCTTAATTTTTGTTCCAAGATAAATCTGTCAAATTCAAAAAGAAAACAGTACAGCCATTTGCTTTCCTTTCCTTTGGTAGTCAAAAAGTAGAGTTACAACCTCATACTTTGAAATAGGTAGTCTATTGAAAGCAATGCTCTGCAAATTTTTGAGGCAATTGCTGTAGTAAAAGTGAAATAAAAACTCTGGAATTCCATTAGAAAGTCACATTGTAAACTGCATATTAAATAAGACTATAAGCAGTGAGGGGGACTGTTTTGTTGCACAACTGTTTCTAGAATCTGGCTTTTGCCAGTAGATTTCAAAGTGGTCTTCTGAATTACTGAGGATTTGAGAAAATACTTAAATTTTTGTTTCACATTTCCCCAGATGTTAATTGATATTCTTACTGATCTAAAAGGTAGAAAATAAAATTTTAATGTTATTTAATAATCTTTACTGCCTTTCCAGGATCTGGAATGTTGAATGATATTTGGAGAAAGAGAAAGGTAATGAAATGCTTTTGAAAGATGCAGCGGTAGATCAGTGCCCCAATATCTGCTGAAATCCTCTGTTGGTAAGCACGACAGCCAAGTTGGTTAAAAATTATATCCAAAAGAAACACTTGAAAATGTCTTTTAATTGTTCTGTTGAAATGTTAATTCTACCTCAAGAATACCAGATCTTTAGGGCATCTTGCACAATTTGCATACACACTTTTATTATCAACCCATTTAGGCATTTTTGCTCTATTAGTGAATATTTTACTAATGGTGTATTTCAAAGTAGTTACTGAAACAGAGAAATGATGACTTATATCCCTATCTGTTTTTGTGACCCTATAAAACATGCTATTTTAAGGGCTTTAAGATAGCTGGGTCCAGTCATGCAAAGTCTTGCAGCCAGAAACCTGATTGACTTGCATGTTAGTGATGGCTGCTATTCTTTGAAGAAATTTCATATCTTTGGCACTGAAAATTTGGTTTTTATTATACAAACACATTTGAAAACAAAATGCTTGTTGGAAGAGATGTGATAAAGAAACAAGAATTTTAACATTGGAAAACACGTCAGAGTTCAGCTGGAGAACCAGAAGCAGAACTCAACAAATGTGAGAACGACAGAGAGACATGAACAGGAGAAAGTAGGCTTTGAACTTCGTAACATTCTTTTAGCTTTAAAAAACGATTTATCTTTTTATCTTATGTCTCATTCTTTTTCTGTATACAAGGCAACCTTTTCTGCTTCAGGAAAATTATGTGGGATGAGAGGGCATGTCACTGGTACAATTTCAGCAGGGTGACCTTCCTGTCTGTTTTCATTTGTGCTGGAGAAAACAGGCATTTTTAAAAAGCATCTGATTCTTAAGCATTCATCAAAACATGTTTGTAAGGAGAGTATCTCAAGTGATCTGGAGAAGGTATATAACATCTGAGAATTTGTATGCTTTTTCATCTATACTCACTGCCCAAGATGCGTTGCATAGCCTTGAGAATTCTGTATCTGTTTTATCTCCAGACCTCAAAGATAGTGCCACCAGTATGCAAAACAGTCTTCAGAATCTCCAGGAGCTGAAGCCAGCTCTATTCCAGAAATGGCAATAAGTATTCTAGTGCATCAAATGATTCTCAGAACAGCTTGCATATGACCTTCTGTCTTTTTCAGGTCATATTTAATTGTCATGAAATAAAGTCATCACCCAGAAAAAAAGGAAGAACAATTTGCCTCAAGGTTTTCATCTTTGAAAATGTTTTTTTCTTCCTAATACTTCACCTCTGCACCACAACAGAACTGCTCTGTCTGCTTCCAAAGCCCTTCACCCTACAGCCCCTGGTGCCAGGGAAATGACACCTACACTTTCCTGCCCTGTCCTTTTCCCCTTCCCTTTTTCTCTTGTATGTATTCAGTTTTTTCCCTTCTAATCTACAGAGGGAATATATTGTCATTTTACATATGTCCCTGAAATAATTTCCAGTATTGGTATGGTATTCCACCATATTAAGAGTCAAACTGGAAATTCAGTTTAGAGACTGATTAGCTGCTAGATAATAAGCGGAGCATGAAGAGTCCTCTTACACTCTTGTCTTAATGTCCAATTTCATTCCAATGTTAAAGGAAAAAAGTATTTTCTGATTATTAACATGTCAATGAATGCTACCTGTTGGTTGGCATAGGACTGCTAAGAAAACCAAAAATGTATGTTTATATTTAAAGTCACTTAAGAGCAGTATTGGAAAGCACTGCTTTTATTATTTTTTCTTTCAGGAAAATAGCACCGGATATAAACTTTCTGCAAAGCTTATGATTTCCTCTGTGCTAACAGAGTCATGATAACTTCCAGTCCTTGTAGACTAGTCATGCAGAGTTCAATTAGTTCTTTCGTGATGGAAAATTTTAACTGAGATTCTAATTCTACCCTGTAGGAGTAGCCTAACTAATAATAACTGCTTAACTTCATAGCAGTAGAGACATAAAAATTAGCCCATTTGGTTAGAGCGTGGTGTTTATAATGCCAGGGCTGTGGGTTTGATCCCCACATGTGCCACTGACTTAAGCGTTGGACTTGATGGTTCTTGTGGGTCCCTTCCAACTCAGAAAATTCTGGGATTTGAAATAGACAGAGTAATAGGGAAAAAATGGAAATAAAAATGAATTAAATGTTTTATTTCTGGTGTAGAATTTTGAGAAGCAATTTAGCTTTTGAACAACATGGTTGTATAAATTATGCATAAATGTATATTTTTTTCCACATTATTTGTCATATATGTTTGTGTGTTTAAGTTGTTTTCAAAGTCTGGAATCTGAAATAAAGAAAAACACTTGTTTCTTTCCAGCTGTAGCTGATATGATTCAGAATAATGCTTTAAAGGAAAGAAAAAAAATTACTTTTTGCCTGAAAATCAGACAATGTGAAAAACAGAGTGCCTCTCAAGTTCCTAATGCTCTGCCAGGAAAGATTAAAAAAAAAGAGGGATACCTACAGATCACATAATGACAAGATGCTTGGGGTTTGATTTTTATTTCTTTTCAGGGAACAAAATACTGCACTGACCTATCAGAATATTTCAGCATCTTTTCTTACCATTAGGGCTGCACAGTATTGTATCCAAGGACTGTCAATGTGTTCTGTAGATAGGCAGAGATTATTAATTTGTTCAATAACAAATTGTATGTACCCCCCTTCACCATCTGGAAGTTTTCTGAAATACAGCATCAAACTTATTAATTAATAAAAATTCATTGATTTCTCCAGCAAATAGTTCTTGCACTGTAGATTGATTGTGCAAACTTACTACTTCTGACTTCACTGGTTAATTAAGCAAATCCCTTGATGTGCCTGTTCTGGTCTAAAATAGAAATCTGTATAGAGAGGGTAAAGCTGCACCTTTTCTGCCTGGTGGCTGTAAGAAAGGAGATTTAGACTTTCCAAAACTGTTGCTAATTTTGTAGGACCAAGCTCATTCATGTCCTTGACGCTGCCATTTTTAGACTAAATTGAATGCTTCAAAGGATCTTGCTTTCATGGCCTATTTTGTCTTTTATCTATCCTGGACTAAGGAGAGACAGAAAGAATCTGGAAGAGTCCAGATTTACTATTTTTCTTTAAAAGCTAATGCCGCTACCATTGACCTACCTCTTAACCCTCATTCTTGTGCCATTATTAGATATGAATAAACTTTGAATGTTCTCGTGAACATTTTCACTTGTGCCTAAGTGAGGTAGTTATTCAAGATCAATATGGATTTATAGCCTAACTAAAAGTCTTCCTGGGAAGTTACCACATTACTGGAGAAAATGGGTGAAGCATACTGTTAATCTTCATTCCCTTCTGGTTTTGGCTATGTGGATGAAATTGTTGGGGACAAATAAACAAGACTGGACCATTTCCTTAAATTTCATGGAGAATGAACTTTCTTTTTGCATTGCTACATTTCCTTTTCTATTTCATCAATGTTGATGCAATTAATATTTCTCTTGTGTATAATATAACTGCATTTAAATACTTCTTTTTAAAATGTAATTGCTTTGTTTCTCCCTTCTGTTTATTCTGTTTTTCCCATGTCATTTATACTACAATGAGAGAAATAGACAGGTGCTCATTAGTGCAAAATCAGTCTCTATTGCAGAGAAGATTTTATAGAATATTAGGATGGCGAGCAATTGGTATTCATGATGGCCAAGACCTTCACTTCAAAATCTGTTGGTTTTTCACCACCTTTTAGAATTGCAATCTAAAAAGCAGTATGCCTCTGAAACTGCAGTATAGTGATTTATCCACTTATAAAACAAAGTATAATATATGGGTAAATACACTGTTACGTTATCAAGCACCAATAGACTGACATTTTACCATAAAATAGAGAAGGTAAACAAGCTCTCAAGGTGATTAATCTTATTGTAGCTGATACAAATTAGCATAGGGTGGATGCAAGCTCAATAAAAACAGTGTAAATCACATTTATTGTCCTTGAGTTAAATCTAAACATCTCATTGCTGTTTGGGACATTCATCTTGCTCATCTTTCTTAAGGTCTCTGTGTACCTATTTAGAATTTCAACTGGATTTTCACAAGCTCCCTGCTTTATTATAATAAGGGAAATGAGGCTGAATGTATCTTGCATATGATTTATGTGTGTAAAATCAATTTGAAAACACAAATAATTTTTCTTTTTTTGCTAACAACAAATTGTCAAAGATTTTTTTTAAAGTTTCTTTGCAGATTACCATTTAAATGATGAACCTTTAGAAACTGTAGTTAGCCTGTAATTCTAAGTTCCAAATCATTCAACAATGCCTGAGGAAATAGTTATATGTTGTAGATCAGACTTGCCTAAGTTTTTAATTATCACTATTTATTCAACTACTGTAGCACAAATAGTTTACATAAAATAATTTAAAATATTTTTGTGCCTAGGCACAAATATCGGTAATCTATTTCAATAAAGTGCATAAATAATATTTTTAGAATTAAGAGGTTTATTGATTGGTCGACATTCAACTTAATGGAATGTGAGCAATTTTTGTTGTTTCTGTGACGAGCTGGATAAGGAATGAGCTCCGCTTTCTGCCCTGTAGAATTTTGTAAATGTAGATTTTTGTAACACAGTCTAATTCTGCACATTTTACTCATGAGGTGTTTTTATATCAGTAAACTTGTAGCTAAATGGTATCTATCTGTGTGTTTAATAAGTGATCCTGTCATCAATAAATCCTCGAAGGCTCTAGGCAGTCCAAGTTGTTATACAGGTTCAGCACACTAATAAACCATAACAAACCTTCCCACTCAAAATACTGAGTGAATTCCAGCTGTTTTTGAAAGAAATGGTATCAATGTTAGTTTTAACAATAGTCTTTGTGTGTCTTGAAAGGAAAACAGTATAGTCAGAACTTTATTTATGCTGAATGTCAAATGAAGAGAGAGGATCAGACTTTTTTGGAATTACAAGATGTAACTGTTATTGTGTTTATCCTGACAGGAATGAGCAGTAGCATTTAGTTAGGCATGGCCGCAAGTGTTTGCTTTCCATGCAAACTTGAATTACTGTAAATGTGAGGAAAAAAGTTATTGCTGGTTGAAAGTAAATGCTGAAAATACTATATAAGCTTGTTAAATAAACCCTTATTTTTTGTGTATTCCCAATACGTATTTCAGCTTATATCACCAAAGATATGTGAAGTATAGAAGGAAAGTTTATTTTTAATAGGTCCATCTTATATGGTAGCAGCTTCAGTTATATGAATAGCTCAGATTAACATTTCAGCTGCCGAACTTGCCAGTCGTCTCAATTATAATAACAAATGCCTTGTGTGTTTAATTAAAGTTGAACTATACTGAAAATGCAAATGCCAATAATTTATTGTGTGCATTGCTATTTTTGAGTTTTCTCACTTTATCTGTAAATATCAGATTTATCCTTCACAAAAAATAAAAAAAAATATGAAAAGCTAAATGATTTTGTAAAGGTGATAGATAGCATTTTACATTAAAACATTGCATGTCTGATGATGACCATGTTTTCTTGACTCTACCTTTAGGGAACACTTTATGTTGAGAAAAGGAAAAAAATAAAGTGTCTTGCATTTACTAGCTTAAGCTGTGACAAATCAAATACTGTGCCAAGCTTATTTTGTTCTGAGAATCAGGAGAGGCTCAGGGGACCCAGGGACAAGCCAGGGTGTTTAAGTCAGTAACAAAAACTGCTCCTTTTAGCAGAATGTTTTTTCAATGTTTTTTCGACTGTAGCATTTTCCTGGAAAGAAAAGACATTGAACTGGACTAATAGCAGTGCTAAATGTTTGCCTACCTTCTGGTCATGCAATTCTTAGTCATGTATTTTTATTGCCCACAAAACACCTGAAGAACAGTGTAGGAACTTCTGAATAGACAGTGAATTTAAGGGCCTCTCATTTTGTAGATCTGAGTATCTCATCTTTTTTCTCAGACAGGAATCACAGAGTGATGAGATGAAGATCACAGGAAGAAAGGATGCCCATATAAGTATAATTATTTAGAATATACTATAGCAGAGTGCAAAGTTCTGTTTCGTTTCTTCCCTCTATTTTGGGATTATTTAAATGCAGTTTACCTTTCCCTAGTGTCAAAGCTGTTGTGCTTCCTTGTTTGATTCACTGGAGTCTAAGTACCTCAGTCATTGCTGCTGAATGTATTCTTCATGCAACAAAAAAGAGACAAATGCTCTTGTTCCCAGTGAATGGCTTTCTCACATCAAACCAAATTTGTTTTCAACTTGTTGCTTTTGAACTTGCAGCTCTGAGCATTGAAATGTCTGTACCAATTAGCTGACAGAGTATTGATGCAGTTCCATTAATATAATACTCGTTGGTGTCAGAAAGCAAGCGAACTGCTACAGCAGGGTGTGCTGCTTTCAGCTGGGGTAGAATTAATTTTCTTTGCAGTGGCTGATATGGGGCTGTGTTTTGGATTTGTGTTAAACACAATGTGGAGATATTTTTGTTATGAGCAGGATTTGCACAGAGCCAAGGCTTTTTCTGCTTTTCATTCTGCCACACTGGGGAGGAAACTAAGGGTGCATGGGAGGCTGAGAGGAGACAGAGCCAGGACAGGTGACCCCAACTGACCAAAGGGATATTCCAGACCATATGGCATCATGGTCAGTATGTAAAGTCGGGGTAAGAAGGAGAAAGAGAGGGACATTTGGAGTGAAGGTGTTTGTCTTCCCAAGTCACCGTTACCTCTGATGGGGCCCTGCTCTCCTGGAGATGGCTGAACACCTGCCAGCCCATGGGGAACAGTGAATTAATTATTTTGCTTTGTTTGTGTGTGCAGAGTTTGTTTTCCCTCTTAAACTGTTTTTATCTCAGGCCATGAGTTCTCTGGCTTTTACTGTTCAAGTTCTCTCCTGCATTTCTCTAGTGGGGGAGTGGTGACTGGCTGGGGCTTGGCTGCTGGCTGGGGTCAAGCTGTGACGCAGGGATTCCAAGTAGCCTGTAGGAAATGTGGCTCTAAGACGCTTGCCGCTTCTGAGGGCAGAACTTGCTTGGGTATCACTGCAAGGCACTGCTTTATCGCCTGAAACACAACCTAACTATCATGAGTCTTTGTGTTTGACAAGGTTGGTTTGAACACCTTGTTGTGACTGTTGTTTGTCACTGTTTGAAGTGTCAAATATCATGTTGAAATTAAGGTTTTGGCAAAACAATTTCTTTCTAAACTGTAACTAAAATAATTGTTGTTATCTTAATGTGCAAAAAGAAAAATATTTTAAAAAGCTTTATTTCATAGTCCTAAATTCTAGCTCCTTTAAACTTAACAAATGAAATCTCCCTTTCTTTGCTGATTTAAATTTCAGGGTTGTTCACTTCCCATAGAGTGAAATATTTTACACATCTTTTTTTTCTGTATGTGACACAAATTTTCCTTCTTGCCTTCTTGTTAGTCTTGCTCCTCAGACTGGCATGCTTGATAAAGACTAGATCTTCAGCAAAAAATTAAAATTTTGGTTAAAAGTAAGTATTTAGAATATTGCAGTATGTGTGGGAAAACACCAATATGAAATTATTAATCCCTGTCTCTTTTACTGTGAAATCAGTGGTGGCTTTTTCCCCTCATTTTTTCTTGAGCAGGCAAATACATCAGTTTCTGACTGAATGCATGTAAACTCTTTGTTCAGTGTTCAGGCCCATGGCCACGTCTCATTACATGTACTTCACTTTTGGATTAAAATGAGTCTTATCCCCTGGTTAGTGCAGTAATCTGCATGATAGAGTATCTAGCTGAAATGACCTTTGAATAGCTCCAAAGCTGTGGGTCTGCCTGTAGCTTAAGGATATTTTGAAAATTTTTAAGGAGATGGTGAAGAAGAAAGACTCTAATTCATCAGTTGGACAACTTATTACTTTGATGCTAGATTTGGTTCTTTAAACAATCATTTACCTTGACATGTGAGTAAAAAAATAAGCTTATCAGAAGCTTGGAGAAGTATTGTTTCTACTTCTAACAATGTAAGTAGTAGCTCATCATTTTCTTTTCTTTTTAAAAAAGCAAATGACTTTTTCTGAAAGGTCAAGTGATGTCATTCTAATTTACTTCTATAGTTTCTTTTCCTCTGCTTCCTTAGAAGAATTTTTTAAGAAAACAGTGGTGTGAGAAAGGATTTTTTTTCTCCTCTTTATTTCTACTGGAAGTTGAGGTGATACTGCAGCACCACATTAAGCCAGATTTTTATCAGTAATTGACGATGAAATTTTTCTACATGAATTAGAGTTTGATTTGGAAGGTCTTGGGCAATACTAAACCACCATTTGGAACCTATTAAGGGGGGTCAGAAGCTATGAGTTTGTGAGACCATGCAAATGAGGTTATATAGCACTAGTATGCAAATAACTAGGATTTGCAAATTAACAAAACACAGAGGAATGGATTTTGAAACAAAAAGTTGATCATGACTGTGGGTTTGGAGGCTAAAGTACTAATAACTTGAGAATTTGATCATTTGGGTATAGTGTGCTTTTAGCCACTGTTACTCTAAATGTTCCCAAAGTGCAAGTCAAGCTTTTGGTATTCATCACACACTTCAACTTTTGAGACTCACGTGTGAGCAGAAGCAAGGATACAAGAGGAAACAACAGTGTAAGATCTGCTCTGTGGCCTGAGGACATGATATCCAGAAAGAGAGGGATTCCATAAAAACTGGGCAATGTACCTGCGGTTGCCTTGTTCAGAGAAGCAAAATTTGGGGTGGAAGATTAGAGAAAGGGGGAGTATTTATTACATCTTTCCAATTACCACAAACCTTTGGTTCCAGTGAAGTGTAGGCTCTCAATAGTTAATATGCCCATTCCTCAGAGCTCTGCCTGCCAGAGTTGCTTACACCTGCCTGCCTGGTTTCTCTGTTCTGCACAGAAGAGTGAGAGAAGGCAGAAAGGATTTATACTAATGCATGGAGGTGTTATTACTAATGCATTTGCTAAAAAAGAGTAAACTTATATCACTCTTGTTCACACAATGTACAAGTGAGCAAATTCAGGCTGAACTGCTTTCTTACCTGTTGTTTGCAGAGTACAATTATGTGATCATTGTTACAAATCTCAAAACAATTGTAAATCAGCATACATGTCCAAAGAGCCCTTGTATCTTCTAAATAAGCATTATCTCTAATAATTTTTAAAAGTTTTTATTAAGAATAATCCTGAAGGGTGCATTAAGAACTAATTTTCCAGAATAATGTAGCAGCACTGTACAGCTGTTTACTGGGGGAGGGTTCAGTGAGAGAGAATTATGTGGGAGGCATCTATGAGGGAAAACAAGGAATTGCCATGAGGACAAGATCAACTTAACTATAACACAATGTCTTTATGTAAAGAAAGCTGTTAGATTAATTAATCATCATTTAATATAAAATGTATACAATCTAAATAAGTATTTGGCTGTTGAATTTGAATATAGTTCAAAACCCATATATCTCCCTGTGAACCAGTAATCTAATACTGTTTATTATACAGTTTTAAATGTAAAAGGATTTTGTTTGGTTGTTTTTTATTTTGCTTCTCTTAAAATCTAACAGAATGCATGAAATATACATGTAACAATGAGGCAGAACATTTGCTATTGATTCCAAGCTTCTGTAGCTTTCCTTACATTTTTTAAATAGAAAGAAATCAGATATCAATGATACCTATGAGGACTGCATTGTGAAAATCTCATAATTTATTGGAGTCACTATGGGACTGTTCTTTCTTGGGTGTGCCCACATTGCAAATCATCTGCGGACATGTTACCTGGGACATAATCTCTCTGTTCTCACATAATTGGTCCACTGACTCCAGCTCCTCCTTGTGTCTTCCCTGCTCTGCCTTCCATCCCCCGATGGTGTGTTGGGAAAGGTCTGATTTCTGCTACCATCTACCCTAACAGGAAAATGAAGCAGAACTCAGAGCACTCTTCCCCATCAGTCTCACAGATGCAGCTTACGTTAGCCAGAATAATTATCTGTAAAGTAAATACTTGTCTACAAAGACTCAACACTTCTGAATGCCTTTATGGAGCATATCTGTAGAGTATTTTGATTGTTCTAAGTGTTGAAGACAACTCAAAATGTACTTTACAAATCCTCATAAATAACAGTTTTTTTATAGATTTATATCAGCATGATTAGGAGTCATCCTTTTTCTCCAGCCTGGCAGCAAAACAGAATGTGAGGGGAATGGGGACACAGGTCAGACAGAATATAAGGTATACATAAAGATGGAGCCTGCAAATAAATTATTATTGTCATCCTGAGAGACACCATCGTCACTTTTAGTAGAGCAAAAGCAAGGATAAATCTAGGAAGGAAAAGAAATCTATTTGTTGGATATGGACTCCTCTTTTTATTTATAGTCTCTGCAACCACTGAAAACGTATTTTGATCTATTGATTCTCTAAGAAAATATGATACTTATCTTGCCACAAATGTAGTGGTTTGTTCAATGTGTGTGGTGAATGTTCTGAATGAGAGCTTTTTCTAACCACCTGTTCTCAATCAGAAAAAGCTGTATTTTCTAGGCTGTCCCTATGTGTTCCATACCTTTTACTGCGTACTCTCAGGGCAAAGTTGTAAATACATTGTCTGCCAACTATTCTTGAAAACCCTGGACAGAAACATTTCCGATGCCATTCCAATGGGTGCCGAGAAAACTGGTGCTATTGGTTGGATTCCCCGAATCCTGGCATACAGTGGTGATAATGAAAAAGAACCAAAGCATACTCATCTTGAGGCTAATTTTTGGAGAAGAAACCAGGAGAGAGAACAGTGAGCTGAGATAAAGGAAAACAGCTGCACCAGGTTTTCAAGTTTATCTGCTAATTTTGTCATTGAAAGGGTGACACAGGTTCTGGCTCTGGCTGTGGAGACAGCCTAGACTTTTAATAATTGATAGTATGATCTAGAGCTCCTGTGACAGGATGGAAAAAGTATGTATTGAAGAACTGACCCTGTGCTTTTCCTGGAACTTCTAAAGATGATGTTGGCTTGCCTCAAGGTATTTTAGTGTTGCCTTTTCTCATGCTGGTCATGGATGTATGTTGGTGAAGGGAGGCAGCACCAGACAGGAGTGAAAGACTTTGAAACACTCCGATTTAAGGTTTTGTTTTCCCAAATTTGTTTAGGTGGTCCACGCTCAGGAAGCCCTTGAATATACTCTGGGATTAAAAGAAGTTTAACTGACAAATTTTTACACAGCTGTGGTCTTCTTACAATGCAGTATAGGCAATAGTTTTTCTATGCTTTGAGTAGCACAGTGAGCACATATAGTGAACTAGAGCTTTTGCCTTCTGTAGTGTCATAATGGCTGAGTTAATACTCCTCAGTAATGTTTCCAGTGCCAATTATATTGTCATTCTGTGTATGTAATATCCTGGTTAATTACAATAGCATTAAGGTGTTAAGCTACCAGAAAAATGAAAAAAATATTAATTCAATGACTCTTTAAAGCTCTCTAGGCAAGAACATATTCTGAAATTAGAGCAGTGAGCTTTATATTTAGTAGCACTTGCTTAAAGCCAAATTTTGTGCTCCAATTTTTAGTATTGTTGAGAATTTAGCTTAAGGGCTGGAAGCACATCTAGGGATGTGCTAGAAGGTTGAAGTGGTATGAGAAACAAGTGATTCAACTTGTAGGTGAAATTTTGCATTATATTGCTAATGTCGTTAAGCAAAATTTTTTCAATGGATTTCACTGTTTATTATCGGAAATTCTTCACAAATCAGGGGAAAAAAGTAAGGATTTCAAACTATTGGAGAAATTCTAAGGTAGGGGAGATATATAAGAACTCAGTCTAAACACTAGCATTCAGGGAATGCATTAATTTGAAACAAAAGAAAGAAGGGACTATTTGAAAAGCAATGTATGAGGAACTTGAATTTTGACTAGAAATTCATCTGTCTTTTGGTCCTTAGTTCTACCAGACAATAGTTTGTGAGAATATAATTTATTATTACTAAATTTAAGAAAACAAAAGAGCCAACCTTGATTTCAGCTCAAAAGCTTCAACTAGAAAGTATCAAATACATAGTAGGCATTTAAAATAGGGAAAAAGATAAAGAGAATGCCATTTTACAGAAGAGTTTGGAGCCATATATGAATATTGCATGAATTTCAATTAAGTTCTTGAAAATGGAAACAGTGCCTGATATTGTGCATGCCAATTACACCTGTAAGTAGGTGCTGCTGCAGCACTCATAGCTAATGTGTAAAACTAATTACCATCGAGTTCAGAGGTGGTAGGAGTTTCTAGAAGCCTGTAGCTTTAAAACAAACTGTTCTTCATCTGCAGATTGCTGTGTGTGCTTCTGCAGACCCCTGCTACTCTGCCTGCAAGGACGGGGGCCCTGTGTGAAACCACTGTATTTGCCAAAGGAATCCTTTCTGCTTGCATAGCGTTTTACCTCTTAAATTGTATAAAATAAGTTAGCCAAAACAAAATCTACTTAGAGGATTTGTGAAGAGCACATAACTGACGACTGTTACAGCAGCAAAAGCTTGTGATAAGTTATCCCTGTAAGCAGAGCTTTATCGAGCAGACCAATGTCTTTGCTCTATCCAGATCATACTTTATTTTTGTTTGTAAATAGATGTGTAGATACTACAGTAATTCTTTTTCTATAACTTATTTTTCTAGAAAGATATTTGCTGAATTTAGAACACAGGACTGCTCTGGGGTGCTGAAATGTTGTTAAGGTGGGTTTATTTGGTAAGAAGCAAAAAGCAGTGCAAACAATCTCAAGAAAGCAGATAGACCAAAAAAATCCAAAAGCCTGAGGCAGTGCCTTAAGGTGAATGTCTCTGCGGGCCAGAAACAAATGAAGTCTACTGATATTTTGCTGAAAGCTGTCATTTCCCAGACTCCGTTTGAGTTAACTTTAAAGTTTTGTAGTCAATACAAGATTCATGCAAATTCTCTCTCAAACAAAGGATATAATTAATGGTTATAAATTTCTATTTTGAACAATCTCCAGTACAACAGCCCTTTAAAACAGCACTGTAGTATAAGTGAGTAAAATAGAAGAAAAAAAGACAGACTTCCAGAGGCACTTTTGTATGTTAAAAATACAAATCAAGGCTGGTTAATACACGAAAAGCACAAATTTCTTTGCACATTTCTTAGTTTTGTGTGCGTTTCTTACAAGTAATGTGTCTTCTTGCTTTATCACTATACACTATAATGGTGGTTTATGTCTTTTCTTTGATTCATATTAAATTTGATGAAGCTAGGCTTGCATATATATTTAGATTAAGCTGTAAAAATTAATACCCCCTTTCCTCTGAATGTTAGAGGCCATATATTTTCAAAGAATATCTGCAAGTCAGTGTTATTCACAAAGGAATAGAACCCAATCAATGTATGGTTTTCATATAAGCTAGCAGTGTTTTTATCTGCTGTACTGAACAGTGGAGGCCACATTTGAAACCTGTTCTCAGAACTGAAAATTAACATCTCCAATGGCTTAAATTCTGGTTTAAGATGTGGTGTTCAGACCCATATTTTAAAAGTAAAGGTGCTACCTAACAAGGATGTTCGGTGAGTTTGACCATCACCGTCTTGTAAGGATACTTATTTGTTTTGTATTGTGCTCTAGTCTGGTATTCCTTGGCACAAAACACACTGAATAAGTGTATTGTTTCAAAATCTGAGTCATTCCTTGCAAGGCAATCCTATTTTCCTGATGCTTGAAGCAATTTTCTTCTTTGTAGATGTTTCCATTCATGTCAATATTTTTTATGTCAATATTGCTTCAGCCTCAGTAGTAAAACTGGTAACTAGTGCTATGAAGAACCTGAGGCTAGGTTAAGTGCTGTGATTGAAAGTAGAAGGGAAAGGTTTCAACTTGCTTGGCCTGAGAAAATCTAGAAATTAAGGTGAACACCCTCAGAAGCAGCACCCTGACTAGCTGAATAATTGTGCAAAAATGCCTTCTCTATTTCTAAGCATATAAAGAATTCAAATAATTTTTATATTCAGTCTATATTCAACTCTGCCTTATATGCCTAAAATCAGCCTATTCTTGGTGTACAAGAATTCAAGGATATTTTTTTAAGATACTAAACTTCTGTTTCCAGAGTTGTGACTACCATTTGTTAATAGTACTGTAGAAAAGATAGAACCGTGCAGGTGTCAAGGTTCAAAGTTACATTTGGGAATTAATATTTAGGTTTTAATATGAGGGGTCAGATTAAACAACTTCTAGATTTTGCATGTGTTTGCTTCTGAAACATTTGATAGCAGACTCAGATGGACACAGGATTAAAGGTGTGTTATTACTGAATTTCTCATTTGACCTTTGTTTTTTACTCTTGATGGGTCCTGATACCAATGTTTGGGCTTGGGGTTAACCAGGGTGTGAATGTCAATGCCTTGGTTATCTTCCACAAATTCTGAAGTACCTACATAATGGTATGCACCATAGAAAGATATTTACACCTCTAGAAAAACCCAGCTGCACCCAAGGATTTACAGCTACATAGAGGGACCTACAGTCTTTTATGCAGTGCTTCCTTCCTTGCAAGTGCATATGTAAGGCACCGACAATGTGTCTGTATGTCTGAGGTAGTGAATTTCATAAACCTTCAACTTCCATTCAGGAGTGAGATGTGGGGAGGGTTTAAAGGCTCCCACCCCTCAGAGCCCACGAACAAACAGAAGCAGAACCGACTGATATTGTGGAACTGACTTACTAATTGGTATTTGTGAGCATATGTGCGTGCTTGTGCATGTGGAAGGTTGGCTTCTGAGTTCCTAAAATTCTTCTTTTTCAAAGAGAAACATAAATATGTGGAAAGGAGCAAACTAGACCCCCTAGTGCTGTGCGAGGACACCTCGTAGCAGCCTTCCAGAATCTGGCCTACAAGGAAGCTGAAGAGGGACTCTTCTTAAGGAGCTGCAGTGACAGAACAAGAGGGAATGGCTTGCAACTTAAAGAGCAGGTCTAGATTTAGATGTTAGGAAGAAATTGTTTACTGTGAGGGAGTTGAGGCACTGGAAACAGGCTGCCCACAGAAGCTGTGGATGCCCCATCCCTGGCAGTGCTCAAAGCCAGGTTGGATGGGGCTTTAAGCAATCTCTTAGTGAGAGGTGTCCCTGCCTGTGGCATAGAGTTTGGAACTGCATGTTCTTTGAGGTCCCTTCCAACCCAAACCATTCTATGATTCTGTGACTTTTTTTCCTCCTCAGATTGCCACTGATGACTTGCATCTATTTGGCTATCACAGTGTCAAGGGACAGTAAGCAATCTCCATGTCTTTAGCTTCACTGCGCTGTTCACATTGAAAACCTTTCATTTGGGCACCTGCTTATATTGTCCCCTGACACAGACACTGGCAATAGGGACCTGAGAAACACAGACTGTAAAGAAAATGTCCCTGGTCTTCACTTTACTTTTGTAGATTTACTTGTTAACTCTGTATATGAGCTGCAACAGGATGTGTGATTGACTGTTGTGTTTCACAGTGGTAGGAACCGCAAAGACCTGAAATTTTCATTAAAAGGTCTAGGCTGTAAATCCTTCAGTTGAGTCAGCACTAAACTCCAAGTGTGATTAGATCCCGTAAATAAATCTTTCATACTCTTGCACTGAATGTGCAAGCGCCCTCCTTAATGAAGCAATGACTGTAGAAATGCTCTGTGGTTGACACATCACTTAAAAATGGGCTATTCATGCTTTCTAAAGCACAGTGGAATTAATCAAATCTGCCCTGCTACACTTGGGGACAGGGATAGCCTATTTCTATACGATCTTTAATATGTGTTAGCAACTAATGGGACTAAAAACCCAACCACTCAATTCGCTGATTCCAATTCACAAGAAACCACAGTCAGAAGGAAGGGTTTAAAGAACAATGTAATGATAATATATTATATATTAATATAATATGAATATAATAATTAATACAATAATAAGCCCAAAAACTCCCTGACTGCTTTTGATTAGATGGTAGCTAAGGAATGTAGAGGAAGATAAGACCAAGATCACTAAATTAATATTCAGATTTAAAGCAAGCAGTCCAATTTCAACAGTGGAATAGGGAATCAAAGATGGAAAATGAAAAACTAATTTTAAGGATACTTAGAAAACACAAAGAAAAACAGGAAAGAAAACACAGAGAGAGGACAACCGAGCCAAATCTTCTGTACTACTCCCACTTACTTGACTTGCTATGAAAATTGTTCAGATGTAATATTTCTCAACACAGGAAATTACAATATAGAAAATATTCAGTTGAAAAAATATTAACATCATGCCAATCTTTTTCAGATTTGTTTCATTATACCAAATGCCATGATAAATTCAGTCATTGATTTCCCTGCTCCTCAACAAATTCTCCATTGGCACAGTATTTATTGTTAGTGAATTAAGTTCTGCAAGGACAGTCTTCAAATGAGTAATTTGACTTCATAATATGTTATGTAGAATTAGTGAAATATCAGAAAACTAATCTTAATTTAGATCACATATTAAATATTATGTTTGATTGTGACTTTAAACAATGAACTAGGATTACTTCCAAGAGCTGAAAAGGAATTATTGAACAGTCATGGCAGAATATTTTACATAATGAGGCAGGGCAGGACCAAGAACAGGAGTGATGTAAATGACTGTTTTCTTGATTAATCATGTGTGTGATTATCCTGAGCAATATACAATTATGAAATATTGATTCTAATATTATCATGTAATCTGGATAGACTATAACCTCAGTTGTACAAAATATATAAAATTTTAGATTGCTTGTGAATTTAAATAGCAGAGGAGTGAATTTAAATAGCAAACCAAGCTAATCTATCCAGGAAATTTCATGAGATTATTTTACCTCTTGTCTACTGTACTGCTTGTTATCTTAGAACTCAACCTTTGAATTTGAAGACTTGGAAAGCCTTGTCTTTCTCAGGTATTTTTTGTGGGTTTTGGTTGTGGTTTTGGTGGTTTTTTTCAGTAGTTGAAATATTTTGAAAGAGTTCTCTAAAATCATTGGTCTTTACTGCCTATTTCTCTTGAGCCTGCATTTATATTCACAATCACTTACAGGTAATTTACAAATAAAGTGGTAACACCAGGCTAGATTAACCCTCAGTATAATATAAAGTCTTTAACAGATGCGTATTAAGTGCTGATTTGTGATGCAGTGTATTTTTGAACAAGATAACAGAGGGCTATGAGTGTTTATATATTATCTGGAATAAGAAAATGGATGTTTTCCCTAGGTTCATGTTGTAATTTTTTTTTTTTTTAAAGTTCTAGGAGATAAACCAAAAAACAACATTCCCTATACTGTCTACTCAAATACTAATTTTTTACTGTATTAAGATATTGTCTTGGTTATGAGGGAGTTGAGGAATCATTGTTAGGCCAGAAATTAATCCTTCTCAGAAGTGGTATCTGTGTTGAATATCACCTGGGAAGATATCCCCTATCATCAGTGTTACAGGTGGTTTTCAAACACAGAAGTATCCATAAAACAACAGAGGGATTATTTAAAAGTGTATGCCTATATGTATTCCATTTATTATCCTGGCATTTTCTTTGCAGTTAATAACTACAGCAGCTGGTGATAAAAGATTAATATTAAGAAAAAATACTTGAAATAACTAACTTTTGAAAGAAACCCCATGTTTTATCTTGGTAATCTGTTTACAGCAGTGTCATAACAGAAGCAGAAAGAAGTATTTTGGAGATGAGAGCTTAATATCTTAAATTAAATTTGCTGTTGAAAACAATGTGACATGAAACTGCATTCTTGAGTCAACTCTCATAGGCAATTGCTGCAAAATTCTTTGGAATCAATCACAATACATAGATACTTAAACATACTTAATAATCTAATTTGTAGTTTAAGGTTTCTTGTTCCAGAACACATAAATTTTGAGGTAAGAGTTTTAGGAATTAAAATGGGACATACACAAAAATATGAGTCAACTGGAAATGTGATGGTGATCAAAATGAATGAGTTCCCAAGACCAGCAGGAAGTATCAAGAGTTTTTAAAGTGAACATGGCACACCTGAGGACATTAAACTACAGGCATAACTTATAGTGATACATTTTCTAGCTTTGGAATCATGGAATAGTTTGAGTTGGAAGGGGCATTTCAAGGTCATCTAATCCAACTGCAATGAGCAGGGACATCTTCAACCAACGGAATGCTCAGAACCCTGGATAACCTTGACCTTGAATGTTTCCAGGGACTGGGCATCCACCACTTCTCTGGACGTGTTTCAGTGTTTCACCACCCTTAATGTAAAACATGTTTTGCTTACATCCAATCTAAATCAACCCTTCTTCGCTTTAAAACCATTGTCCCATATCCTATCCCAACAGACTCTGCTATAAAGTTTGTTCCCAATTTTCTTTTAAGCTACCTTTAAGTACTGAAAAATCGTGATAAGGTCTCCTCAGAGTCTTCTCCATGATGAACCTCAGGTCTCAGCCTTTCCTCATAGGAGAGGTGTTCCAGCCCTCCAATCATGTTCATGGCCCTCCTCTGGACCTGCTCCAAGAGGTCCACGTCCTTCTAATATTTGGGGCCCTAGAGCTAGATGTAGCACTCTGGGTGAGGTCACACCAGAGTAGAGTAGAGTGGCAGAATCACCTCCCTCGACTTGCTGGTTGCGCTGCATTCGATGTAGCCCAGGACATGGCTGGCCAATGGGCTACAAGCGCTCATTGCTGGCTCATGTCCAGTTTTTCATCCAGCAGCACCCTCAAGTCCTTCTCGACAGAACTGCTCTAGATCTGTTCATCCCCAGCCTCCCTTGATACCAGGGCTTGCCTTGACCCAGGTGCAGCACCTTGCACTTGACTTTGTTGGACCTTATGAGATTGTTGAGCCAGTCCAGGTCCCTCTGAATGGCATCCCAGCACCACTCAGCTTGGTGTCATCTGCAGATTTTCTGAGGATGCACTCAGTCCCAATCTCTATAATTGGCAGATGTATTAAACTGTCCTGGTCAAAATATGGACCCCTGAGGGACACCACTTATCACTGATCTCCATCTGAACATCCCGTGCCCTAAGGATGTGAACGGTCAACCAATTCCTTATTCCACTGAGCAGTCCACCTATTAAATCTATGACTCTCTGATTTAGATAGAAGGATTTAGAGGACCATGTCAAAGGCCTACAGAAGTCCAGACAGACGACACCTGTAGCTCTCACAAAACGAAAGTCAATGAAATAATGCATGGAAGTCAGTTCAATACAAACAGCCACTCTCTTTTGAAGCATCCTTTTGGACTTAACCAGGAATTGGTATGGAATGCTTTTGCAGACAGTATAGAAACTGTAGCGGAAAGGCCAAAAGTAGTGGCCCCATCGGGGGGGGCTGTGCCAGCTACTTTACCCAGTAGCACTCTGTAGAGATCTAATTTTGTAAAGGTCTTTGTGAGCTGGGAGAGGATTAGTGATCTTCTCTGGAAAAATGGAATTTTCCTGTAAAATCTGTTGACCACCCTTACTTCTGTCTTTTGCATTTCAAAGATTTATCACTGGCTTTGGCCTTTGAAAATATCTTCTCATGGTTGGTAATTTTTGGCACTCCAATACCTTTGTTAGTATTTCTCAACAAGTGACAAAAATTTGCTGTTAAAGACCTAAATCTGAGTGTTTTATTAGAATAAACTTGAGATGTGATTTGCTATTGAATACTTTTTATTAGAGAGTCCTAAATCTGAGGTATAAATTGAGCATAAATTTTAACAGTGAGGAGATTAGTCACTGGAGAAACAGCAAAAGGAAATGAATTTTCAGTATTTTGTTAATGAGGGTAGATGACTCTTATTTTCAAGCATGCATTTCAGCCAAACAAAAGGTTTTTCTATCAATAATGAGATAACTGGTGGAAACTTGCTACCCTGAATCATACAAAAAGCAAGGCTAGTTTGAATACTCCTATCAGTGTTATGAATAATGTATATAACTATCAGGAAGCTTTTGCTTATGGCTTGCATACATTTCCCTTTTCATAATCATCTTTTATTGTGCTACAGCAAAAGTACTTTTTTTATACTGAGTAGTATTTTTGTTACTATCAGAAGTACTAGAATTTACTTTTCAGTCAAAATTATTTTTCACTGGAAAAATTCAGTTTCAATAGTTGGGGATATTTTTAAGACAAAAAAATCAAAGACTTCAGTGAGACTTTGGAGTTTGTTACTTTTTATGAAATAAGCCTTTTTTCCTTCTTTTTGGAGTAAAAAGAAATTTTAATTCTATTCCTATTTTATGTAGTGCTGAAATCTGAATGCTGTCTGTTATCCTACCTATTGCATTCTTGAAATGCACAAGTTAGTTATCACTTGAATATAAATCGATGTAATTTGATCTTATCTTGCAGTAAAGTATTTGAAATTGCAGCTTTCATTTCTTAAGGGACTTTTCCTACCCATCCATCTCCAAAGAAAAACCAAGATGTTGGAGATTGGGCATTTTCATTCTGTGAGATATTTTGTAACCTTAGATTTTTTCCTGACCCCTTTCATAGGAAGTCAAAGATATCTGAGTGTTCTCTCTGATTCAAGCTGTGATTTTTAGGATTTCCAGCTCACTCTGCTAAAGAGAAAAGAATTGAAAGTTTTTATTTCATAGTGTGAATAAATCCTTAGTATATACAAGCCACAAGAGATCCACTTAAGTCTGAGAGTTATGATTTTTGTTCTCACTGTTGCAGAGGTGAGGATCAAGCCCTAACTAGGGACTGAACTTCCAGGACTGCCTGGAAATATATACATAGGCCTCATTTAGCTGGACTAATATGAAAACCGTAATGAGGCCATGTCTGAAAAAGAGAGAGGAGCTGAACAGAAATTCACTAAAATTTTAATTTGTGAAAATATCTTGACATTTAATTATTTTCCTGTATCTCCCTATTTAATCAGAAAATGTAGGCCTCCTAATGCTCCCAAATATATATTTGGAAATTTATATGGGTGACTTATGCCTTATTTGCTGTTCTTATCAATTCTAAACTACTCTCAAAATTTGAAATAGACATGTTTGAGAGCACTAGTATGCGTAGATGGACACACAAAAGGGCAAACACACATACAAATATATGCAATATATGTACACATATTTTATGTGCAAAACATTTATAAATATAAGGAAAAAAACCCTGCAGAGCTAGAGGTAGGAGGATGTGAGAGTGTAAATTTAAGGTACAGATAGAGATGGGTTCACACGTTTGATCTGAATTTTATGTAAAAAGATAATGGAGGCCAGTGAATGCACTGAAGATTCACACATCTTTTGCATGAAGGCCACTATCTTTTTATAGTATGCAGGCTGAAATAAAGACATTCTCATGTCTGAAAAGGTTGAGTTCTGAACTATCAGCTGGGATTTAGTTATTGTGTTGTTTTTGCAATCTCATTCTTGCTCATATTTAATTTTGAGAGGCTTTTAAATAACCTTATTTGATCTTTTAACATGTAGTCCATTTTCAGCCAAATTTAGACTGAAAAAGCTCTTACCCTAAGGATGCACATGCAGCCTTTTTTTGTGTGTGTTGCAAGTTCTTCCTTTTGGGTTCATTTTTCACATGATCATTTAATCACCCATTTCTATCTAGTCATATTAGCAGATGGGAGAAAAGAAGCTGTTGAGCTTGAGGGTGTGCAGCTGAGCCAGTGGGTGAATGTCTGTTATTGAATCAATTCCATCTATAGTTTAGGAGAGCTTTTTTAGAAATTTGTGCTTAATAGAGTTCAAGAATGAGTGATCATTAGAACATGTGTCAAAATTTGTGTTCTGTGTTCCTATGTTAATTGAGATCCACTGAAACTCTGTTCCTCTTTCCCCTCCACTAAAAGACTATTGGTGTTGATTATCATCTACCACACTAAAAACATTATTTTAAAAAGAAACTTTAAGGATTATGTGTTTGGTTTTATTATGTGTAACTTTAAGTTATGTGTTTGGTTTTTTTGTTTTTCAAATTTTAGCCAGTGTAGAAGAAATTATTTTCAAACCAAGAAAATTTTTACTTATTTTTTTTCTTTTTTCTGGAAATTTAGCTATTCCCTGTGTCATTGACCCTTGTTTTGAGATGCACATTATGAAGTATTAAAATAATTAGTACTGAAGGGTCACATGTGTTCTTTCAGAAGTTAAGTAATTCTGAATGAAGGCATCTTTTTTTCTGAATATAATGCTACGCAAATTTTTAGATTTCATAAATGTAATTAATTAGAATGATTAGAGACTTGAAATGTACTTTAAAATTTGTTTCAAGAACTAACTGTTTTCAGCTTTTATCTAAGCCACTCCCCTGTGGCCATTAATCTTTACTGAATTTCTCTACAAGCACACCATCGAGATGTAATGTTATCACTTCTCTTGCAATTCGAAAGGCCAATGAATTTCTCTCTGTTCCAGAATAAAAATGTAATGCAGTAGTACATACTTTCCTTAAAAGGCAGAGTTAGCCTGTGTCTGTGATATTTCAAAGGATCTTAGAGAATGTGTGAACCTTGGCATTTCATAACACTTGCAGCTCCCAACGGAGCCAAAAAAAAAAAAAATTAAGACAATGTTTTGTTTTCTTGGTTTCTGATGGTTGTGGGGCAGTACATCTGCTCTTATTCCATTTGTCTCAGCACTTCTTCAAATATTCAATGTTTATTATCAGTGAATTACTTTTGTCTAAAAACCTTCTAAACCTAAGAATGCTTCCTCTTTCTTACTGTAACATTTTCCCCCTTTTTTACTTTCTTATATATCTTACATACCTTACATATTTTTCTGTCTTCCGATCCTATGGAAGAGAAAGGACTCTCACTAAATTGATTTTACACCCGTTTTGTCATTACAAACTTGAGGCAGTCAGATTTAATTCAGTTAAAAAAACAAAAATATATTACTGATTGAAGCCCCTGGGAATCCCTTGTACAGAGATGAATGACCTGTATTTTAAAATTCCTGCTGCAATTCTTTCTCAAATAGGAGAAATAGAAGCGGTATCCTACTTCCTAGCCATACTGATCATAGATCTGTCACATTTTCATACACATAACTCTGACTGTGTGGATTGTCTGTCAATTTTAAAGGTAATTTCTTTGTGTGTGACCAAGCATATGATGCCGCATTTGCAGGCTAATCTATTCTATAAGCGTCTTACAAGTGAGGACTTTCACACCTGCTCTAAAACCATATTTTCTTTAATATACTAGAGGCTGTTTTTGTTGCCAGCACCTTTCACTTAATATCATGTGTCATAGACCTTAATTTTTGTATCCTCTCTTTCAATATTGATGCTAATGCAAAGTACTGTGAAGCTGTAGCAAGGCATATAGTACAAAGCTCATAGGTAAGAAAAATTTAGATACATTAATTTACTATTTTTATAAAATGTATTGTTTGCTTTATATTCAGTGCAATTTTATGGGAAGAAAGGGTTTACTCATTTTTAACACATTCTGTATCAGATATTTTAATCCATGCAATAATCCTTGTAAATACTAAAAATGTGGAGAGAACTGGAAACAAGCAGTAGACAGATAGATATATTGCTCTTCTCTCATGTGTCATTGGGAGAAGGCAGAGGAAAGGTCTTCAGCCCATAGTTTGTCTTTTCATTCAGAAACCCCGTGTTGGAACTTTAGCTAAATGGGAAAAAGCTTTATGTTTTATCAAGTTATGATCAACACTATAATAGAAAATAGGAGTGGGGTACGGGTAGAAGCCAAAAGGTGCATTTGGAAGTCTGTGGTGCACAGAAAATCACATTGAGAGGTGCCATGCTGCATGAAAGGCACATTGAGGGCTGTGTGGAGACCCAATAGACACAGCCAGGGGTCCAGGGTGAAGCTGGTGGTGCTGAACTGCTGATTGTGACTCGCCCTGTAGGCAGCTGCACTTGGAAGCTTGGCTCCTCTTTTTGCAGTGGCATCTGGCAATACCCAGCAGGTCCTGCTTGGCACAGCCCCCTGGGCCATGGAGTGGACCTGGGAGTGCTGGGGAGCTGGAGGGTGCGGGGAGGACCTGTGTCCTCCAATGAGCTCTGGGATGAGGAACAGGATGAGCTGTATCTAGAGGCCATCAAAAGCTTTGGGGGGAAGGTATGTAAAAACAAAGGTTTTAAATTCAAGTCCTCCTGTTAGGATTTTATTACACACTGACGCAAAATAAGACTTTGCCATGAATAATGTCTAATTTAGAGTTGTTGAAAACTATCAGATAATCTGATGTCAAGTTGGTGACAGTCCTCTTCTGGTTATCTGTAATGCTGCCACTGGCACTAAGTCCTGCTTTGAGTTAATTTCCTAAGTTTCGTCAATTTGTGCTCTTTAACTTTGAACAGGCAGAAGAGGTAAGAGTACCAACGTCAAGGTCTGATTCATTCTTTTCCCACCTGAGCCGTGGAAGTGATCAGACATCAGAAAGTGTTGATGTGCAAGTGTTGCAGAGACGTGAGCAACGGCTTCAAGTGCAAGAAAAGGTCAATGAAGACATCTCTGAGAGGTGAGAAACCAATTGAACAAAGCGAAACCAAAAACTAGCAGGCTGGAAAGAGAAATGGAGCAACTGAAAGAGCCCACTAGGAAGAGTTATTGACTTTAGCTATATGGTAGAAAGACAATTACATCAGACCCAGAGACAGGGAAATTTACACCTTGAGAAAGTTCAAGGGAGAAAAGGGCAGAGTCACTCCAACTCCTCCTCCTCCTCCTCTTCTTTCCCACTGCCTCCCTACTCACATCACCTGCAAAGCTGGTCTCTGCTGGTGGACCCTTGTTGAAGCACCTGATGGTGGACAGACTTACACTTTTTACTAGAGAAGACAGAAACCACTGAATATTTTCGGAATGTGTCTGTTCATTGCTGCACAGTGGAGTTTCCCTGGTTTACTACTTTTGCCAATGTCACATTGGCAGACTGACTTTAACTAATGAAGCTTTATAGTCATCTGGGTCATTTTTGGCCACTCTCTGAAAGATTTAATAGTATGGACGTATTTTTTTTTTTCTGTGAAACATAAGCACTATAATATGTAAAAGTGACTAGGGTGAAATGACTGCAGATTAGAGCATTGTTCGAGTTTTTTGACCACATTACAGGGCAGAGCATCCTGCTACAATTATATGCTGCATTTTAAAAGTAGATTATCACCTATAAGCTTGAGTAAGCAGAGAATCATAACACAAAAGGCTTATTGCAGCTAATGTATAAAGCTGTTAAGCATTTCTGAAGATATACTGTTTGAAATTTTTACATCTTTACTATTTATCATTTATTGCAGTGAGAATTTAGGAAGTTTGATACTCTGTTTTTTTTTTACAGGGCTACACTTTCGGTATAGCAGTTAGCTGTTTCTGGCATATGCACTTTCTTGGCTCTTCACCAGAAGAAAATTGTTTCTAGTTGAAACAATCAACCATACTGAATTTAATGTACCTTGAGAGTTAGTTATGAAAGTTAGTGGTTTAAAGGCCATTCGTCTGTAAGCTGATGGTTTCTGTAGTGGGATGATAGAAGCATTGATACAGAAATCACTGAGAGGGAGCACAGGAAATGCGTGCATATGGAATAATATTTCAAACCCTGCTGGCCAGCCATGATTTTTTTTTCCTTCTATTGTTCAACTGATGTGCATTATTTTGAGCTCAAACATCATGCTTTAGGGCATACAAGCAGATTCTGTACTTAAGATGGAAGATGTTCTGAAGGACTTTTCAAGATTTTAGGAATGATTTTTTTTTTTAATAGGTAGAAGAGAAAACATGATCCACTGGGATAATGTTAGGAACCCACTTCTGAAATAATGTTGGGACCAATTAATAAAAGATGTCTCCGTCTGTGCTAAGGTGCAAATGGGTCCCTATGCCAAAGTCAATAGTACAGATTTGATTTAACAGTAAATGTGAGGTAGAGAGAGAGAGGGTGAAAGAGAGACATGGATTAAACAGAAGGATAGTCACTATCACATGTCTTCCCGTGGCATCCTGCTGGCCCTTCTTCTTCTGGTCTTCACTATGGCAAGGGTCCTTGAGTATTGTTCTTTATGTAAAAATTTCTGGGTATCCAGAGGTGCATGTGCTATCGCCACAACTTGGGATGGCATTGCGTAAGCAGTTGCTTCCTTTCCCACAGTTTGCCATGGTGGGAATTTTGTCTGGATAGATTATCCAGATGCGCCTTACCAGGCCTGGCATCTTCCTGTTGTTACATCTGTGCTTTTCCCACAGTGAAATCTTGTCTGGTGTGCTAATTCCAAACCTTTCACCTCTGTGTAGGCCAGACATCAACACCTTCCTGTTTGCCTGTTGTGGTACCTTAACTTACAGGGATTGTGTTTTGAGACATTTTTACTGCATTCTTTAAGTCCCGACAGATAAAAACAAGAAAATGCTTCTTTAAGGAGAGAAGACAAGGGCTTCTGGCTAGCAGTAATCGGATGGCCCAGCTTTTTTTCAGAGGGACTCAGTTTTGTGTGTATTTGCTCATTATTTTTTTCTCATTAATTTTATAATGTGATCAAGAATGAAGAGCAGATATCTATATACTTCCAAACAAAAGAAAACATGGTGAAATCTACATTTATTCTAATTGTTTCCAGAATATGTTAAAAAAGAATGTCTTTTCTTTGGAAATGTGCTTACCCAATTTCACTAACATTGCCCTTTGAATTTAATTGTTGCTTAGAGATGCTTGATGGTAATTCAGAATATTTTGACATTATTGGACATTTAAGATCTTCAGTGTAAAATTCTGCTTTACCTAATTGGAATGCTCTTCATTCAGATTCATTAATTATGATTTCTTCCTGCAAATCTACTGAAGCCTAACTAGCCTTAAAGAGTAATTGTCATTTCAAAGTAGCTATAATTTGATTTATTTCAGTTTTTACAGATAAGTTAATGGGACTTCTGTTCCTTTTGTGTGAATCAGCCTCAGAAAGCTCAATTATTCCTTAGCTCTGATGGATATAGAGATTTTATTTATTGCATCAGTGCCATTCCTTCTTAAACCCTCTTTGTTTTAAAGGTTTTAGTTCAAGAAGTAATTGAAAACATTATGGACTCCTTTGTGTGTTTATATTGATCATCAATGTTTTTTTAACTTTCCTATTTGAGATATATCTTTTTTTCATTATATTTTAATTTAAACTTATATCCTTATGAGAACATCTGATTTAATTGAAATGAGAACATTACTGTGAAGATCTAAGCATTGCTCACCTTGTAATTTATCCCAGTGGATCTGTGTGTTGTGAACTACCATGCAAGTCCTAATGGTGTCCTGAAGTGAGTCTCACAAGGGTAGGAAAGCAGGATTATCACATGAAAAGTAAGGGTTAGATGTCTAAACTGAATCTTCAAACAAGATATTGGTGAATAGGGGAAATCCCTACCAAAATTGCCTTTTGTGAATACGGCTAAAGTGAAGAAACTTGGAATGCACTGTAACCATGCCTTGACTGTGTGCTGGGATGAGATCTGCATCCCGGCCTTTGTGTCCTGCTGTCCCTCCTGCCTGGCTGCATGAGTGGAAGGAAATGGGGTAGTGGTTTGCTTCAGTAAATTCCTCAGTCCAGTTTTCTGGGAACAAGACCTGAAGGTTGTAGTCTTCTCTGAGTTTAGATACAACTAGGACAATTGTCCTAGCAGAAGGAAATGAAAATTTCTAAAGGATGCCTTGAAGAGTAATGTGTATTTACCATGGACCCCCAAAGCAATCTAAATGCATTCGCATATTTAAGTGGGAATATATAGGTGCAGCACAGTGCCTTGGAGTAGCACTGAATGAGAACAGATGGCATAAATACACATGGCACAAGTGTCATGGCTTACAGCGATGCAAGGCAATTTTTACTTCAAGTATAGTATTTAATACCAATGTGTTGCTTTATTTTTGTTTATCAAACATACTGTTGTTCCCAATAGCATGAAAATTACTCCTAATCTGGGAAAAACAAAATTTTGTATATGAAGAAAAGTGAATCAAAATGTTTTTACAAGAAAGGGGGGAAAAAGGCCTAACCATTCATATATCTATATCTAATGCATTAGACAACATAATAACATCTATGAAGAGTGAGTAAATTCCAAAAGACCAATGTACTTTTATTTTCTAATGTTGTAGTATCTCTATAGATGAAGTGAACATAATCAAGGTAATCTGTTCAATCACATGGAGCAATTTAATAATTAAAAGTAATGAAATCATATTGTTAGTATTTAAAAGAAAACTATCACTGTTTATCAAAGATGGATTTGCTACAGCCTGGATTTGTCTGAAAGCATCAAACTTGGACAAACTCGGCATTTTTTGCTGAATGCTCAAGCTAATCTTTTCACATTGGATGCACCAACAGAGATATTTCTTTTGGAGTATAGGACAACTAAGCATTGTGTCCTGCAGTGCTTGATGCTGAGGGAAGACACAAAAACAATTGAAAACTTATTTAAAAAGGTTCTTATAAGAACCCTGTAGCCTCATGGACTCATAGACTATCCTTTAAGTCTAAAAATATTTTAATTTTAGGGAAACTTTGGAAAAGCTTTGAGGGATTGCCAGGGAGAAGACACTGCAGAAAGAAAATCTCTAGCAATCAGGTTAATGCCAGAAACCAGCAAGGCTTTTTAAGCTACTTGAAAGATGTGGAGGATGGGGGGAAGTTTAAAGATTTCTAGATTTTTCTCTGGGGAGAAAATCCCAGGGCATCACAGGGATGGAATTGCATATCCAGGTAGAAAAATTTGTTCTGGAAGATATGGATTTCAGTAGTTACTTGACAATAATTTAATCTAACATATCTCTAGTGCTATAACTGCAAACACATTTTATTAACTTTGGAATACCTTTTTTTATGAAAGTAGAAAAATTATCTGAGCAATTTATGAACAGCTTATGGTCTTGATTCAAAGGGTGCAACGTGAATGCATTTTTTTAAGTTATGAATTCCTATTCATATCAATTAGTATTCCTGCTGTAAAAATTACAATTGACTAATCTGCACCTACTTTTGTTTAGTAAGTTAAGCATGCACTTAGCAGCAGTACTGAATCCTGAATTAAAGGGTTTGCAGTCCAGTCCAATGAGTATGACCTCTGAAATATGTATTTCTCTTGCTATAAAAATAATGATATGACAAGAAGTTCTGCTGAAGATTTACTTAATGAAAAAATCAAAGTTTTTCATTTTGTCAAACAGTGAAAAAGAGAGTTTCAACATCATATGACATAGTGAGTAACATTTCAAAATATATTGGCAAATTCAGTAGTTTTAAATGTGGGAACAATTTCAGAAACATCCAACTATGCACACCTCTTTTAGGACTTCAGAGCTATTCTAAATAACTGTATGGACTCCTTTATATTAAAATAATCAATTTATCTTTATTTTAATCTTTATTTTTACCTTTATTGTTTTATTTTCTGCTTATGTTACAAGCAAGTTCAGAAATAAATAATATTTACTTATTCCTGAGAAACATGTGGCTAAAGACTACTTCTCTTAAAGCTATGATGCTGATATTGCAAATTTTTCTGCTATTAGGCATACACATTATCTGCAAATAAGTTGGCAGGAGATATTGTAAAATATTCTGATATTTAAACTTGTTACTGAACCAAGATGATCTGAAAAAACCTCATTGCTAAACAAAATTAATATTTTCACTCCAGATTCCCATATTTTGATGGAATATTTCACGTAAATGTAAAACCTATATTTATAAAATTATTATTGAATTTATTTATATTTATTGTTTAATAAGTTTAATAACCGTTCTTCAGATTTCAATTTTCCTCAATGGCTTCATAATAGTGTTGTTTTATATTTCCACTATTGGCTAACCTCTATTAATAAGGACAGGAAAAAAAAAAACCAGAAATGCTATACTTCCTTTTTCCCTGGCAGAGTTCAAACAATAAATAACACTGTGTAAGACACAGAAAAGACTTTTATGGAAAAAGAAGTATGTTCTGCCAAACAAATCACAGTGGGCACTTTAAGCAAATTTAACAAGTAGGTAGAATAAATATGGTGCTGTATGATACATATTTTATGAGACCGTAGGCTCTTACATATTTTTTCATAAATTTTTAAACCTGTTCAATTTTCCACTCCAATAATTTAAAATGAAAAATGTTTTACCTTTAGAGAAAATTAGTTAAAGGACTGAAAACCATTATATGAATAAAGAAACTTTGCTTAAGACAAAGAAAATAGGTTTTTTAAAGTGAAAAGCCAATATTTTGCTAAATGCTCAAAGTAGAAAAGTGCATAAGTAATTTAGAAGTGCAAATTGCCTTGGGTTGGGTAGTAAATTAGAGGGATGTTTTAAAAAATGCTCCCCATTGGTTACAAAACAGATTTGGATAGAAGTCTTGAAATTAGTGCTGTAGATACAACAGAGCACATCACAACTTTCACTGACCAAACATAATGAAATTCAGCTTTTCTGTGAAAAGCAGGCTGAATTGGTTGGGTCATATCCTCCGATAATGTGAAGGAGCTCTTTTTTTGTTTCTAACTTCCAGTACTCATCCTGGAAATCTTTTGTGATGGTATTGTTTTTGAAGAAGCACATTCTGTATGTTCAGAATTAATTCAGGAATGTGGCAGAAGAGAAGGGCCAATGTCAATAATTTACCAGGTAGAAGTTTTTAGGATAAATCTATTCTCTATGACATAAGATACTGTATTTCAGATCAGTTATGAAAAATCTCAGAACCCTATTAACTGTAAAATGAGCAATTAAAGTTGCTTCTAAATTTAGTATGGATTTTCAAAGTTTTGGTTCCTGAAAGAAAACCAAAGCTGTGTGCTGGTCTTCTTCTCTTGCAAGACTACAGTTCACAGTTTAGAGTTGCTAGCAACTGCAGTCTGTCCCTTTGGGACAAAACATCAAATATTACTAGTTGTTAAGAAGCATATGTCCAAAAACTACTGTAACTCTGAAGGAAACTGTGATTAAATAATTTTACATATATTTAGATAACTAATTCCAGGGAGAATAAAAGCATCTCATCAGGACATTCATAGTAGAATCATGACTCACAAACTCAGTCACTGAAGATGTCTGGGATGTTTTTAAATGGTCATGTATGCATCAGAGGTTTAATAGGTTGTGGACTTATCTAAGGTCTAATATAACGTTGCAAACTGAATTCATTCATGAAACCTGATTTTTCATGTAGTGTGACAGGTCCATATCAAATCCCTTTTCTGCATTGCGGTTTACAATAAGAAAACCTTGGGAACTACTTCTTGAACACAAGTTTTAAAGAATAAAAATAATTTATGTTGTTGCTGAGATAGAGATACTATGTGAAAAGGGTTAGCTAGTCATTGATTCATCAAAATATAAGTAGTGTATAATAAAATAATAATGTTAGGAAAGCAGAAAAAATATTCAAGAGAAAATAACAATTGTTTCAAGATTGTGAGCATGCTAACTCTGGAAGTTGATTTTTGTTTATTATTTATGTTGTCACAGTGTTCAGGAGTTCTTACTATTGATTGGTGCCTTTCATGCCTAAAAGTAGAGGAGCAGAGCTTCATAGGGTTTGTAATAAAACATTTCTTAAGTGTTGGTGGGTGAAAATATAGAGGACACAGGATCAATCAGTAAAGGTTAACTATGCAAATAATTGTCAGTACAATGCAGGCTATGCTTTTGTTGGTGTTACAAAATGGAATGTTTAAGTAGAACTAAAGGGAGAATAATTGGTTTTTTAGAACAGCAGGACAGAAAGCACAAAAACGTTTGTTAGAAAATTTAGAATCATAAAGTTTCTGTGTTGGAGGGAGTGTTATGAAGTCATCTAGTCCAACCCCTCTTCAACGTAAATTTTAGCTGGTAGGTTCTAGAAGTTAAGGAAATTTTGAAAGAATTTTGGTCTGAATTAAAAGGTATTGATTGTCATTACAAAAGGTCCTGAAGGGTCTGTCCTTTCAGAGTAAAGATCATAACCTATGTTCAGTGTAAAAGAGTTATTCAAGTTGGTGAATGGATATGAAGGAATAAGTGCACGACTGAGCCAAGTAGAAAATGATGGGTACTGGAGCAGTTTGAAAGGATAGGAGAGCATTCATTCAGTTTGTCAACACCAGAAAATTGGGTGCTGAAGTTTTTGAGATAGAACATGAAGCTTGGCTGAGCGTGGAGCCTGGATAGGTGGACGGGGAGAGCCACACAGGGCTGATGCTTCACTGAGGTGGAAGGTGTCAGCCAGCGGTGAGGGTTGAAAGCATCATCTGGGGTCAGCAGAGTGATGCTGCAAACAGCGTCTGGGAAAAGATTTGGAGTTACTGAAGGGTTTGCAAGAGCATTGCTAGTCATTTTCACATTCAGCTGATGACTAGACCACTGTGAGAAGGTCATAGAGGCAGAGAATAAGATTTCAGGGCAAAAGAGACACACAGATCCATGAGTTTTTGTCCTAAAGGTGGTGTTTAATTTGTGGTAATGGATGGGACTGTGCAAGATGCTGGGCTAACACAGGATCTAGTTGTAAATTAGCAAGATTGCAATTTGCCTCTTCTTTATGTTATTCCATTCTGACAAATGGTCATATAAACCCTATTTTTACAAGGCTTTGTGTTCCTATGTATTTTCACATAAATATTTCCATGCTTTCCACATCAACCTATTTTTTTCCCTTGTGAAATAGGTCTTTTAGCTCTAAAATGATACCAGACTTATTTCATTAAAGACATCCATCATACAGCAAGACACAGCAATAAATATCCAAGGTGCATACAGCCTACTGCTTATGAAATTCAGAATATTCTTCTGAGTTTTATTTTAAATTTCTCTTACTAAATATTCACTATAGACCATCTGAGCATACTCAGTAGGTGTCAATATTCAAATAACAAACAAACAAAAAAGTGTTTTGGAAGGTCCTTTAACAGATATTAGGGCAGACTCAACACTGAAAATCTGCTGCACTACTTAATGTATGATCGAAAGGCATTTGGGGACCTTTCAACCTTCTATGGATTTTTTGGTACTTTGAAAAGTATTAAAACATTTTAAAGCCTTGGTTTAGGTAACCACATATGACTCACAATATCAAGAAAGATAAAACGTTTTCAGAAGAGCAAACTATTTTTGGATGACCCTGGAATGGTGTTGCCGTGATAAAAGGAGTTGAAAGAGTAGATTAGACCACTTCAGTAAAAAAATACATTTAAAAAAACTATTGTCAGTTTTGTTGTGCCAGTGGTCTTTACATTACATCGGTGAATGTTAGTATGCAAAAAATACATGGTAGTTGGAATCTGGGCTCTTTCAGAAGGTATTTTAGTAAGCTCTAATTGTCATTGCCATTTTTCTTTTTAGCATTGTTTATCTAAGGGTCCTTTACCTAAGAATTAAAACCTTTTTATGCCTTATTATCACTAGAAAATTATCTAGCTTGTTATTTTTCACGAAGTGCACTACCCTGTAGAGAACTTTAAATGTATTTGTTTAATGCAAACAGAACAGGGCAGCCTGAATCATTAATTAGTAACATGAGTAATTTAGCCAATTACCTAATAGAAGGATCTAATGGTGCAGTCGTTCACTTAGGAGAAGAAAATTACACTGACAAAAGTAAAAATTCAGTTGTCTATTAAACAGTGGTATAATTTAGTGAAAGATGAAACTTATATTTTTGTTATTTCCATCCAGACCTGTTAATTTAAGTATTCACACTAGCTGCTATCACACTGTTCTGTGCAGCTGCCTCCTTGGGTCTCCAATCATCCACTTGAACTGTACTGAATTGTGGTAAACCCAGTACGTTGTTAAAGTTTGAGACTGGTATGGAAGATTTATTAAAAAATATAAACTAAAGCAGTAGGAAAGGAACAAAGGAGAAACAGAATATATATTTTCTTAATATATAGTGTTGTGCTAAATGAATCTTTTCAGCATTACTGACAGGACCTTTCATTTTCTGACCATTATAAAATCTTTTTTTAATATAAATCCTGTGTTTATTTCCAGCTCATAACTGGAACTGAAGATCAAATGCTGTGCCTGTCCAGTTGTACATATGAGCAGCTGATGACGGTGTTTAATTGGTTACTTTATAAAATTTGAAAGGGCATGATTACACCAAATCCAGAGACTTCTTTATACCACTATTTTCTCTTAGCGGGGGACATCAAAATTTTGTTCAAGTTATTTTATCTCTAAATGACTATAAAAAGAAACTGAGCATGTTTTTTTTTCTAAGTAAAAAGAGCTTCAATTAAATATCTTGAGTTATACTCTTGTGTATATTCTTATTCTCCATTTTTTGTCAGCTGACAGATTGAACCTGGGGATGTATTTGTTGGTGAATGACAGATCAATAGGAATCTTTCTGCAACATACTCAGTCAGTGTACTTTGCATGGGAAGTGTACTTATTAGGTTTGTAAATGTGGAAAAGATGGAAAAAAAATTAAAATATCAGAAATCACTGATGTCTCAATTCAAGCTTTCAGAAAAGAAGTAGTAGGAAATATTAAGTCTGCTAATCTTTTCCCTCCATACATTTCAAGTGACCTGACCTCAGTTCTGTGATCCACGTTTTGTTAATCAGATATAAAATTCACAACTTATATTGTTTCGAGGAATTATTGTCCTACTACAACATAGAAAACAAATATTTTAAGTCCTTTGTCTATGGTGATTTTAAATATTACCATGTTTTGTGGTACCTGTATTTATTAACATATTTAAGGCAGTGTTGCTCTTTTTGAGATGCTGTTTTTGGGTGTTATCAGATCTCTACATTTTCTGGTTTTAAAAAGAAATATTTTAAAAGTTGTAGAGATTAATTTAACATCTGGCAACTGTTGCCCATTTTAAAACACAAGCAGAATTTACTTAGTGACCTGCTTATGAAAGCAGCAAAACACCATCTGCAGAGTGCAAAAATATTTGATCTTTTATCCACAGCAAGTTGCATCAGACACATGGATTCTTTGCAGTCCTCAAAATGAAGAAAGAGAAAGTATTTAAAGAAGAATTTTGGGTTTTTTTAAATTGGGATTTTGCTGAACCGGAAAATGGAGTAATTGTTCTTTGTAACTTCCAGTAAATATTGTCTTGGTTTGCTGTTTTGCTTGCTTACATAATAAACCAGATGTAACATGCCTATCTTTTATTTTTATTGTTTTATTGTGTTGTTTCTTACTGCTACAATTACTTTATTACAGTGGAAACATATAATTAGTGATAAGGAGATACAATAAAAGGTCACTACTGAACTGTGATTATGTATCAGTCCATAGCATAGTCCATAGTAACAAAAATGTGAAAAGAAAGATATAACTCTTACCCTGCTGAAAAATGCCAATAGTTACAAATTTTCCACTGATGAAGTATAAATTCTACAGTATACTATGGGGAATAACTAACCCACAAAGCAGGAATTAAGACATTTGATGTTTGGAAAGCATCAACAGCCAATTTATGAGAAAAATATGTGATATTGTAGAAACAAACCCATGTGGTGTACAAAGCCTGAGATGGATGTTCTTTAGATCTGCTCCAGTGCCTTCTGTCTTGAAAAAAGAGTACTGAAGGAATGGGTGGCATGGACTGACTACTGACGAATGAGTAATTATTAGGGTATTACTATAACATTTCGGTACTTGTGCTGAAGGAAAAACCAATATCATTAAGCTTAGAAGTTCTCCATGAAACTGATTCCTCTCCACGTTTCAAAAAGCCCAAACTAAAAGCAATGCAGAAAATGCCAACAGAAACTGCTGGATCCCAGTCAAATAGTTTATTTGGATTCCATTCAATTACAGCAAAGCCCAAATATGCCAGACAAAATCTGTGCGCAGATTTTTGCTAAACACCATTATTTCAGTGTTCAGTCAGAAATAGTTTACTGAAAGATATACCTATAAGTATAATACATGGATCTATCTGTAAAATAGACCATAAAGCAGGAAAAAAAAAAAAAAGAAAAAAACAAGCCTACTCAGAGTACTAGAAGATGAAAGCTGAATTTCTGGATTTTTTTTCTTTTTGCACAGTTTGCAATTAAATTATATGTATATACACTCATAGCTCTGACATTAATACTTCTAAAATTAGAAGGTGGTAAGCTCTAAGACTGGATAAACTAGTCATCAGATAGAGAAAATTGGTGCACAGAATGACAGTTTGCCAATATAATGTTGGGATGTACCTGGAAAAAGAGAGATAAAAAGCAGAAGCAGAAAGCAAGAAAAAAGGCAAGACCTTGAAAGACAGATATATTACATATTTTATTACTCTTGAGGCTGTGCAATAAATTACATCTTATTTCTTGCTACAAAGTGAAGTGAAGGCTGATGCATTTTTTCATTGTCATTGTATTTTTCTATTAGGACAATAAATTCATGCTTTGACACCAGTTTTATTCTAATAACAGTGTATTTTTTCACAGTATCTGATCGAACAGGAAACTCATTTTAGCGCCTTCCCAACATCTTCAAAGGCATCTTGTTTACAATGATTGTTCAGTAAGATTTCTTTGGAATGTGTGCTTAGCTGGAACAAATAACATTTGCATCTGGTTAGAATATCTGAGTGAATTTTCAGTGTGACTGCTAGGTAGGTGCTTTTAAAAAACCCTGGAACTGTCCCGTGCCCAGTCTATTGACTGACATATTGTTTTCCGTATCTCTTAATAGGCTGTATCACATACAGACACTTTGATTTATGTTATCTCGTATCATACATTTCCTTGCTTCCAGTTTTAGACTTTTAAATAAAGCTTAGCATCAGATGCATGCTTTACCAAACAGGATAAAGGATTCTTTTTTGACACTTGAAAATCCATTCTCCTATATTCAGAGCAGACTTCAAACAGTATTCCCATCTTAAATAACTCTAGATATTATTACTGGGAGCAGGGCCTACCTGAAATATTACAGAATATATATCTATAAAATAGTGGTTCTCTCTATATATATATGTGTGCGTGTATGTGTGCGTGTGTGTATATATATATATATATATATATGTATATACACATAGACACACACTCCTTATATTTTGTGGCTTTGATTACATAGTCCAGTAAATTTTCCTAGTAAAATTAAACAAAACCAATGAGACAAGAATTTTTTTTCAAACATACATACACATATTATACATACACAGACATTAATTATCGCTCCTCTTTGCAAATCAGTAGCTTAGAATTAACATGTAAATTTTCTGCCTAGCCACAGAATCATGGCTCTTTTATTAAATTACTGAATTTGATATCTACTGTCAATTGTGTCTCTAAAGCAGTATTGCTCTTTAGTAAGCATTTCTCATCACACTCAGTGAAATAGGCTGGTTTGTGGTTAGTTTGAAGTATCTGGATATTAAAAATACAAGTGCTCTCCTTTTGCTGTGTAAGTATTGATAATATCTTTCTTTTCCGATCTCATACTTTTCAATAATATCTCTTTCCTATGAACTGCTTGTGCTGCTTTGAGATTGCTAAACATACAAATTACTAGAAATTATTAGAAATACTTTAAAAAAATTTTCATTTCTATTTCTCATTTTCCTGTGAGTCATTAAATCCTTAATTATTGAAATGTAACAATCATCTATGACACATTATATTTCTTTTAGTACATTAAGGCTTCTTTGGTAAAAATCCAGTGGGTACGCTGACTCCTAATAGGCAATATTCAAAAAGGGAAGGAAAATGGTTTTTACTGTGTCTCTAATGCCAAATACTTGGCATTACAAATTGGTGAGGGTGTACACAGAGCTGTGCCTTACTGAGGTGCCACACACTAATGGTGACACTTATTAAAATATCTCACTAAAATGTCTTGTGCAATGAGATGCTATTTCACTAAGATGACCTTTTTCACTATTCTTCATGAATCTCTATAGTATTTGCCACCCTATCTGCTTTTGCACGGTTTAATTCTTTCTTCTTTTCTGATGATCTACCTCTTGGTGTGATTATTCTTACTTGGGGTATCTTGTCTCATGTTAAGCTTTATAAATGTCTGAGAATCTGAATGTCTTAAGCAATTTCATGTGATATTTTTAAGAGGAGAGGGAGATGGCAGATGTTTTCATGTGTCTGTGACCTCTCTGAAACTGGTATATATCACAATTAGATCTATACTGAAACAGCTGCTGAAATCTTTTGCGTTTGAATTTACATAAAGATTATCTCCATGATTTAAACAACGAAGCCAAACAAACCATGAACACTCCTAATAAAAAAGTTGCTAGTCCAGTTTTCTTGTTTGAGCTGGGATAGAGTTAATTATTTTCATAGTAGGTAGTATGGGACTATGTTTTTGATTTGTGACCAAAATTGTGTTGATAACACACGTTTTAGCTCTTGCTGAGGAGTGCCTAAACAGCGTGTAGGCTGCGAGTGCACATGAAGTTTGGAGGGGACACAGCTGGGCCAGCTGACCCTCACTGCCCAAAGGGATATCCGACACTATAAAACATTTTGCTCAGCAGTAAAATCTGCAGGAAAGAATGGGAATATTTGAAGTTGTGGAATCTGCCTTCCCGAGTCACCATCAAGCGTCACAGAGCCCGGATTTCTTCGGAACAGGTGAACGCTGACCACATAATGGGAAGCAGCGAATGAATGGCCTTGTTCTGCTTTGTTTGTGTACAGCTTTTGCTTACCTCCTAAACTGATTTCATGTCACACCATGACTTTTCACACTTTTACTCTTCCAGTTCTCTCCCATCCAATGGAGCGGACTGAGTGACCAGCTGCGTGGGGCTTGACTGCGTGCTCACGTTACCCCACAGAATCCAGGATTCGTGCTCTCACCAGCTACCTTCAGCTGGCTCTGGGGTTTGCCAGAACTCTCCTCCAGTCAGTGCAAATTGCTAATGGAAAACAAAGCTGCCATCCCTTGCTCTCCAAGGACAGTTTTCTACTGTTTGGTACCAACAAGTGGCAGAGGTTCTGAAAACGATGAGGCAATGGCGAGGTGTCCTTTGTGATTAACCTCGTCTGGTGAAAACGAGCTGCTGGATTGGCACTTGGTTTCTTACTTCAGGATACAGAAATGAAAGGAGCAAAAAATATAACAGGTCAGCTGGGATATTTTATGTTCTCTGCATAATTTTTTCTCTCAGTTCTAGTACCTCTGTTTCAATCTCAGAAAGGTGAATGGTGCTGCTACAATTAGTTAGCAGGATTGTATCCCAAATGGTTTAACTGTCTGTGTGACTGCATATGTGTATGCAATATTGCAAATATTTCAGCAACAATCCTGTAATTACATTAGCATTCATTGGGCTTACCTCTAAGAAAAATGATACTAAAACTATGGATTTATTTGAAAAGCAAGCTGTGAAAAACCCATATATTTTGTTATGAATCTTCAATTATGTTCACAACTGCTTTTTATAGAAGGGTTTGTTTCATTACCTGTGGGAGCATATATTTCTTGGCTGTTCTCTGATGAAGCTGTCTTTGGAAAAGCATAAATTGCTAGTCATTAAAATGTATTTCTGAGTCTCTTTTTTTTTTTTTTTCAGGATCAGCCTGTGTGCCCTTAAAATCCTTTTTTATGCTCAGGTTCTCATAGCTAGCTATTTCCAAAAGCTAGAGACAAAATAATTAGGATTTCTGAGGCTCAGTGCAGAATCAAAGATGTATTGTTTACTAAGATCTGGGAAATTTTAAAAAACCTGCTGACTATTCTTAATTTTCCATAGGAAACTCCTATAATAAAACCACTAGCTATCTAGGAGTTCCTGACAAGCAAGTAGAACAGATCTTAATCTTTTTTTTCAAGTTATTTTCTTTATGTGTCAAGGAAGATGCTGCACATGCCAACCTTCCACCTGCAATATTTTTCTGGCACTAAATGTTCTTTTCCTTTCTTGTAAGGAAATAAACAGGGTTCACGTTACCCAGCTCTTTCAGCACATTTAAGAATCAACTTTTTTACAATAGTGTAAAATTAATTATTTTATAAAAATTAATTATTTTTCCAAATAAAAATAAATATCCCATATTGGCAAGGGAAGCTGAGTCATAACCACATCTTTTGTCCATTCCTGGAAGAGACTTTTCTGTAGCCTGAGGAGGACAGAATTGCAGCCAGCTGCTACAACAGCCCAAATCCAATGGAGCGATGCTGAAGCAGAAGTGATACCGACAGACATTCCTCTTGTTAAAATTGTTTTCATTGCTGGATCTGGTGTATATGGCATGGGATGTCAGGCATGTGCAGGATTATAGCTATGTGTGTAGGATTTCCAGGCCTTGGCAATTCATCAGATCATTACTTATATGGAATTATTATTTTCCACTTGCTTAGTCTTTAAATGACAATTCTAAAAGAGATAAGAAAGAGCTTATTATGGAAGAGGGCCTGTTGAAAGTTTTGACCTCTTTTCTGTCCAAATGAAGATTAAATGTAATTTAATTAAGAGTATTAATTAATTAAAGAGGAAATTTAATTTCTGTTTAAATATGAAATATATAAAAGGATGCATATGAGGGCTCACACTGTAGATGGATTATAAGAACAGTGTGATACACCAAGTATATAATATCTTGCAATGTAGGTAAGTGACTGATTCCTTTATTTCATTTTAGATTAAGGATCTATGGAGAACAAAGACCACAGATGAGTGTTTATAATTTTAAGAAAGATAGCATACTTGTGACAGGAATCTTTCTAGTAATGAGAGGAACTATCTGCTAGCCTTTAGCAATGGTCCTTATGGTATTCTCCATTTTTCACTTTTTGCTTTTCTGTGTTTTGCTTCTTCTAAACTGCAGGAATGTATGATATCAAATGGATGATGATATATTTTCTTCTCACAGATTCATCTGAGTGCAAAACAGCTGTTTGTAGTTGGGGTGGATTAACTGAATAGGCAGAGGAATTCAAATATTCATGTTAATAATAACTACACAGGGAGTACAAATGTTTCAATTTCTCTGGACTGGTTATAAATCTTAGCCCACTGAAACTGACTGTCTATAAAGTCTTTGGTTCTGAAATGCAGGTGAAAGCAGAAAGAATTTTTTAGGTGAAATCTGAGAGTCCGGGAATCCTAGATATTTCTTATAGTTACACCCAAAATAAAGGCAATTCTGCATTTAGGTTGACTATTCCAGTGAAAATCCTATCTTAAAATAAATATGCTCCCTGGCTTTTGGGTTGTTTCTGAGTTCCTCTCTGCAACTGTGCATATAAGAATTGTGAAAACAAAAAGCATCTGGAGAAGATATTAACAAGAAAAGACCCTTTGAAATTAAAGTAAAAATCGACACCTATTTACTAAATATCAGCATGTAAAAACAAATGCCAAGCTTCCTTATTTGAAAATTAGAATTAACTTTCTGCAATAGATCCAGGATTAGTTATTGCAGCTGGCTGCCCAAAGACTTTGACAATAAGTTTAGTCAGTTTTTCCTTCATCTCAGATTACTTTGCTCACTTAGAGTCATTCCAGTGGTGTCCTTTTGCTATTTACTGATGTGTCAAAATCTTTCTAAAGGTCTAAGCCACACTTTCAGGGATAACAACATAAGAAAAAATGCCTGGTCTGTAAACATTCTTTAAAAAAGGATATCAACTATATCTTAGCTGTCATGGGTGTACGTCTGTGGCGTTTGCACTAGTGTCCACAAGCTAATTGTTAAAGTTTTATACACACATTAATTTACTTATACGGAGCATATCTTGTTGCTGTGTTCTCCAGAAAACAAAGGGAAACTTAGTGTACACAAAGTAATCTCACAGACTGAAGCACTTCTACTCACTAAACTTACTGAAATATGTACAGGTCTTATGTCCTAGTTGAAGAGGCTAGAACTTGCCCTAGCCACTTAAAAACAAAGTGAAAAATATGTTGTGGTTTCTTTCATCTGTTAAAAAATCTGGGTTAAGTCATCTGCAGAGGAGATATCATATCTCCTTTAACTGCTACCACTGGTTACATCCAGAGAAAGAGAGTCTTTACACTGTGTTCAGACATGAGCTGGCAAAACTCCCAGTGATACTTCTTTATGCTGGGTCAAGAATTTGTATGCAAGCATATTAAATGAAAACCTTCTTCAAAAATAGATTCTGCAATGTAGAAATGCTATCAGAAAACAGCATGTCATATAGATGCAACTCCATTGGATAAATTCTCGCTGTTTCTAGGGTTGCCTTTTTTCTAATTACTAGTCTTGTTACAACTGGAAGAAGAGACCACAAGCAAAGGCAATAAGAAATAAATGGCAAAATGCAAATGTTTAATACCTTTTGTGTTATGTATTTTCTATTTCTCCCACTCTATATTTAATGTCTCTCTAGACTGATTTTCTTGGTACACAGTGTTGTTCTTCTGATTTGTTTTTCTGTTTGAGTGTATTAATTTCTTTTCATATCAGATAGAAATGTGTAAGAAATAAAAAATTAGAAATACCTGTGGATGTACAATCCATTTGACCCAGACCCTGGGTTTTCTCTGGTATTTGAAGGGAATTTCCAATCACTGCAATTCATGCCTGTTTCCTCTTTTCTTGTCATTGAGAACTGTGGAGAAGTCTGTCTCCATGTCCTTTACTACCCTCCAGCAGATGTTTGTACACATTGATAGGATTCCCTGATCCGCCTCTTCTGGGAATAGTCTCCCACCCATTTTCTGCACTCAAATTTCTCTTTTGTGAAAGGTGAATAACACATTGTATATGTAAGTCAAAGATTTATTGTTAGTTTAGCTGAGATATTAGAATTTCTAATCTAAATATTACAATTAGTCCAGTTGCAGTGTTGCTAAAACTTAAATTTTCAAGGAAGTGTTGCCTTTTCTGCTGCCATCTTCCTATTTTTAAGCATGCTTTATTTACTAAATCAGGCCCTTATTTAAACTTGCAAAATACAAACGGGATGCATCATCTTTCATTTTTCTCTGTACTGCTTGAAATGTTAAGTGATAATTCCATGTTTCCACCGATGTTATGTTCCTACCTTTTTAGTTGTTCTTCTGTGGTTTGCACATTTTCTCTATTTCTACAGCTGTGGTGAGCTAAGTTAAAAAAATAAATAAATATACAATTCTTCTAGTTCTAAAAACTAAAAAGCCTATGAAAAGTCCTTTGCAATTTATAGTGTTATGAGTAATTTTCCCTTGGGACTCTGTCTTACATGTTCTAAAGAATTAATGATGCTGAAAATTAAAAAAAAACTGTTCGGTTTAGATAATTGGGTGGGACAACCATCCTATAGGGAGTATTTCTTTATCTCCTTGGGATTTTTTCCCAGAGCCAGTGAAGTTTCTTTGTAACCTGAAGATGGAAGATCTTACTAGATGAGAAAAGCAAGTGAGCACTGACCTCCAGCACCAGAATGTGTAATGGTGTGAAGTTTCCTTGGTATGATGAAGCTAAAAAAACTACTACATCCATTGAAATGGACTAAATCATAAGAAAAATCAATATCTAATTCTGTCTCTAAAATTGTGCCATAGAATCAACATTTTGGAAATATTTAGCACTCAAAGGAGCATTAGCTTCCAGGTGTGTCCATGGATATTTCAACCTATTATTTATTGATTGATCTTTATTAAATACACGGTGTACATAATAAAAGCAATGGTAAGCAATGTGCCCTCTTACACCATTAGAAGACTCAGCATAAGATATAAAATTACCTAGTGGAAAGGCACGAGTTAGGGACTTGGATTCTGGTTTTGTCCAATTCAATCAGAAATTGGTTCCATGTTTTTTCAGCCTCCTGTTCAGAGTAACTAAAAGACAATTGTATCTGTCACTAATCATGGCTCCCTAATTCTCTCTAAAGCATTTTGTCTCCTGGATCATATTTATTAAAATTCTACTCTGAAGAAAATTGGAATATTTTGATTTAAGGTACTATCACAAAAGTTTTGTATAATATTCACTCTGATTTTGGGGTGTTGACCTTAATATTGGCTATTTAACATAAACTTTTTAAGTTTTTTTAAAAATATAATTTAAATTTAAATCACAAGATGTCAAAGTATGCATCATTTTAAAGATTTAGAGGGCCTTGCCTTTGTGCCTGCTGCCATGAAACCCAGTTATTTACATAGTTTCAAGTCATATTTTTCTTGTGCATTGCTGTTTTAAAAAGTCACATTAACCACTGAGCATAACTGTGAAGAGAGGCAATACTGTGTACATGGACAGCATTCTTTCTTCTGTTCCTCAGACCTTGTTACTTGTCTTTAGTGACCTAGATCTGCTTTCTTTTTCTTTAATAGCTTATAACTGTCTTTAATTTGTGTTTACCAAAAATGTCTTATTTGGAATTTCTTGTTTATGAAAAGGAATTTTTTCCTAACTTTTGATATAGGAGAAAGAATTTCTCCATTTATTTCCTCATCTTGTTGAGAAATTGGGGCTGTTTTTCTCTTGTGTCAGAATGAAACTTGTTTTCTCTTGGTTTCTGTTCTGACGATAAATTTGTTTAATTCTGCAGCCTTATAGACAATACTTTGACTAGGAACTATTTTAGGTAAACAAAGCAATTCTCTGGAAGAGGCAGTATGGGTCTCTGAGAGAGTTATGTCTCTACACACATCTGCAAAACTGCTGTGTTTTTGAGGTTTTTTTTCCCAACAAGATATGCTGTTTTGACGTTACCTATACCAAAATTTTCATTTGTACGATTTTCCCATCTGATATTGGAGGAATTTTCTGTGAATAACATTTTCTCCTCTGGGTGTCAGACACTGTGTGACCTTCACTGAAACTAATCTGCAGGGAAAGGTTTGTAAAAATGTAGAGAATAAATGGGGGAATAACAGCTGTGTGAGAATTGGTTGCCTGAGAGAAGAAAAAAAGAACACAGTTACTAGTGGGAAATTGTAAGTCACATCTTAATTTTATATTTAATGCCCTTTAATATTACAAAAAAATTATCAATAACTTTGAAGTGCTTGTGTTACAGTGATATTCATCTAGTATTTTCAGGTAGGAAACAATTATTTCCCATGTGGGAAGATACATGCTTTCCATCTTTCTTCTTAAGGCCTAAAGATTACAGGGAGCAGGAGTCAGAGAATCTCCTCAGTTTTGCAAATACAGAGATAAACCAATATGAAAATTTCTGGGACAATAGATTTCATGTCTGTGTACATGCCATACTGTGCCAGATTTTTGTGGCTAATTGAAATGGTCTTCTGAGAAGACATTGGGGTTAGATGTTGATTAATATCAATTTTGATGAATATATTTTAATTTTAGGATAAAACTGCATGAAATCTTAGAGCTAAATGGTCTGTTAAAAATTAGAGAATCTAATCACTTTTGATCTTCTTTCACATTCTAAATGTTTCCGAGGAATAAAATGGATACTATTCTGTTTAAAGGAAATTTGAAGTGATGCTGGAAGGCAGAGTAACATGGTACCCCATGTATGGGGCTGCTTCTGTACATCCAAACCAGACCACGTGACTGTGTTTTCTCTCTCGCAGGGCTGATGTCACACAGATAGGCTGAATAGACTCTACTGAAAGCAGGACCAGATATCAATGGAATGGTCATATTGGAATACTTGTCCTGTTTGCTATTCAAGTGGTTCAAATAATTCCACAGTGTAGGTTCACGTTACACTGGGTCCTTTGAAGAAGTAGCATTTTTTAGTTTCAGGTCAAGAATAGGGTCTAGGAAAAGCATTCCCATTTTACATTCATCCTGAGACATTTAATTGTTATTTCTGACTGCTGCTCTACTGCCCCACACACTTGCAACAGTCCTCCGTAGTATCCACCTTGATTTATGATAATTCATATTTAACACTGCAAGGAAGCATTTCATGAGTTGTCTCACAAATAAGTATTCAAATGTGCATAATTTTTTATTTGGAATATTGTTGGGTTGATTAATAATTAAATTATGTAAAAATATGTGGGGACTCAAAAATAAAAAAGGAATAGAAACTTCTTGTGTTCCATCTATATGAAAAATGTTTTTCTAATAGAAACTTAAAACTAGAAAGATATGTTGGTGTCTGTGACTATCGGAATAGAATCATGCTACATAGGAATGTTATTTTAAAACCAGTTATTGAATATGTGTTTTGGGAAAAATGCTAGGTTTGAATGTGGGAGATAATAGACTTTTTTTTCACCGTCATATTCGACTATAATTTTGATTAGTAATAAAAGGAAAATGGAAGACAAGGGGTATTAACAGTCAACAACAATAAAATTTACTATTTTCTAATTGTAAGTGAATATTTACAAGAAATCTTTTTACCTAGCAGTACAAAACAGTTTTCTGTCCTCAGTTCTTAAGGAGGAGAAATTCAACCTCACCCACATGTGATGGGCCTGAGCAGGGATCACATGGAATCGGCACAGGCTCATCAGCCAACCTCCTGCTCAGACCGCAAAGCTTCTGAATAAAAAGCTATTTATGAGGAAGCAGCCTATGAAGGGGAATAAGATGGTGTGGGGCAGAAGCATGCAATATTTTAGTCACTAATCTCTCTGCCCTCAGTCATAAAGCTTGGTAGTGGGTGAAACTACTGAGGCAGTGGTGCAGGATCCACTTCTGAAACATGTCAGTCCTTCTACTCAGGCAGTGTGCTGGGGAAGTCAACTAAAATACCTTGGTTTGATGACACCAACAAATTTAGAAACAAACCAAATGACACTGACAGATTCAAATCCCACACCCAGTCTTGTGTCTACCTAAGATGGTTTTATTAGGTCAGAAACTGACTTATAAAGACAGGAAGAGTGCACGCAGTGATTAAATCAAAAACAGTTTGAAGAAATTTTATATAGTAACTTGGGCAGCATTTGGCATTTAAAACCTTTGACGCCTAAATGTAATACAAAACATATATATAGATATTTTATATACCTTTCTTGGGAGCAGCATTGTTCCACTAAGTAGTACTGCGAAGAAGGAAAAGATGTTCTGTTTCACTTGTCTGTAAAATGATTGCTGAGTGACCCACACCTTTGTGGAAATAATGCTGTTGTATTTGTTGTTGCAATTTGGAAAAGTACTAGGACCTCAGATAGAAGGATCCTCTAATGGAAACCCAGCAATTTAGACATGTATTTTTAAAAATGTATTTTGTGTGAATGTGATCTCTCTGAGTTTTGTTTAAAATGTTAAATATTCAAGGAAGGTGGTAGGGAATGCATTTGAGGGTTTTTTGGTTTGTTTTTGTATAATGTTTCAAACAATTTGAATGTGGCTTTTGTTTTTCAATAGAACTGAAAATGTCTTTATGGGTTTGATACTCATGAAGAACCTGAAACCTAAGGACATGTTAAATTTAATCTAAAACGTTAATTATACAATAACCTCTTAGACAACATTAGATCCTTACAATTAAAGTGCTTTTTTGTGCACTGCTCCAAGCTGAAACAGCTATTACCAAAAGTGTACCTACTTTTCCTGCCTTGTGCTATATGCCTTTTTACTCATTTCATGATGTCTTATATATTTTTTTGCAAACTTAAATAAAGAAGACTTAATATTTCAGAGATGTTGATGACGCTTTTTTCAATTCTGTTACCTGAATTTCAGGGCACTTGCAGCTCAACTGTCATGAAGGCAATTTTCTCTTCTAAACACTCTCTGTTTCCTAAAATGTTATTCATGTTACATTGAAATTTGCTGCATTTTGATAAAGGGTTTGTGAATGAATATTTTTCTTAACTGAGTAAGGAGTTATTAAGGCGTATAATGACTGGCTTCTCTGTCCTCCTCAGGAGCAAAGTACAAGCACACCTTTCTTTGAGTTTTGCATATTGAATTTCAGTTCTAACACCTCTGGCTTGAACTATAGCTTTATTCCAATTCTGAATAGCTTTCACCACAGTGTGCTAGCTAAGCTACAGCCCACCAGTCCCAACACTCCAGGGATTATCTAAAAAGAGATTTCAATGAAGTAATGCTAGTGTGGCCTGAATGAACCTCACCTGTTGTCAGGGTGATGTAGGGTGAAGAGGTAACTTGAAAGGGCAGCTGCTGTGGCCTTTTTATCATTGTTTTGTGCAGAGTTAATTTTTTTTAAAACAATATCAAAAGGTAGTTACCTATTTTCTTATGGAGCCTTCATAAACTAAATGACGTGAATATAGAATGATGCACTGAAGAAAGAAGACTAGTGGAGATAAAAGATGTTTAGGAGAGAAATAAATGGTGAACATGGCTGTGGGGGAGAGCAGCCTCAGGTCAGGAAAAGCGGAGGGGTCTCTGGAGAGTGTTAGAGAGATGAATGCTGAATTAGATCTCAGCATTCAGAAAAGTCCCAACACAGATAATCAAGTAGAATTGTCTTTTTTTAACAGTCCACAATGAAAGATCTTAGCTTTTGGCTTTGTAATGCACATTCTATATTCCCTGTGAATTTTCGCACAGAATCGCACTGACCCGGGAACTGCTGAGAGAAGTATTGAATATGCAGCCTGAAACAGCAAAAAGTCAAAAGTCAGCAACAGTCAAGGCTCAGCCACTCATGATCCAAGAGGAAATTTCAAGTGAACTCACTAAACATTATCAATCTAAATGTAGGCTTTATTTATTCCAGAGCAGGATGCCTCTGGATTTGTCTAGTCATAACACAATTTTTGCTTTCCTTATAAACTCTGCCATACCGATGCCTTAGCTGATCTTCATCTGAGGTGACAAGCATCAGAGTTACTTCAGGTCACTGTAGTTTAGAATTTGTGGATCTTTGAAAATCTGAGTCTCAACTCAGGCAACAATGTTTGACGTATGTTCATCCCTAATGAAATCAAAATTGAGTTGACCTGATATGGACTGACTCTAAATGAATAAGAAGCACAAATGTTTGGAGTGAGACATAATTACTGCCAAAAAATGGACCGGGAATCTCACATTTAATCCTATCTGTATACATTTTTACAGAGCCAAATATTAATGAAACAGCAAATATGTAGATGTGGACTTTTGAGGTGATTAATGGGTCAGTGGTTGTTCTCCTGTAACAGAAATAATTCATCAGATTAGTAAAACCAACATTTCACAGCAACTATAATTTTTTTCAATTAGTCTGTGGTTTTCAAAGATACATGATGCATGGTGGCATCAATTCCAAAGAGTTTGTTTATGAGCATCAATAAGTATCTCATCCATTTTAAAAGTGAGACTGTCATTAAACATAAAATTAAATTATTATCATTAAACGATTTATCATTAAATGATAAAATACTGAAATGTTCTCATTGTCCAACAACTAATTTAAATATCTAATCTTTAAGCAGACAATAAAAGTAAGAAGGGAAGTCTTATTTGTAACATGGAAGATGAAAGAGGATAAATCCATGCTTCCTGAATGGAAGAAAAAATGGCTTTAAATTTTGTGTATGTTGACATTGAATTTGCTCTTTTTGCAGAGATGGGAAATTAATAAAATTTATATATACAAAACCATATAGGAAATTCAGTTACAATGAAGTATGACTTTTTGTAGACATAGTGAAACAAACTCAGATATCAGATTTTGCTTGTGTTTTAATAACAAGGAAAATACAAGTCCAAAGTTTGCGAAAGTAGAATTACCATTTTTCATAGGGTGCAAATAAATAAAATTGACATATTTTCTTTCTCACAAGATTCTACTCTTGAAAAATCACTGTCAATTTTCTTGAGTACTAGATCTAAACAAATGTGAGTGGAAAAGTTTGGATAACCAGCTCCAAATGTACTGGTTTTGTGTTTTGAGTATTAGCAGTCTTTGATGGATATAAGTTTTGTTGTATAGAGTGGGTTCATATAAAGTTAAGTTCTCCTGCATTGAACTCCTTCAAACTGGAGATAAATTCATAACATTAGTAGCTGTACTCAGAGCTACCATGTGCAAGAATGCTAAGATGGATAATTTACTGTTTCTGGTGAGAAATTGCAGGAAAATTATCTTAATGTCTATTATATTTGTCCAGCCTTCAGTTTGTTAATTCTTTCAAGTGGCTGTGGTTTTGAAAGGTTTTTGTGTTTTTTTTAAGTTTACTTGGAAAGTTTCCTCATCACCCTTTCCTTGTTCTGTGTGTTAAGTTTTATTTTAGTATTACATTGTTGGAGACTGTGGATTGTTGAAGACACAGTGACTTAATTTTCTTCTGGCCTGCATATAGACCCTGAACTCTTGCAAGGTGGAGCTTACTTATGCCTTCTTTGCAATGACTTACTGCAATCTTCACAACAATATGAAAAGGAAGTGTGTGGATTGTCACATAAATAATTTTGTTACAGAGCAGATGGAAGAATATGCATTACAATGGCAAAAGTCATATCCAGATCTTGGCCACTCAAGAGAAAAGTGTACAAGATAGAATTTGAACAGGAAAGATCACTCACAGGAGACAGTTTCAGGAACATTTAAATCCTCAGAGGCCCTGCTTCAGATACAGCAAGGAGCAGAAAGCTCCAACAATTACGTAAAGAAATAGCCAGTGGTCCTAGGGAGATCCTTGTCAGCTTGATTGAATAGCATCCTTTGTTGTGTGGCTTTATAGGTTTTTTCCTTGCATAAACAGAGATTATGTGAAATTTGTGTCATAATCTGTGTAGAGCTGAAGGGTTTCCATTAAGGGATTTTAAATTATTTATATTTGGGACAGTGTTTGGTTTCCTGAAGCCATCTCTTTGTAGGTAGGTAGACCAGATTATGTGCAGATGTCTCCTCTAGACTTAATTATACCCTGATACAAAAATACTTGTATTTGCCATAAGGAATCTGCAAATCTGGCTTTTTTTCAAGTTTCTAAATTTGAGTATCTCCTCCTGAATAGTTCTATATATCTACCTTGATCTTCATGTTTGTAAAAATTGTTTAGGAAAAAAGGCAAGGTGTTATGACTGTGTTTTGAATGCCTTTCAAGGATTTTGATAACTAGAACAAACCAGATTCAAACAGTTTCACAATACCAAAAACAACACCTCTGTTTCAAAATTGAACTTGACAAAAAAAAAAAAAAGTTCCTTAAATGTAATTTCTTTACATTCAGAATTATATTTCATTGGCTTATATATTCATTATTTTAGACAAAATTACAGACCCTGCAGACCTTTACATACTTTAAGGAGAAGTATTTCTTTTACCATTCAGCTTGAGAAAATTTTTGGAATTCTCACATAGAAGTCAGAATCTAATTTTTAAAAAAAAAACCCAGACCAATTTCTAAGGGTCTGTTTCTTTCTAGTGGAAAGGACTGGGTTCCTGTACTGAGGAGCATGGTAGCTACAACAGATTTGAGAGAACTGTAGCTTATTTGCTTGTTTGGGGAGATTGTTTTTTTATATAGTTTTGTAAAGAAAAAATATGCCAACACAAGTAAGAGCATTTGTTATTACAAGTGGTGTCGAGCCCTGAAGCTTGCTAGATTTCCAGAGGGCAACCTAAGTAGGATTAGAATGCAAGGTTTGTGTGGCCAGTTGTGTGGCAGCTCTCTTGATCCCCTTTGTAAGAACGTTTGACCATATTGCCCTGTTTCCAGTAGACTACACTTGAACTTAGAATGTTTTAAAGAGCGCCATTGTTGCAGGCAGAACTAATTTTATAATTGAAGTGGATACTGCTGTAGAAGTTCAAGGACAGGATATGACGATTTCAATTATTTAATTTATATATAAACCCACTTTACATATACATATATATATTATACAGATGTTTGATTTCCAGAGTATAAATTCCACTTGCTTTTGCCATGCAGGGCTTTGATTGAGAAAATCATCTACTCCCTGTTTCTCAAGTGACTCATTTATTTGTTTCTCAAAGATATTATTTGCAGCTTTTGGCTCCCAACAGTGAGTCACTTCTTCATGTTTTTCAAAGGCTCAGTTTCCAACTTTCAGTTCTTTCATCAAAATTATCAGCTGTATTTCAAAAGATCATTCAACAGAGCTCATACTTTCTTAAAATACTGTATTACTCTTGGGATCACAGTATATTAATAATTTTGTGTTTCAGATGTGTTGAATTTTTTCTGATAACTAATTGAAATGGATAACTGTTCAGAAAAGAAATTTTTTATAAAAAGGGAAAGAGATACTGGTCAACTAAAGACTGAAAGTTAAATTCTCTTAAATAGTGTCTTTGAGCTTTAAAATCAAACTACTATAAATTATTCTAATATATTATTCTTGTATAGCTAATTTTTTTACTTGCTTGGGATTTCAATTTCTCAAAGATCACACTCCATGTTCTGAATTGCTACTAAATCTCTTTCAAGCTTTAAAAATGCTCAGACATAACCATAGAACCTTTTACCTCAAGGACTCTCATCTTTTAAATATAGACAAGGAAGAGTGCGTCTTATTAGTCCTTTGAATTCTGAAACATGTTCTGTTAGTGTTTACTGTAACTTCAGTGTTGAAAAGAGGGAATAGTTTTGCCTCAAACACACACAAAATGGATCTATGCTCTAACTGCAGACTGTTTTAATTTCTTTCTGGTGGCTCTACCACAACAGCTTTTTTAACTCAAACTGCTGAGACAATACAGCAGTATAAATAAATTTAAAGAAAATGGAGGGGAAAAAAAAAAAGGAAAAAAAGTGCTATTTTATGAAACAATTCTTTATGACAGAATAGTTATATTTTGGTAACACAAGAGTGTCATGTTGCTCTGTACACTTTTAGTGTAACATAACATCAACATCTGCTGGTTTGCAGAGAAAAACTTCTCTCCTGGTGTTTCCAGTATAAAAAGTTAGTACAACATGGGTTGGAGTAGGACAGATCACATATCATGAGAGTGAGTATAGAAATAGATAATCCTATTAAACAGAATCTCTATAATAAGGAACATGTTGCAGGAAATTGAGCTGTAAATATATCCCCAAAAGCAACTGTCTCACTTCCTGGAAATGTTGTTAAAAAACACATACAAAATATTTTTTTACTTTTTGACACATTTTACCAAATTATTGAAAACCACTGTAATTTTAAACATTGTGATTTGGTGCCCATTACTGCTCAAAAATGATATTTTGTCCTAACTGGACAATGTTAGACATACAATACTTGAGACACAGAAAAATATATAGTAGATAAATCACTATCATTTGCACATTGCCCTGAAACATTTTAATCAAAGAGGCAGCTGCAATAATTTTGTTTCTGGGACTCTAATTTCATTCAAATTTCAGTTTATACTTGTTTAAAGATTAGCTTTTAAGACACTGTCCTTAGAAAGAACTGACACTGTCCTTAGAAGGAGCCAGCACCGTTTAGTTTGAGAACTGAGGTTCTCTTGAAATGCTTCTACTTGCTGCGGCAATTGTATATTTATTGTTGAAAGCTCACTGAATAGTTAATATTGCAGTTGTTAAATAACTTTTCTGAAATGTGTGTTTGCAATGCTATGGAAGTAAATAAAACATAAATAAACAAGAAGCATTTATAGGAAGATTCCTTTTCTCCTAATTAGGTGAGATGTAGTGTCTTGGAACAATTTCGTCATAAAGCACTTTGAGAGATGCATAGTTTTTAGTGTTTTACAAGTCCACAGCAATACAATTATTCATAAGACTTTGTGTTTCTTTCTTTGCCTTTCATTTTTTTGCCTAAAATATGTTGTTGAATTTTATTTAACCTAAGTCCTGAAAATTGGAGATATGCTGCATTTTCACATGCAGAGCCTGTGGGTTTTCTGGAGAAATAACAAGCACACTGGCTGATTCAGCTGACTGGTTAATACAAGGTGAACTTCACCCCGAATCCATTTTTACCCAATACCTCACCAGGTTTCTTAGCTCTGTGTTCTCTGCCTCACCCCCAGAACAAAGGTGTCGCTCCTAAACACTGAACCTATCTCTTGGCAGGAATATGCTATTTTTTATTGTTATAACTAGGGCTGCAGTGCATTAAAAATAGTTTTCTTGCTGTCTTATGAAATGCTGTGGATTATGGACAAGCAACAGCAATATTGAGCCTCACTGAGATTCCCACTGAATCCAAATCTAGCTTCAGTTTCACTACACAGTGAATAGAAAATAGGAATTATTAAATTAAGTTGTTGTTTCTGATATGACTAAGATTATATTTTTAGTAAGCTGAACTCATCAGTGGGTTTTCAGGCATGAAAAGGTCAAATGAAATAGAGTATGGTGCATAAATATATAAATGTTTGTTCCTACAGGACTATCTGGTCTAATGCTCCAAGGAAATAGGGTAGGACAACCCTTTAATTACTGCCACTGCACATTTAGTTCATGCAACCACTCACATTGTACTGTGTGGGAAAAAAATCCTTCTTTTTCTGCTTTGATTCAGAGGGATCTCTCAATGCATAGAATTTAGATGTTTGTAACTCCACACCTGACCTAGTAAGTGCAGTTGTTGTTGTATTTAAGTACTTTTGAAATACATTTTGAACTTCTCACAGTTTAATGAAAATTAAGTTTTCCTTTGGTATTTGCTGCAGAATTCAAATATCCTCAAAGTGACTAAAATATTTTCATCCTCATAGCAATGTCAGCTAATCTGTTTACTTATTCTGCTTAAAAAATGAGAAAGTATTTTCTATTTAAAATTCTAGGTACAATTTCAAATTGTTCCATGGTCACAAAATAAATCAATCTCTATTTTAAAAGCTATAAGTCACATGAGCAAAGTGACAGGTTTGCTATTTTCCTTAAAACTCCAAGTTTCATAAAAGTTTCTGCTACGCAAACACAGTAGAGAGGATTGCCGTTTGCCTAGGCATTTCAGTTTTAAAAAGGAAATGTTTAATATCAGCAAATACATTGAAGGTTCTCCAAGGAAATATGCATTTCTAATGACATATATAAATCTGACTAGCTTAGCTTATGTGGTGTATCAGAGCATTTTATGAACCTTTGAAAATAAGGGCATATCTTTTGAGATGAAAGAAAGAAGCAGTAGAGGAATGTTTATATGCACATATGCTGGTTTTAAAAGAGGCAGAATGACATCAAAGAACATGTGAAGGTAACACATTTTTCTCCATGTACTTAAAACCTTTGTTGCTGAGTTGTAACCTGAAAAAGCTAGAGGAGGGGGAAAAAAAACTGAAAAAATTCTAAGCAGTTTCAGACCTTACTTTTTTTTTCATCTTTTTGTCTTTCCTACCCCTGATTCCTTTTTCTCTTTCTTCACCACATAAACTTCAAGCTGTTTTAACTTTAGGTTGGAATCCCTAGCTAAAATTTAGAGTTAAGAACCCTTTTAGCTGTAATGAGTTCTGTAAAACTGTACAAACTAATAGCCACCTTAATGTCTCACATTTTATTTTGAGAAATACTGAATTTCCCACTCAGTTAACAGCTTTAGATTGCAGTAGCAGGCACCTTCAATGGCACGAAATATAAGAAGTCCAAATGATGGATTGTGTGCCCGGGACAGAGTAAGCTGTGGAATGAGTATAAATCAGGGGAGGAGTGGCTGCAGAGCAGCCCTGCCCAGAGGGATCTGGGGGTGCTGCTCGGCAGCAGCTCAGTGTGAAGGGAACCCAGAGGGCAAAACCCCACTCCGAGGTGCCCCAATGCCCTGGATGGCAAACAGAGGTGACTGTCCCACTGCATTCAGCCTTGGGGGGGCTCACCCTGAGTGCTGCGTGCAGTTCTGGCCCCCACAGGTCAAGAAGGACGGGAAAGTCCTTGGATGTGTCCAGAGAAGGCAATAAAGGTGGTGACAGGGCTGGAAGGCCTTTCCTGTGAGGAGCAGCTGAGAACTTTGGGTCTGTCTGGTTCAGAGCAAAGGAGTCTGAGAGGTGACCTCAGTGCTCTCTGCAGCTGCCTCAGGAGGAAAGGTGGCGAGGGAGATGCTGAGCTCTTCTCCCTGATATCCATTGGCAGGGCCTGTGGGAATGGTTCAAAGCTGTCCCAGGGAAGGTTTAGACTGGACATTAAAAAGTATTTCTTTACTGAGAGGGTGGTCAAACACTGGAATATGTTTCCTGGAGAGGTGGTTCATTCCCTGAGCCTGTCTGTGTTTTGGAGGCATTTGGAAAAAGACCTTAACTGTTTTCTTTAATTTTTGATCAGCCCTGAAGTGCTCAGGCAGTTGGGCTGGATGATTGTTTCAGGTCCCTTCCAAATGAAATATTCTATTTGATTCTATTCCATTCTGTATTTATACTTCTGAAAAGCTGCATAATAATTGATGGCAATAGGATGTAAAATGTTAGATTGCAGGCTGTGGACTCATAAATGTGTCTTGCAAAACATTTGAGAGATTACAGATGGAACATTTATAAAGTATGAAGTCAAATATGTCCACATAAAAAGTAAAGAGAAATAATTCCAAAGTAAAAATAAAATTTAGCCTGAAAATATCCAAATACTTTATCACTGTCATTTACAGAAGTATTGAAGTGCAATGGGGAATGAAAATATTTTAAATTTCATCTCATAGGATCTTGACAAATCAATCTGTAGTCCTTTTGACATCAGTGCCTTCTCTCTGTCAGATATTACATGAGAGGTAACCTAAAAAATCCTCATTCATTCATATCTCATGTTGATAACCTCTATTTGCAACAGTTGCAGAGGGCATGGTGAGTAGCTCAAAGCTTGATATTTGTCTCTACTTGGTCTTTAGGCCACAGATGTTACAGTTTTCTGATTTTAATGCTGGCAGATACCACATAAAAGCTGCTTTTTCATTTACTGACTTGCTAGTTTCCTCCCATCTCATGCCCAAAGCCTTTATGTAAGTGTTTTGAAAGTGTCCAGCACAAATTCCTGCAGACCTGTCTCACGGACTAGCTCTCAACAGGATAAGAAAGCAGAAGGCTGGAAGATTGTAAGTATTCCTCTGTTATCCCTTTTATGAGCGGCTTTCATCATTCAAAGGCACTTACTTCTGGGAAAAAAGCAAATGCCCGCCCTGTTAAGCAACTCAAGCTGTGTAAAGCCATTCCACTTTTGGGAGAAACCAGCTTCTGAATTTGATTTAGTTTTTGTGTATGTTACTGCTGTCACCCACAGGTTCAAAAGTGACTGACCTTCAAAAAAGTTGTGATCAGATCTTATTAATATAAAGCAGCTGATGCACTACATCCAGATTTATTCCTCCATTTATTAGAGCACTGAACACAACTAAATCTTGCTTTATCAAGAAATGTTTGCCCTCCAGGCAATAGTTCTTCCACCTTTGTAAAACTTGGATTATATTTAAAAGCTAACACTTTTTAACAATATTGTTTACTTAGATCGTGGATGGGTTTTTAGTCTACCAAGATGATATAGCTTTATTTGTTAACTGCTGGCTGATTTAAATATATTCAGCTTGTCATGCAACTTACTTCCACTTCTCCCTGGTATTCTTTCCTTGGTTGTTTTCCTAAACTTCTCTGACTTTATATACCTTTATATATCAAATAACCTGTTGGGAGTTAGTTTTACATACAAAATTACTTATGTTATTTTTTTTCCTGTGTCATTCATTAATTGCTTTTTAGATTAGTAAAGATCTGTTTAACTCTATTTTATCAGCACACGTTATTAGTAGCATGATCATTGAACCTGTTAGCAAGCAATGGCTTGTAAAATCTTTCCCAGTAATGTTTCTCCCCTTTTTTTCACATCTGCTCTTTTTCTGTCCTCAAGTAGCTTCCAAAGAGATTTTCAAAATAAGTTATACACGAAAGTTTTGACTCTTTAACAAACCACAGGAATAGATACACTACAAAAGCAGAAACTTTCACCTAAAATTCGGACTTTTCGTTGTCTCTCAGCTATATATGTCTACATAGAGACTTTCAGGATTCGCTATCTTCTGTTTATAACGCTGATGTCTTTGTCTGGGTAATGATAACACAAATACATCTTGCTTTAACTTTATGATGGGAAAAATTATCAAATTCAGATAATGTTTAGAACACCCTCTTTTTTGTGTTTGGCCACTGAGAGAAATGGTTAGCTTTCCATGGCACAAGTAATAGAAGGACAAATATTGTGCTCAAAAAAATTCTAATGGATAGATATCAATTTTTTTTTTCTGTGCTTAGCTAGCCTATTGTCAACCCAGGTAAAATATTTCATTGGTCTCTAATGTTTCAGCATAATAATAATTCTTTATTCTTCTCTCTTCTTTTTTTTTGTTTTTTTAAATTACTTAATTTCTTTTATTGTGGGTTTTTTGCTTTGATTTTTTTAAATTCATTAACTGAATCTACCTCTGTAGATAAAATAATTTGACTTGGTTTTTTTTCATGGAAAAAATGTATAAGCAATTCATGAAGACTGGTAGAAAATCTTTAGGAAAAATATACATTTTCTTCATAAATACAGCCATCAGAATTTCTACGAAGCTTTCTCATTGACAAGGTAACACTGATGTATTTCATATCAACTATCTTTATGGTTCAGATTACTATAATTTCAAGTGGGATACTTGATCTTCACAAGGAAGGCAAAGTTACTTATTATTTTTGTCTAGAGTGCCCTAGCTGTGAGAGCTATAGTTACATATAAGAAGAGAAAATGGTAATGTGTGGTTTTTAGAAGACAGATTTCATGCTTTTATCTTGTCAGGCACTTTGGATTAAATCCCAATTGAGACTTTAGGGACACAAGCGAAGGATTGCCAAATTTAGCTTCAGAAGGTATTTGACTCCAGGGTAAAACCCAGGACTCTGAGTGAAAAGCCTAGGATATTTTTTAATGTATAACTCTACAAAGGGTTAGACACTTCAGAATAAGAGCCAAAATATATTATTTTAAAAAAAAGGAAAAAAAGAAAAGAAGAAATAGTTTACAGCTAGGATGACTTTAAAGTTTATTTCAACTGGTTAACATGGATGTGCTTCAATTTATTCTCTAGATCTTTGGTTGTAGTCACTCCTAAATTCCAAAACTAAAAATAAAAAAATCTCATGGTACTGTTTAGGTAAAATAGCTCAGTGGCAGGAAGGTCCAGACTTGTTTTGATGTCTTCTCTCAAAGCAGTCTCTGCATCTTACATCAAATATACAAGCAGGCGTAGGAAAGCACATGGAATTAATGGTTTGGTTTATTTTGTGGAACATGGAGCAAATTCACTGACAGCATCAAAAAATAATTTGATTAAGGAATTCTGTGGTCTTGATTCTTGATTATCTTATAGGTTAGTCTCCCCTTCATATTTTAGGAGATCTTATTTGTTCCTTTCATGAAGAAGAGAAAATGGGTCTTCCAGGTGAGCACTCTGAGATATTAGATAATTCTTCCTACTCCGTCCACTGTGGGGGCCAGGTGAATGAATGCACATGACTAAAGTCTGCTGCTTTGAAGAGAAAATTGAGACCTGTGCTGTGAATTGCTGGTTTGTCGACTGTGGTAAATTGGATAATGAGAAAATCTATAGGTATTATTGTTGACATTAAAAATAAACTGAAGGAGATGTGATTTCTGAACAGAAAAATATTAAAGATTGTCATAGGCAGAGAAAAAACAAACCTTGTTCATACAAAAATATGAGTGATTTAGTAGCAAACATGTAGGTTAAAAGAACTGTCTAGTTCCCATCATTTGTGAACAGAATAGGCTACTGCCTCATAGAATTTTCTGGCAATAAAATATATGCCCAAAATACCTATTTGAAACTCATAAAAGTGCAGTATGATCCACAAGAAACATGGGGCGGAGCTATTAAAAAAAATCACTCGAAAGTGGCAAGCATTATGTTAGAAAGCATTATATTAGAAAAATCCTTTGTGTGAAATATGATTGCATTGTGTGATACTTTTTTGGATCCATGGAAATACCACCTACCTACCAAACTGAAGCAGCATCATGAAAAACAGTGTAGAAATGTACCCCCTGCATAACAAGCAAAATAATCTGAAGAACTAGGGCTGCTCTGGGGCAAATGTCTCTGTCTGATCTCAATGGGATAAAGTGGAAAGAATGCATTCATGTTTTATACAACATCTGTAAGAGAGGGAAAGGGTTTCCTACCAGAAGAATGCCATCAAACAAACACTGAACTCTTTCTTTTCCCTGCTTTAAAAATACTATCCAATTTATATTTGGAAAAGGTCTGTAGAATCAACAACATCAAAATTCTGGGGGGTCAGAACAGACAGGCACTAAGATCTTGTGAGAGTAAAACCAAAAGAAATTCACTTTACAAATCATATAAAAATGACTCACTTTTGCTGAGAGAAATTTCACTTTTATTTGATTTTCTGTGTTTTGAAAAGGGCTTTAAGTAGCTCCATGAGTTTGAAAACCTCTGCAGATTACTGCTATTAAATAAGATTCCATTATTCATAATGGCAAATGTATGTTGCAATAGTGCCTACAGTATTAAAGCATTTTCCAGTCCAGGAAAACAATGTGCTTCTTGCCCAGAAAGCTTCTTAAGTAACAAAATAAATAGGCAGAACAGTGTGAGACAAACAGGGGAGGAAAAAAGAACAAGTGTAAGAAATATGGTGATAATTGCTCCCCCAGGCCCTTCCAGGGTTTTGTCATACAGTATTCTATGTGAAAAGAAAAAGAAAAATCAGAAAAGGGAAGGGAGGGGGAGAAGGGGAGGGGGAAGAAAAAAGAAACACAACTTATCCAGCGTCTCTGACACTGAATCATGCTAAAGAACCATTGCTGACAGGGGTTATATTCTCTTGTGGTTTATGAGCATTTCCAAGCATATTGTTCCAATAATTTATTTAAAAATAAATATAGTCCCATTCAATACGAATGGGAATAAGATCTGAATATTCCATTTTCTGTTAAGAAGAAATAATGCTAGCTTTGCAGACTGTGATAAAGGGCTGAATGCATTGTCATGATATTTGATGGATTAAGAAATTTCTGGATACGAAGAATTTCTGGATTATTTTGATGGCTGATGTAAAATGACTGGGAAAAGAAGTTGAAATTCTTTTATTGTGTGTGTATATTACAATGCAGAGAAGATTTGATAGCTAGTGCATGATGCCTTTTTAGCTTAGTGTGAGTAAAAGCCTTGATAAAGTGATTCAGTTCATCAGCAGACACTGCACTGTGTCCCACTCGGTGGTACCGAGGGGAATAAACTAGTCTGCTCCTGTTAGACTGAGCTGTCACATCAGTTCTCTTTGCTGGCTTCTCATCACGAAAGAGCTGTAAAATTTTCTGGTTTTCAAGGTGAACTTTCCCTTCCACCACCCCAAAGAGGGAAATCTGATTCAGTGAGATTTAAATACTTGGTAATCTGATTATCATTTTTCCATGGGGCAATCCAATTAATTTTAAACAAATGAAACAATTTCAATCTTCATCTTTCTTCTCAGGTGAATCTATTTGGAAGTGCATGAAGTTTTAGGAGTGTTAGCTACATTATTTCTCTTTTGCCATTTCTTGACTGTAAAGTCAGTCATGATTAAATCCCAAAAGACTTCACAGCTATATAAGTACATACACCTTTTTTAATGCTGAATTTCCCTTAGATCGTCTTTCTCTGTAATGTTTATGTTGCTGTTGTGGATTTTTTTTCTGATTTCATTTCTAGTTTGTTTGCTTGTTTTTACACAAGTTTTACTGCATGCATGGTAGTCTAGAGCAGAAAGGCCTTTAAATAAGCAATCACAGTATAATTTGTAGCCCAAGATCTTTGAGCGAGAAGCAGAAAACAGAATCTTGGGTCTGTCTTCCTGGTTTGAAATAGGACTTTCATTGTTCAGTATTCTGTGTTTTCCCATTGTAAGCAGGTTTCTTTCAACAAAATAATTAAACAGTTGTTGATTAAAAACAAAATAAATTCCAATTTAGAGCATGACACTTAACAAGTGACGCAATCTGTGAAAAATAAGAGTTTATTTACTCCAGAAGAAGTTTTCAGTTAAAAAAGATGCATTAAATTCCATCAAATTTAATTTTCAAAGTATATTAAGCAGTATTTGCAAATCTCTTACTATGATTGCTCCCATCCAGCACTACTGCATCAATACAGATACTCCCTTAGTCACTGAATGCCACTGGAGGCGTGTAAAGCACAGCAACAACAACCATAGGACAGTTCAAGATCTATGATTATTCAGTTCTTTTTGAGTACTTCTATATGTTGATCTAATAAGAAATTTAAAAGTAATTTTGGATTTCCTTTTAATGCCGTTTAAGTTGCCTGTGAATGCAATTTATTAGTGTCTGTGGATAATACCTTTGTTTTCATTGATGTCGCAACTGTAGCGTACTCGATATTATTTCCTTGGGAGAATACAAAAGACTAGATAAGAATATTTTTTCTATAGAGAAATCATGATGGAAAAACTTTATTTTGTGTATCTATTTTTTGTTGACCGCTCTATTATTATTGCATTTAGCAATTAATATGTTTGTGGCTAAATCAAAATACAAGTTTTTACTACAATTCTCTTCTGACTGCTTCAGACCTAAAGGGCTTCACTGTGAGTATTTAGCTATTCTGCAAAAAGACTGAGAAAAATACGTTTCTTTAAGTGAAATGCTTGAAAATTGTGCAAGTAATCCCCTTTAAACTATATAAAACGATCAGATATCCACTACAGAATCAAAGATCTGATTTTTTTATGCATGAAGGGCAGAATAATAGATTTGAAAACTAAACAGTGGCTGTAAAGAACTGTAAGAGAACTGCAGGAGAGGGGAAGAATTTATACTGATCTTTGGAAAAACACATGTAAAACAAGTGTCCTCAGAGAGCAGCACCACTTTATACTAGCAGCTGGCAAGGAGTGAGTAGTGTGAGTAGCGTAACATGCTCCTCCACATATGTTGGAAAGGAAAGAAAGGAAAAGAAAGCAGAATACATTATTTGACTGCATCCAGAAGCTCTCAGAGGAGAGATCAAGGCCTGGTTAATCCAACCAAAGGAAGCAGCGTAGAAGTGTTTTAATTCTCCACTGGGGATTCACAACCTAGAACCCTGTCATAAATGTAAGCACTTGTTGCAAAAGAAAGTGTTTTTCTTTCTGAAAAATTCTGTGTTTTAGCAGGAGGAGGATCTTGTTCCTTAGAAATCAAAAACATAAGGAACATGGATTCAACTCAGAATACAAAATGAAAGTCTATCCAAAAAACTTAATTTGAAATTGAAGTGTATTACAAATTCAAGGAACTATCACAGTCCCTCAACAGATGAGACTGTGACTGGAACAAAAAATCGAACTCTAATTGGACATAAAAAAATTAAACTAAAACAGTTCAAATGAAGCTTCAGAACTGCAAACATTCTGCTTTCTGGAAAAATTGAATATAGCTGAGCAATGAGTGATTTGGAGATGTTTAGGGAAACTGTATGTCGTACATGGATCACCCATAATCAACATCCTAGGCACAGAAACAACCTCATAAATGTTGTTAATTCAGCTGCAGCAGTATGAACAGCAAGAATAAACACTCACCTGGAAAACACATTTGCTATCTCACAACACCATCAGTGTTGATAATTTTAACAGCATTTCTGAGCCTGCAAAAAAATAACTCTACTATGTGTTTGATAATTTGATTTTACATTTTTCTAATCTGAGTGCTATCCAGGTGTTAATGCTGTTAATTTTGAAAGTTTGCTGGATTTTTTGTGTTTTGGTGTTGTGGGCTTTTATTTTGGATGTTACAACTTGTGCTACGTGGAGTACGAGAATATTAGTGAAATTTTTCTTAAAGAGCTGTAGGCCATAATTCACTAAACAAGAGTATTTATGATTCTACTGGATGAGCTAGAAACATGAGCTTTAAAAATTAATGTGTTCAAGAAGAAAAAAAAGCTATTTTCCCATCTCTTCCACCTGTATCTCCCTCATCATTGCCTCATGCAGTTAAAAATATTTTTGCCACAGCTGATGATTCAAGGTTATGTGTGAATTAATCCATAGGATCTTTGTATTATTTCTTTAAATATGTGTTTTAAATTTGGCAGAAAACTATTTTAAAATTAAGAAGTTGTAATTATGGCAGCATAACTTATGTTACCCTAGAGAAAAGAATCCTAGTCCATGCTTGTGACTCATTTTAGAAAAGGATTCTTAGATGGTCACTTAAACAAGAATTTCAGGTCAGTACTTTTGTGCTAGGCACAGATAATGCAATCAGGCATCCAGAAAATATGAACCTGGGGGCTTGATGTGCAAAACTGAGGAACACTTAGAGATAAACTTTTGTTAAATGTACTCCGAGCGTATATCTGTGAGATTTATATCCTGCTGAATTAGATTTAATTTATTTATCTCAAGCTGAAATATGCCTTAATCAATGCAATTTAATTCATACTTTAGGGTTCCCCTGAAGACTATTTTTAATTTTTAATTTCTTCTTTATTTCCTTTCCATTTATCCTTTGCTGGCAAAGCAAAGCACCTCTGCCTGAAGAATGAAAAGGACTAGCAAACAACAGATCCTTCATTCCCTTGGTTTATATTAGTTAATATATCTTCAATTTTGAGTTCATAGAATGAATTTATATAGTTGCAATATATGAACCACTTGGTAGTTGATCTTGAAAGCACAATGAGTTATAGAGGACCTTAAAAGACCTGAAATTCTATTGCAGCTGTATTAATGTAGTTTTCCAAGGTGCAGATTTCTTCCAAGCTCAGGAGGAAAACAAACAAATGCCAAAAAGAAAAAAACACCCAGGACACTTATCTCTAGAGAACAGATCATGCTAAGACTGGCTTTTCTATATAAAACTGCTTCTTCAAGGGGAAACGAAATAAACACAAGCCGTGCAGCAACTGTGTGGGGCCACCCGCAAAAGCAAAAAAATGCAGGCGCATGAAGCCTTCTTGAACTTTCTTGCTTGTGTTCCGAGGTAAATAATCAGTGGTGGAAAGGGAGTGGAATTGATTAGTTTTTAGATTAATGAATCCTCCTTCTAAAAGTATTTTCAAAACTTAGAATTTTTTTCTCTAGCTCAGAAAAAGACAAGCATTGAGAAAAGAATTAAGAGAAGCATTGGAAACAGAGAGCAATGATAACTTGCTGAAGTTAAACTGAAGAAAAGAGCTAATGGTCAGAGTGAAGATGAGACAAAAATAGACCAGAAGTCTAAATGCAACCCTGGGAATGACAATAATTCAAGAGATATGAGGCAATAAAGAGAAATTCGAAATGAGGTAGTTCTACATCCATAGAAGGACTAAATTTCAGGTGCCAGCAAGACTCAAGAGGTGGTACCTCAAATGCATAAGGACTGATGCTCAGGCAAAGATTTGGGACTCTTCACAGGATCCTTCAGTTGCAATTCTAGACATCTGGAAGGTTCAAAATAGAGAGGAGGAGGATATAAAGAATGAAAAGCAAGTTTCGATCCTGAAATCATACTAAACCAGTGGGCAGGAAAAATCAGTCAGAGAAGAGAGATTAGAATATTCAAAGACATTTTTCATTACAGTTATGAAACAAGTAAAACGTTTTTAAAATTACTGTGGTAGGTCTTCTGTATCAGAACAATTTAAGCTCTTTTCATTTATCGTTCTTGCTGCCTTTTTTTTTTAATGTAAAATCTTATAGATAACATTTTCCTTTGCCAGAAGGTGATAATCAAGGACAGAATAAGCATACTGTAGATAAAATAAGCAGCTAAATTAAAGCTTATCAAAGTTATATATAACTTCACGCAGCATTAATTTTCAGTGTAAAACATCTGCAATGTACTGTGAGCTAAATTATGAATATTCAATTCCATCTTGCTTTAACTTTATTAATAGTATCAATATTTACTATGCCATATGCAAAGATGATTAGAATAATAGCATTGCATTAATATACATGAGTTGTCTTCATTTGCATGGATCATAAATGCTTTCTAAAACTTAATAGTGAGAACACGTAGGTCAAATTCTGTTTCAATTATTCAAGTCAATTTTACATCTGTTGGATTTGCTTGGGTTTCAAGTTCTGACAGAGAGTATTCCTTGTCCTGATCCACATGGGAATCACTTTGTTCACAAATGAAGTGCAACCATCCCTGGAGTGAACATCTGCTGATTTTAATAGCATAGCGCAGCATGGCACAAAAAAAGAATCAAACTGTAAACTAACTATTGAACTAACTCTTGGATGACCAGGGTGCTTTCAGTGCACAAAGCTTACACATCATGTGATAAGTCCCCTAACTGCATTCTTGGTAACTGGTTGGCAGCAAAATGACACCCCGTGGTGTTTGAGCAGTATGGGTTCTCCTGGTGTAAGCAGAGCTAAAGCACCATGACACCCACCCCCAGACTGAATTTTAGGTTACGTGTGAGACTTGAATTTCAGGATTTTCAAAATCAGAATTCTAGTAGGAGAAAAACCTGTCTATAAATAATGTTCCAGGAGTAAATAAAAATATGAGAAACACAAATGAAAGAAGATGTTCACTATGTTCAGCTTGCCCCTGTTTTAGAAGATGTGATCTGATGTATCATTCAATTTTGACTCCAAATTATGGGTAAGAAACCCCCAAATACAAAAATCTTCCAAATACTAAGGGCAGTATTGACTGGTGTTTACTGCTCATAGGTGTTACAGACACTGAAAATAATGCAGGCCCTGTCACAGTCTACATTCATCTCCATTCCAGCTCCCTTTATGAGATAATTTCTTCAGAGAGTGAAATCCTTTAAGCATTGGTGGGCAAGCTTTGCTCTGACTGTGATTAATGCAAAGGAAGAACACCATTATCTTCTGAAATTTAAGTTTCTTTTTTCAAAGCTGAAAATTGTGTAACACAAATTAACCTTCTCACGCATAACACACACAGTTTCTGAATTTTCTTACATCCAGAATCACATTTTACTATTATTTTCCCTGTCACTCTGTGGTTGCCTTTCTCTATTTTTGGGCTTAACATCAAATTTTAAGCAAATTATATGGACTTGCTTTTAAAAACTAGCAGAAATTAAATTTCTCCTCATCTTAAAACCCTCCCTGTTCTTTTATGACTTTGAACTGTTTAACCACTCTGGGCTACATAGAAAAAGACTTTATTATGGGCCCTGAGGGAAATATATAGGCTCTCTGTAATCTTCAATATAAATGATGTAATATTGTTTTGATTATAGGATTATTTATTTTTTAATGCCTAATGAAAGGTACAGCTGCAACAAGATAGTTGATTTTCAAGGGGACGGCTTAACAGTAAATGCTCAGCATCAGATTGGGGGTTTTTGGTTGGTCAGTTTGTGTTCGTGTTTGGATTTGGTTTTTAGCCATGAAAGGTTTTAAATGCAGTACTGAGGAATACTGTCACAACAACATTTAAAAAAAAACAATTAAATGACAGTGAAATTCTTAACATGATATTCACATGATAATGGAGGAAAAGTGAAAAAATTAATGCGTGCCTTTACAGAGGCGCCCCAGCAGCAAGGACTCTTCTGTAATAAATTTGGGCCAGCTCCAGCCACACATTCAGAGTCTTTCACTTGATAGATTTTTGGAGGGGGTTCCACAATTCATACAGATGTCTTGCTACAGCTTGCAGCAGCTAAGTACCTGAGAATCTGGGTGCTGGTTAACCACCAAATCCGAGTGTTGTAGGAAAGTGATAGTGAGCAGCTGTGCACACAGAGCACCTGCAGCTAGCTTGTGCCCTTTGCAGGGATGTGTGATGTGCAAATCAGATGATGTCTCCTACAGAGAAATAGTAATAACAAAAAAGGCTTGAGATTTACAAAATTTCCACTTATGTGAGACTTATGGGCACTACCAGACTGTAATCAGGGAGCTGATCAGGGAGCACAGGGTTGTGCTCGGCATGTCTGCAAGCACAGAAAATATCTTCCAGCACATATGAGTGTTTCAGTATTGGATTTCTGCGCAAAAATCAAATTAATATCCAGTTATATGACCAAAACCAAGACCTAATCCAAAAAGTGGCTCCAAAGCATATACTTTTTAGAGAAAAACAATGAATTTGTCATTCTTGACAGTGAGCTATTTCTGAAATGTTTTTAATTGTAAAAGGATTGAACAAATTCTTGATCCTAGAAGATGTAAGCATCCAAGTGGGGAAGTTTCAGCTCACCTTGGCAGACTTTTCTCTGCTAAAAGAAATGTAATCCACACCACACTTCAGCTACTCAAGGAGGGTGAGCAGTAAGGAAAGAACTGTGAGCACAGTACAATCAGACCAGCATGACAGGGCACTCTGTGTCTGTACAGAGTGCATGCGGGACAAGACAAAAATTTAACCTTATGGATATGTTTAATTTCATACCTGGTGTATAATTGTAAAATTGTATTTCTGTTTGCTACTCTCACTTTTAAGAAAAGAACGCGCGCCAAAGTTCTGGTCTGTAAACAAGGAGTTAACAAAAGGGAACTTACAGAGTGTACAAAGATAGGCACTGCCCAGGACACAGTCTCCAGGATGAGCTCAGGGCTAGGGTAAAGCTCAAACTGACGTATTACTTCATCCTTTTCTCTTCAGCCTGCTAGATTTGTTCTTTCTAGATAAGGCCAAAATGGTTGAAAACAGGCGAAATGGGAACATTTGACTTTAGCTAAGAGAGGAATTTTCCTGGGAAAAGGTATCTGATTCCAAATACCTTTTTACACTAGGTGGGTTAGCATGTAGTTAGACCTTTGGGAGATGCTGGTTGCCTGAACTACCATATGGGCAGTATCTAATATCTGAGGAAACACAGCATGTCTTCTTGTAAAAAAAAAAAAAAGGATGGATAAACATTTGCATGCTAATGAAAGACATTGTAATCTGTAGCAAGAAAGAGCACTAGTAGTAAAAAACCAAAAAAACCAACAAAACCCCAGAAGTAATAAAACAGTAGAATTTAACTGAAAGCACTGTTAAAAACATGCAGGCCATAGTGTGGTTGCAGCTGTCATGATCATAACCTTGTGTCTTTTAGAGCAGTCCAGAGGAGCATGGAGATGCTGTTTGGGGAAAAGCCAACAAGATTCCTAACTTAACTTTTAACAAATCAGTTTTTAAAAGTAATGTGAGAGTGCAAAAAAAGAGAGATAACCAAGGGGCAGAGAATGTAAACCTCAGAGAAAGCTGCGAGAAACTGCTCAAGCCGGTGAGCTCCTTCCTTCCCCCAGGCTCTGAGGTATTGCACAGCAAGCAGTAATAATCAAATTACTCACAAGCACTTATAAGGAGTGGGCTGTCAAGTGTTCTCGCAACAGCACAGTCAAAATTATAAGCCTGCTTTTTCTCTGCAGTGGGCATGAATGAAGACTGAGTGTCTTTACTCTGAAACTCTGAAAAGAACTTTCACCTTGAGGGTTATAAACCACGTGGAGGAGTCTCTTTTCAGCTTAAACCCTTTATCCACTACCAACAAAGAAGATTATGACTGACAGTGGAGAAGTCTCATCATTCTGCCCTCATCTCCTTGCCATTATCTTTCCCCAAATCGTGTACTCTAAATAACTACCTTGTTCCTTTTTAATCTGCTCATTATCTACATTCTGGAGTTCCGAAAAAGAAGGTAATTTTGTCCTGAATAGATGCTGAAATAAAGGTCATTATGTTGGACCTTTTCTTAAGTCTTTACAGAGGGATGGGGGATTCTGTGGATTTTTTAGTTAAGTACCAAATCATGTTTAACCCTCTTCCTTCAATTTGCTTGTGCTCCAAAAAAGAACCAAAAAAAAAAATACCAAAAAGGTATTTTTAACCAAAGGTAAAAGACAAAAGATACCCAAGGCACAAAACATACTTTGCTCATAACTTTGGTTTTTAACCAGCTTCACTTATAATTAGTCATGCCTTAGAAAATTCTTTCTACTTATTTCCAGCAGTTGCGTGAGAACATCAGACTGCTATGGCACGGATAAAGGTCTTTAACAGCCACTAGCCCTTCCATTTCTCCTCCTGCGCCTATGCTATAGAAATTTTGAGAATCCTCAAAATAACCTTGATGTTCTTGGGGCTAAAATCACTGTCACAAAAGTTTCACATCTTAGAAGCATTTATGTGTATAATTGTAATGCTTCTTTGTTTCACAGCCCTGTTGTAGAAAGAGAGAAGTATATCTTTAACTTTTCAAAAGAAACAACTCAAATTCCTACTCTAGTATCCCATTATGTGACTAACCTGCTACTAAAGATAAAGTGAGACAAAATAGTCAGTGGGGCAATGAACTGCAGGGGCCATGAATGCAACTGCCTCATGGAAGTTTAAAAATACTTAACTGGAGAGTAAACACAAAAATCCTTTCTTTCTGTTTGAGAACTTTGTACATGATGCCTCAAAACTGAGAAATACATGTTAATAGAAAAGTAACGGATTTTTCTAAACTCACCAGCACCTTGTCCTTTCAACTGGTTTGAATGCTGTCTCAGTAACTCTGTCTCAGTTTGAATTCTCTCTGCAGTGATACTCTTACCCTCTCGTTCTGTTCTGGACAGAAGTTCACCACCTCTCTTTCCATTTCACTAGCAGTGTTCCTCCTTGCTCTCCAGATCTATTTCAGCACCCTCCGAGGTAATTTAGTTTATCTTCTGTGCCTGTCAAAGGCATCTCAACTTTGTGCATTCCAGCTGTAGCTGTCTCATCCTCCACAAGATCAATAATTTATTACATTGTTTGTTTTCCAGCAGCTGCCCTACCTATATAAACCACCCGCTAATTTTAATCTGCAAACTTTGTTTCTCAATAGCTCTTGGTAGCTCTTGTCTGCCTGTGAATGACCTAAGACCCTCAATTCCTAACAAGCCCTCTCTGTGGTGACAGCGTTTGTCTCCCTTCTGGCATCACTTCTTCTTCCCAGGGAAGGAAAAGAGACTTTCACCACTTATTGGTCCAGGCGGCCAGCAAGTCAGGCACACCATCAGCCGTGGAAAAGTCACATTCTGTGAGTCAGCTCTGTTATGTAAGAGTGTGGCTCCTGTGTTTTCCGCTGCCAGCTGCACATCGCTTTCACAGCACATTGTGGAAGTGCCACAGCTGTGTCTGGGATCCACCGCGTGCAGCCACAAAGCCACTCCGAGCCAAAGGATCCGCTCCGTCCGAGGTCAGCGTCAGGGACCTAAGGGAGATGTAAGAGGAGGACAAGCTTGCAGTGCTGTAGCTCCTGCCATACTGTTTCCAGCAATCTGCAGTTCATGAACTTCCCGATTTTATTTCTTTTGGTTTGGTTAAACGCATTTGAAACCTGGTAACGTATGAGTCTCTGTGGAACCATGTGAATGTGGCAATTATTGTGGAATATCAATGTCAGCAAATAATTAACTCAGTTACTGCTAAGCGCAGCAAGTTGTACTTTTTCCTCCTCTCTCTCAGTTGTGAATGCAGCCCATTTATGAGTTACCTGAGGCTACAACTGCCACATTTTGTCTTGGCTGATATGTTCAATAGCTTGGGATGTACTGTGCTAAACAGATAAAATGTTTTGAAATGAGTGGTTTGGGAAAAAAAAACAACAAACAAACCCCACATAACACAGTTATATAACTGAGGGGGTGGTAAAATTAAATAAACAAAGAGAAAAAATTGGAAATGTAGAGTTTGCTTAGATTGGACACTTCCATGCTAAATTATGAACATAACAAAAATGTTTCAAGCATCATGCAATAAAGATATAAGGAGGAACAATTACATACATTATTTTAAATGTCAGTGATATTGGCTTCAGAATTTGAAAAAGTATTAGCCCAAGTAAAGCTGAAAAAGATCCACTTAATTTTTCAGAAGAAAATGGAAAGTAGAGGTGATTAAAAAATCCAGATTTCACAAATCCCACCTGTTTGGCTCTTTCTTCATGTCTACAATATCTATGTTGTGGTAGATTAAACTCCGTACTAAATCAGTGACATTGCATTGCTTACCTCTCAGCTTCAGGGCTTGGGAATGCTCCCACAGTGTTCATTTTTGTTCTTAAATTCCAGGTTTGCTTCCCTGGAAAGCAAAGCGTAGAAGTACACGACACAGTGAAATTTTGCATTAAAAAATTGTGAAGATCTGCCTGCCCCTAAGTACTTCAACAACCTGATCACTGTATTTTCTTGTTCAGTACCAATGTAAATTTGTAAAAATGCCTGCAAATATCTGCAACATCCTGTATGAAGGCCCCAAAGTCCTTATACTGATGTTAGATGTGTGACCTTGTACCTTTACTTGTTACCCTAGTTTTGTCTTGGAAGAGACAGTGACTATTGATACCTATGATGTCTCTGCATCAGAGCTACATTTTCACAGACCACTTCCATGTCTTCTGCTAGTTCTTCAGAAAACCTCCCTGCTTATCTGTCATTCTTTGCATGAAAGCTATTCCATAGCTTTGAGCACTCATTTTGTTCTTCTCTAAACAGTTTCTTATTCTCCCACATAATTTTGAAATTAAGAGGACTATGTCTACGTACAGATTTCAGTAGTTTAAAAGCAGGAAATAAACACAGACATACACATTGCGTAATCGGGGTGTGCGCAAGTGTGTGTGTTGGTTTCTTTTCCTCTCGTAATTATTCCTTCTTCTTACATTTTTCTTTTTTTAATGTTTTAAAAGCAGTAATGTCCAAACTTCCCTTCATTCCTTGCATGCAAGTTTTTTGTCATTGAAATAGCAGTGACAGCTCTTTGGTGGTCTTATATTACTCAACTGTGAGCATATCTCACATGACATGCCAAGAAACTATATGAAAATATCAACTGGAAAATACTGAATATTGATATAATGTGATACAGCTTTTTTAAAATGTAGATTCTAGGATAAAAAATTTCGTCAGAAATTTTTTTTGTATATCCTAGCACACATATAAAGACACATAGACACTATTGCGGAGCTCATGCTGCTCTCATTCTGTACCAAAGCTCCATTATTGTTAGTTTGATTCTTCACATACCAAACCTCTGGCAAAAATAAGATTTTAAAGGGTACACATCTGTTTATCTGCCTTGACTGCTAAATGGTGGGTGGTAAAATATCACTGGGTATAATTCCAGTGACTCTAATGGTTTGATGCTGTGCACACAATAGTGCATTACAAATATTTAAGTACATCATATTTAGAAGGATCTGAACATTTTTAATATTCTGAAAAACTCAGAGAGATATAAAGGCAAATAGCAAGACAGGCGAGAGAGGGAGGGAACATCCAATTAAGGATGTCAAAAGGATTTAAATGCTCTGCTTTCAACTGCTAGAACTACTTATGTATTTGGAAACCCTGGCTGAAAACTTGTCTACCCTCCTTTAAAAACCATCATTAAATGTCACTGCTTTCTTTGACTTCACTCAGAATATATCATGTTTTCTTTTCTGCTTAATGGAAATACACTGAAAGCTACTTTTAAAACACATTTTCCAGAAATTATCTTGACATAAGAAACACAAATTAACATCTAAAGACAACTCGATCTTTTCTCTCCCTCAGAAAATTGTCGTTATTTTCTAGCTTTTTAAGACTTACAGTTTAAAATGGTGAGCTTATTTTAAAAACACAGCTGACACCATCCAATAGTGAATAATGTGACACAGAATGATTTTAAATGGAATTGTAAAAGACTTTGATTGATTGATTGCTATATGGATTCAATAAGTTTTGTTGCGTACAAGGTGTTAAAATATTTCTTAAAATTCTTTGGATTTATATAACAAGAGAAAAACAGTCATATCAGTTCAACAATCTATGGTCTATACAGTGAATTAAACAGACAGACATTGAAGACATATCTTCTCTTCTGGCATTTCTCCTTGGGTTATCTCCTGATGCTTGCAATGCCTTAAGCCTTGTTCCCACTTGTAAAGTGGGAATAATGATTCTTTTCTATGGTGTGACATGCTCTAAGATCTGCATATAAAAAAAAAATTAAAGAGAGTTATCTCACTTTCAGGTAATTCTTATATTCAAAAGAAATAATTTCACTCTTTTATCTGTAAAGGAATTTAACATTCAGGGTTTAGTGGCCGTGAAACGAGATATCTTCAAAGAATATAAAATGAATCCACTCAATTAACAATGACCAAACAAACAAACCTGGAATTTTGTCAGAACTGATACTGATACATCTGTGTCTGAATTCTTTATTTCTGGAACAAAATAAGTTGTATCTTTATGTTGGATGTCTTAGCAAAAGACAGCAATTCTGCCTGCAGAGCTGTGACAATGATACAGAGCTAAATGAGGAATAAGAGCTTATCTGCTGCTACTAGATCACCCTGTGAGATATAAGATATTTCATCTGAGTATTGACCTGGTTTTATCCTATATTACTAGTTTAGACAGAAAATGTTACAAATCCAGATCTTTCAGATAAAAATTGGATACCAAAGTAAGACTCTGCACACTGTAGAGGTGCTAAGTCCATCAAGACTCTAATAGACAGGTTTGTGACTGACAAGATAGGCTGATAAAGTTTGTAAGTTTGGGTTTGGTTAATAATTACTTAAGGAAAGAGCTTCTCCTGAATGATTCTAGAAGCTTTGTACAACTTATTATGACAGAAAGAGTGAGACAATGAGATTTATTTTTAGAAGATAGGGCCACCTTTTTAATTTTTCCCCTTTGGTTTAATATCAGCAAAATAAAGCAAAAAGGAGTAGGAATACTCTTTTTTTTTCCTGTATTCATCTGTGTCTGCAGTATCACTGACCTAAAAAAACCTACACCAACATATGCTGTAGGGAAAGCTTCAAGCAACCTCAACATCACTATGCAAATTTCAGTAAAACATCTGTTGAGAAAGGCTCAGTTACAGAATTGACATGATTGATACGATACTAATATTACTTTCATAATAACAAATTTATCTCTCAACTTTTTTGAAATGAAAGTCTCACAGGTTCTGTGTGTTCGTGGTCACCAGGTGACTGAAGCAGTATTTTTAGTTCATATTATTTGCTTGCTAGCCAAGTGTTGCATATGCTAACAATGCAGAATGGAGAGTGCTTCATTGCTGTTTAGAGCAGCACACGGATGACAGGTTGTAGGTATTTGAAACATCAGCTTTTTTAACTGTAGACTGTTTTCCTCAGAGTAATAAGGAGAATACTCAGAGCAATTAGGGGAAAATAATTTTTTAACTGTAGTGGTCTCTCACCTGTCATGTGCTGTAAAAATGTAGGGTTTGGCTTTTTTTGTTTTTCCAAATAAAGAATGAAGGAATTTGTGTTGGTTCGATATAGCTCTTGGACCACCAACTCATCTGGGTACATACAATTCTTGTACTTCAGCTCCTTCATCAAAAGATTCAGAGGTTGCTCTGTTATCAAATTTTTTGTTGGTTCTACAGAGTAGATCTATATCACAGTGAAGACTAGAGACATTAATTCAACAGAGCTAAAGTTCAACAGGATGCCAGACTTGTCAGGCAGAAAAAATATCCACCTACTTACATGTGTCTTGTGCTACATTTGATAGCATTATCCATGCTAGGATAGCTTTACTTAAGAGCACTCCTCTGACGCTATTTCACCAGCACAATATGCTCACTTTCCTTCACCATAATCCTTTCACCATAATGTCTTCAGCATAACCTGTCCTAGCCCTCTACTCTGGCCAAAATTGTAGTGAAGAATAAAGTAATTCCTGTTCCACCCATTTACCTTTAATTGGAAGCTCCTGTTGAGACACTTTTCATTCCCAAATGAGTGATGTAGAGGCTGGGAACTGTCCTGATTTTCTTGTACAGGTATAATCTGCAGTTTTATAAAAGCTTTATAAAAGAATAACAGGTAGGTGTAAATCCCATCAAGGAGGACTTTTGTTCTCTTACAAACGTGCACCACAATATCTACTGTCATTACTTTAATGTTTAAATGCAGGTATCAAACTCAGAACATTTTTTTTACAGCAAAAAAACTCCAAAAAACTCTCTTTATGGAGAAACTTTAAGAATTCTGTAATTTTAAGTTTTGTGTGTATACTTATATCAGATTTTTTTCCTGCCTTCAGACTTGACTTCCTGCAAATTCTGTGGCTGTATTTGGAATTAGAACTGTGTGGTTTTAAAGACTTTGGTGATATAGAAGTGCATAAAAGGATCCAACATACCTTTTTCTCATGACACAGGTTAACCATGAAGTTCATTAACAGGAAAACAACAGTATGCTTTCAATCTGTGTTCAAAATCTGGAATAATTTTCAAATATTAGGGCTTAAAAAGCGACTATTAAAGACAAACAGTTAAACTAAAAACTAAAGGAAAGCTAGCTAACATTTGAGAACAAGCATGTTCTTACAAGATGCAGAGGCTGAAATATGGAACAGTCATGCAAATGCTCCTTCTGTGAGAGTCTTTGATCATTAGAGTTCTGACACAGTCAGAATTGAAATTCTGTAAGCTGGGTGACAATGCTGCATTTTGCTCTTCTTTCCCAGAAGTATTTACTGAAAGACTGGAGAAGAGGTCTGGAGTAGCTGTGCTACCACAAGAGAGCAGGACTGCTCCCAGCAACCCTGCATGGAAAGCTCAGGACAGATTTCACTCCATCCTTGTGTCCCCACCAGTACTAACTCTGCAACAGGCAAAGAAGGAGGGAAGAGTGCAAAGTGCAGGAGATATGTGTCTCCTTTCTCCCATACCATGACCTCTCTCCTCACCCTCACTGGGTACAAGAGTCCTTTCTGAAGCCCTGCTGCCTGTGTTGCAAATTCAGGTTGAAGCTCTTGGCTTGGCAAGCACTCAGTTCTAGCTCCCCATGAGGCTCTGTAGGTGCAAACTCTGGTTATAACACATATACATTAAAAGTACAAATTGCAAAATCCTTCAGTATATTTCTATGGTTAAGTAGAAAACAGACTGTCAACAGTCTTCACACTCCATGCCTGTTCTTCCCATCACAGGTATTTTTCTTCTCTTTTTTTTCAAGATCAAACCTGCTCCTTGACCTTCCCCTAACAACGCACCTGAGGCTTTCTGCCCCACTCCTGCTGCTGTTGTTACACAGCCTAAAGCAGCTTCAGCAGCCTTGGTTACACTGAACTGCAGCTTTCACCAGCCTTCCTTCATGTGTTACAATACCCTTGCTAACCCGAAAACCTCTCTGAACTTACTCTTTATTGCTTTCAGCAAAGACAAGAGAGGAGTTCTGAGAAGGGAAGATGTTGGGAGGGTGCTGCTGGCAGTAGTAAGTTGTCACATTTCTCTCTGCGGGCACTTCCATTTAGTTTTCCACACTATACGAAGTCACATTTAGATAGACAGCCTTTTCCTTTATCCTTTCACTTCATTACTGACATCCATCACGTCCTTAAAAAAATACTTTCTTGAAGTCCTCCAGCAAAAATCTCAAACTTAGATTTTCATTAAAAGTAGAACCTGATCAGTTGTCTACCTAAGAAAATTATTCCAAAATACATTACTGCCAGAAAGTTAATATTGTTAGTCTCTGTTCCTCTTTCTCTAACAGTTTTTTCTGTCTCTGTAACTATTTTTTTTCAGAAAGCTATTAAATTGCCCTATTTATTATTTTTCATTTAATTAAGAATAATTTCCCTATGAAACACAGTCTGTTTCTCTTGCCTAAATGTCACTTCGTTTCATTGTGTCCTACTGGCACTAGAGGGTCATACCCTACCAGAAAAACTCAAACTTTTGAAAGAGAATCTTAGGGGGAAAAAAAAGACAGTGATTACAAAATTATAGTCTAGCTTTAAGCAGAGAAAGAAATGTCCTTATAAAGCGTTTATAAAGTATTGTTTACTTCTTAGGTAATAAAGATCTTCTAAATGAAACTGTAATCTTGGTTTTTGGTTTTTTTTATTGCAGACTGTCTATGAATTAACTCTGAATGCATTTCCATTTTCCAAAATGCAAGGTACAATAAGAGAGCTCTCCTCTCACCCAAAAACCATTTTCACTATAAGCAGACAAAAGTCTGCAACAGCTATTATTTTGACTTTTGAATAGTTCTCAAAGAAAAAAAATGTCAACAATAGAAGTATATGGATATATTAACAGTTTCCCTGCCAGGATATTTTCTGGAAAGAATGGGTTAGACTGATTAAGCATTCCAGCCTATGTAAATTAGATTACTGAAAATACACCTATAGAATTTCATTTATGTAAACAATGGTTAAAACCAAATCAAATTATTTTTAATGAAAAGCATAAATAAATATGTATGTTAAAATCTTCTATTAGATTTAGGCAGGATGCTTGAAGCCTTCTTCATGACCACGCCTAGGAGCATTTAACACCATCTGTGACTGAGGGCAAATTGAATGCCTTGTCATTTCAAAATGAACACTGAGTCAAAATGTCGTGCTTCAGTCCTTTGAACTATAGATGTTATCTACTTCAATAACCTAAGCGAAGGAAAGTACCCTCAGTTTTCAAGATAGAGCATGCTCAGTCTTCTGCAGTATCTGTAGTCTCCCAAAAATAAAGTCTTAAACCACTGGAAGTTTTAATCATCTTACATATTTGAACTTTTAAATATAAAATTAAGCTATGATGATGAAGTAACTTCCTGGTGGAGTCTGCCTCTTCCAGCTGTGAGAGGATTATAATGATGTCTTAAATTTCTTTCCATATACTCCGTGGATTCTCAAAAGAAATTTTCTCTAGTCTCCTGCTTTCAGGGAAAAGAAAATGGAGCTCTTACAGTCATTTTCACATCAACATCTTTTATTACATTCATTCGTATGCAAAAGCAAAGAAGCAATTTCACAACAGGAACTCAAATACTGGTGAGCTGTTTTCCAGTCTTTTTCAGGATGATTCCCTCTTTTTTATGGCTGTGGCTAAAATTTGGTTATAATAACTTCCTTTTAAAATGACAAATCAAGCAGATAACATAACCTACTGTTCAAACACATGAATAAATCAGGTGATGTCAGATCTCATGTTACAACACTTGCTCCTATCTCCATCACCCTCACCCCAAGAGGACTATATGCTAACTGTTAAAGATTTGTAATAACAAATGCTGTAACCTTTAGTCAGTTTTCATGTTGGTTTTAATATTACATTTCAGTAATAACTACAGTTCCTGTGATATGCTCTGTATAAAAGCACTTGCCTAAGAAGTATTCTGTACTACAGCATGTAACTACCAGAGCTGGCACTTGTAACACAGCATGCGTCCTTCCCCAGCAGCCCTCCAGCTGGCTGGCCCACAGCAACCGTGGTCTGATGGCCCACATAAAAATAAAATTAAACTATGTTTTATTCTTCCTTGCCTTTTCTGAATCACAAGCACTACAGCAACACATATGTAATATTTTATTTCCATTAGCACATGTAGTCACAGAAAGGGGAAAGTACTTTATCTACTTCTTATTTTTGGTCTTTTGTCTTTTGAGGTTTTGGATATTTCTCCAATTCATTTCAGAAATCTAGCTGCAACATGTATTTAGGAATTTAGCCAAGGCCCCTTCCATAGGGAATGGAGGCTGTGCACTGACACCCATTTGTTATGTCTTCATACTCAAAGTGATCCCTAGTTTGCATCTCTCTGCTGCTATAAGTCAAACCTGTGACTGAGACTCTGACCAGACTCTTGAATTCCCTTTATTTTTGGAGAGAAACAGGGAGTGAGTCTTTGAATATAAAGCACATACTTAAACCTACAAACTGTGCTCTGAAAATGTCTGCTTTCCTTTACCAGTGAAAAAGGTTGATTAACACACATACACACATGCATATGCGCACACATGCACACATATAAAATATATAAATATATAATATATAACACATAATGTGTAATATATTATAATATATTATATATTATACATTATATGTCACATTATATATTATATATAATATATAGTATATTTTATGCATTACACATATATTATATAGTATCTAGTATATATTATATAGTACTTATATATATATATTTATAAATTTTATTTTTTTTTATATATATATATATATATGTATATGTATATATAAATAGTAGACAAAAAGGGATCAAAGGTGAATCCCACAGCATAATCCCTGTGCAGGTCTTTAGAACATCAATGGCAATACAATAATGGTAAATTATTGCTATTATTAATTTATTATTGAAATGTAAGAGTACACTTAAGTGTGAAGTTTTTGCACAATTTTGCCATCCTCTTTTGGGTAAAAAACACCAAGCAAATGAGTTTGGCAAAATGCTGTGGCTTATGGAAATTACAAGTTTAAACAAAAAAAATCCCCTTTATTATTTCTGTATTGTCTTTTAATGCTGCAGGAAGAAGGAAAAAAGAAGGATTTACACTGATAGGATCCAAAACTTTATTTTTTCCATAATCAAACTTAACCTGAATTATTTGTTGCTGTTACTGTAGCAGGATATGCCACACTTCAAAGAACAAGTCCAGTGCTGGCTGATTACATTTTCTTGATGGGAATGAAAAATAAGAGTATTTTCAGGGGAAGCTTCAAAGTAAAGAGCAGAAGCATGCAGAGCAAAGTGTGGGTCGGCTCATTCCCATCGGAGAACCTTGGCAGCCAGCAGGGTTCTGTGCAGGACAAAGGCAGCAGAGCCCTTCTCAGGAAGCAGCAGAACTCTCCACCACCTGTGACTCAGCAGCACAGGTTGGGTCAAAATAAAATTTCTGTCCTTTTCAAAGAGAGTGTCAAGAATGGGAATTCCTGCAGAGTGCTGGGAATCAAGGTGCTAAAATAAAGAGCCTATACTAAATTTTAGACATGTGAGAATTTATTCATGATATCCTTCCTGAGCAGTTAGTTAACCTCTGGGTAGTGCCTCCCAGCGGGAGATAAAGCCTTTTAGACAAAATATCACTGAAAGAGAGACTACAGGATGGAGTTACATCAACCATGGCATGACTAATTTAGGACTCACTTGTAGAAGATTTCTCACTTTATGATTCATATTTCAGCCTCTTAACTACTCAATATCTGCTAGAATTGCTACAGTTGCTTTATCTAACAGAAAAAACCCACAAATTTTAAACATCTGCTAATATTTTTAAACATCTGAGTTTTTCTAATCAGATTTTGTTTTCTTGATATGACATATTTGTTGTCTCTGATATTTGTCTTGTAATTTAGTGTTTCAGATAATGTTGTGGGACTCTACAGACTGACATTATTCTGGGGAAAAAACAACCAAAAAATCAAACACACATGAATACACCAGAATAATCTTTTACATTAAGGAAAAATATTACTTCTTTCCTCTTGATTGTTAAAATGGAAGATTTGGCATTGGAAAGCAAAATCCAGTTATATTCTGAGAAAAGAGAGTGACTTTTTCAGTTAATACATTACTTACTTATCCTTACTGTTAGTTTCTCCTTTCAATTACTCAGAAAATAGCTATAAAATACAATGTAAATGTGATCTTTTAATCCTTGGCTATGTGAAATCGTTGAAACTGGATCATATGCAAAGTAACAACAAAATATACTAATTATTACATTTGATTGGTACTATCAGCATGTTTGAAAAGATAAAAATGTGTTACAGAAGATGAATGCCTTTACTACCTGGGTTTCCAGAAACTTGAAAAGTGCAGTACCACTCCCATAGGAAACTTCTGCATTGTTTTGTGAGCTCCCTCCTTGTTGAGGTCTCACATGAAGGTCAGGCCTACAACTATAAGGGGATGGAAAATGTTTTATAGAGGTTGAGATTACAAGCAGTGTGTCTTAGAAGATGACCTGAGTTGAGTGGATAATCCTTGGATAGTTGACATACACTGGTAAAGAGGCAGACCCTTCCAAGACACATTTTTAATCCCTTCATCATCATTATTCTAAATGCTGAAGTTTCACTGATTTCTGAATTTGCTTTTGCTTAATTTGTAAGACATGGTATAAAAATCATTTATCAAATTTTAAAATGTATCAATTTATCAAAGTTTTCTAACTTTGAGGTCAAAAGTAGTTTAACCAGTCTAGGAAATACTTTTCCTTTTTATTCATTTTCGTTTGTTTGTGTGCGTGTTTGAGGGTTTTGGGTTGGTTTTTTAGGGCGGAGGAGGGTGTGGCTTAGGATTGTTTTGGTATAAGGACTGAATTTGAGAATAAGATGGAAAGATTTCCAAATTTTAGGAGGACCCCATGTAAAAAAATTCCAAGAATCTTCAAATAACATGAGGAAAACACTATGCTAGTTTCTGTATGTTCATGTGATCTTCAAGAAAACTATTTGTACAAAACCAAATAAAAAGTACACCTTGAAAAACAGACATGAAGTTTAAAAATTAGAAGAAATAAAAAGAATATACAGTGAAGAGAAACCTAAGACAGTTCATGAAAAATATTTCTGTTTGGAATTGAAATAACATGTTGCCTTACAAGCTGAAAATTCTCATAACCTTATGTAGACCAGAAGTACATTAAAGTACTGTGGTCTTACTCCTCTAAAAATACATGGCTTTGAAAGCCAGTAGAGATCACATCTGTGAAATTATGTTAACTCTGTATAGAAAAAGACAAGTTTTAAAATAAAAATTATTTCCCCTTCTTAATTCAGCTCTAAGTGTATTATACAACCACCAACTGCTCTGTATTTTCCAAAAGTTATTTTTGTGTGTCAAATACAAATTGGTCTCTGTTCTCAGTGGCTTTTGTTTTTTGAGGGAGAGGGGAGGAGGAGGGAAGATTATTCTTGGATTCTTTTATCGGTTCTTTCTGGAGAATTACTTTTTTTTTTTTAAATGCTCTCATTGACATAACACATTATGAAGCATTGTGCTGTGAAGTGTAACATCAGCTTGTATCAGTCACACTGCATTACTTTACATGCCCAGCCTAATGTGTCACTGCACAGTAGCAGCAGAGCCATGCTGCATAACTGAGAGTTTGCAGATGAAAATATTGTAAAATAATTTCTGTACCTACATATTCTGCTTTTGTACATGTGTTTTCAATTCTGAGACGTAACACCACTCACATGCAATTTTCCTAGGACTGCAGGAGGTTATCTGAAATACAAATCCATAAGAAAATAGACCATCAACAAAATTCTATCAAAAGGAAACATCTCTTGTGGCTATTTTAGAACTATCCACATTTTGAAAAGCGGATTTTACTGTTCACACAATCCTCTGTCAGTCAAATATATTGGAGAAAGGAGTTCTGCTTTCACAGATAACTTTCCATTTTGATTTGAAAACCTTATTTTTATGTAGAAGGAAGTATGCCTTTTCTGTAAATCTGTAGATATAAGGAGACTATTTTTGGATGAACTAACACTCTCTTCTGCTCCTCCTGTCCTCAAAAGCTGAGACAGCATTTATTTTTAGTTACATTTTTGCATCCTGACTCTAGAGGAAAGATTTCATTTAACCCTTTTGTAGTTACATGTTTTCAGATGAGGAGTAAGTATTGTCTAGGCAATCCAGTTTCAGTATTTTACCAATGTCAAGTTCATAAGCAACACTCTACTTTGAATGTCAATACAAGCGATAGCAAAATTAGTTTTTAAAACAAAGGTTAGCTATTGTCTTTTCTTTTAGGTCTGTGATGCTCTTATTTGAAGGTGGCTTTCTGATTGAAATATTTTGTGTTAAATTATGACCTAAGCAATGAAATGCTGTCTAGAATTTTAAGTTAAGAACATCAGACATTTATGTAAGGGATAGTTTTTCAAAATGTCAACTATAACCTTCAATTAGAAAAATTGTTACCAGTTTTCAAGGCTTGCGTTTGATCCTGTGAGATCTAAACATTGTTTTATAGAATGTTTCTTAATAGTGTAATTAAAGAATTGAGTCATATAGGGCTTTATTTTCTTTTTTTTTCAAGTTATTGCTTACATGTTTGCATGTAATAGTAATCTCATGTACATCTGTTAATTTTAAATGGTAACAAGGACTAAAAAACATCTGTAGGACCACTAAGTGTTTCTACGGATTAATATCTTTTGTATCCTCAATAAAACCAGAATTATCTTAAAAGAAAGCAACAGGAGTTGAAAGTTGAACGAGAGTTGAAGGACCATAGGACCCTTTTTTCAAGTGCACATGGCACAATACAGATTTATGGATTCATTCCTGCTTATAACACATTTGAACAGAAGTAAAATCGATGGAGCCTGAAGAATTTTTCCAGTATCTCAAAAAATTCAAAGTACAGTTATACTTTGACAATTAACACTGAAAAAAGTCTTTTCCATGATATCAGAGTGGGCTAAAATACACCAAACAAGTAGTAGAAAATGGCAACACAGTCAACATTATTTGTACTATAGATCACAACAGATCTCTGATATAATATTCTGCCTACAGACAAATTATGTGAACAGGTAAGTCATGATAGACAAAGGTTTTGAAATACAAAGAGACAATAAGCATGTGTACCATAAACACATGACACCAGTAATCCAAAAATTAATTGCATTTATCATTCACACTTGCAAGAACCAACACTTGCAAGGCCTTATTGTAGAGAATACTTCCTGAATACACAACAGGACAAATTTTGTTAAGTTTTTATGGAGCTTTTAATAGGAAACTAAGAACTGACTTTATTTCAGGGGAAAAGATAATTTGGTTTGGTTCAGAGTATTTCAAAAGTATCAAATGGCGGTTTGACATTTTTACTGATTTTGCTTGAGATTATTTCTTCATGGAGAATAAAATGAAAAATGCCAATATAAGCATTTAAAAATTGTGCATTTCTAAAATTTTGCTTTCTCAACTCTTTACATAAAACCTTTTACCAGCTCTTACTGACAAATACTTATCTTTCTGTCTTTATTTGAGTTAAAATAGGTTTTATTTTAACTTTTATGTGGAAAAACATCCTGCCAAGTTCATCCTCATGCAACCTTTATATTTTGAAACAGCAAACTGTAATAATGCATGATGCATGAATATATAAAAATGCATCATTATGCAATGGCAAACATATCCATCTATACAAAATGAAAGGAAATGATTAGGTAGTGAAAAATACCTAACAAAGAGTACTTAACAATTCATAAATATCAAATTTATAGACAGGATGATTTGCAAAGAAGGGTAACTGATGTTTTTATAGCTATATGATTTTGTTTCTCTGGAAACTAAAACAAACACAGACTGTAATTTCTTCAGGTACTTCAGCTGTCTCTTTTCAAGCCACCACTACTCCTGTGTAATTAGGTATTTCTCTATGCGCTAATTAGCAAAAGAGCTCACTGCTGTCGTCAGCAGCAGAGTCGCAGGCTCAGATTCCGCGTGAGTGGAAGATGTTGAGCTGTGTGACTTCACCAGGGCAGCCTTGGCATCGCTGTCACACACTCCAGCCTTTGATCATCACCAAAACCAAGGGTGTCTCTGTGCATAGCAGCATCCTCTTGTGCTTCGGGATAGAGCTACTTCATTAAATGATAAAAATAATTTTTAAAATCTACAAATTTATTTTTCTCCATTTTGTTTGCAGTTAATTAGCTGTAGATAATAGCCGGTCCTGGTGGGTAGAACAGGGTTTTATTTTGTCAGTTATTCCAGAGCTTGAGATTAGCTCCTCCATAGAGGCAAAATGCTACAAATGAACTATTTTATTTGAGATTTTATTTGACCTCTTTGCTAATTAGTGCATATGAAAATGTCAGTTTACCCAGGGGCAGCAGTAACCCAACTAACAGTTGCTGAATTACCAGAAAATGTTTCTATATTTTTATTCCAGTATTTAATTTGTAATAAATTGTGGTTTAGTATATTTTTACTGCATTTTCCTTCTTTCTTCATTATTTCAGAATTGTTTTTTATATTAATTCCATCAATAGTTCAAAAAGAAAGTTATTCCAAAGAGTATCAGCTACACTCATCAAAAGGGATCATGAAGGTGGTCACTGAGAAAAGGATGATTTTCTTTTATTTCTTTCTTTTTCCTGCTGCCTCCTGAAAATACATTCTGTAGAAGTAATTTGACAGTAATTTCCCAGACAGAGAAGCAATTTTTTCTATAAAAATTACATAATGGAGAGGTGATACAGACAGGGTCTTAGAAATATGTACAGTTTAAATACCCAGTTAAGCACCTAAATATATTGTACTACAAAGACTTTCTCATTTGTACTACAGTTTTGCTGCAGAACAGCGACAGACAGAATGCTCCATTCTTTCCTACTGGCATTGGTGTAACATGTAAATAATATTATTGGAAATTTAAAAATATTGTACTATAGCCTATTGTATCTGTACTTGCACCAGTTATTTTAGCAGAAATGTTACATTCGGGAGGTTTCAAGCAGTGAGGTGAAGAATAGAAAATACTGTGATAGCAACAATATTACAGCAGATTTTTAATAGGTGATGATGAAACTGCAATGATGGATAAGTGACTATAGTGCTGCTGTAATACTTTTGGTCAAGGCCCATGAGTGCTGCCTGCAATAGCCAATCCTCACCTCAGGACAGAGAAATGCAGTAAGTGTGATATGCAAAAGTGGTTTTCAGTTATTTTCTGTGAAAGATGGAGACATCATTCTGAAAATAAAATATTAATTCAACATCATTAGCATTTCATGGCATAACACACACCTCAGAGATATATGGCTTTTTCAGATATTCTCACATTCATTTCTGTCAATTGCATGGAAATTCTTCGTTGTTGTTTCCTTCCTCAAACCTATTAATATTGATGTTATTCAATTATCTGAGTCATATTTCATTTTAACCTCACACATGAACGCTACATATTTTTCTATGAACTTCAATGCTGGTTTTTTTGTCTGGGTTTTGGATTATATATTTTTTTAAATCACATGTACAAAACTAAGTTCTCAGACTATACCTCTACATTCCCAAATCAGGGATTTATTGCTTCATCTCCTTTCTGTTGCTTGACAAATGGCAAATTTTTTTCCACAATTATAACACCGAATTCTGTACCTTTTAAAAATGAGAATTTCAATTCCATTACGAAATAATAAAGAAGAGTTAGAAAAGTGAGGGAATGCACTATTCAGGATTAACATCAGGAAACAGATTAACAACATTTACTAGACTGTTATTCTAGATTTTTTCTTGATTAAATACTCTAATTAAAAACCTACCTCCATCAGAAGGAAGATAACATTTTCCAATTGATTTGTTTTTCTCTTCCTTTTGACACCCGTTAGCTCAGATGGCACATCACTACTATTTTGCAGGAGGCCTTTCAGAAGTTCTATGAAGTCTTTATTTTGAGGTTCCAGCTAAATGTATTCTCTGGAGTTTTTTAATTAAACATGGCTCTTAGGAGGAAAGTATTGGCTCAGAATATTGCAGAAATAAGGCTAACTGGTGACATTTCAATAACAGTTACCTTCTTTTGTTCCAGGCCATGTACAAATACAGAACAAAATTGCTTCTGACCCAAACATCTTGCAGACAACAAAATCTGGTTAAAGAGAATGACATGCCTAAAATAATGCATGAAGTCAGGCATTGTGCTGAGCACAATGAGCCTTCAAGTGACTTCTTTAATCCCATGAATTGCTCAACTACCTTTGCTGGTAAGAAAATGAAATAAACCTTTTTCAGATGTCAGAAATCAGTTCATTGCATCCTCTGGTCTTCTTTCTTTTTTTTTTTTTTTCAGTGTGTCCTTTCCACATGTCTAACCAGATTAGTGAAGAGAGAAATAGACATATATCAATTACAGATGTGATGTACTCATAAACTTATTTTGTTTTGTCTTTTCTCTTCAAGGTGTTTTCTTAGCAATTCCCAATTATAATACATGTGTGATTTAGCAATATGTTGAACTATAAGACCTTTCTGAAATAAATATAAAAAAACTGCCAAGGCACAGACTAAAGAGATTAAAAATCCCCAACATATTCCTTTCCTTTGAAGTTTGGTATGCAATTGGCATGGAAAATAAAACCATGACAGCACATATCAAAGTGCATTTCTTTGACTGATGTATTAATTTCACACAGCCTCTTAAACTAGTTGGGTTTGGGGTTTTTTCAGTTTTTTCATTAATAGGTGCAGCTCTATATATGAGTCCTAGCAAAAAATTCAATTTGTAGCACATTTTTGATGTAAGCAATATCCATTACAGAACACAAGGGAAGTGCAAGAATGTACATGCACATTCCCTTTCCTTAAAAATACAAAAATTCTGTCCTATTGTGTATTGAAAGTTGTTTACCCACCAGTGAACAACAGTAGCAAAAAAAAAAAGCAGGCAGAAATTGGTAAGTTTTATACAGTTTCATCACACTAGTCACCTCGGATATGTGCCCTGAGAGCTCGGAATGATTCCCTTATAAATTGTTCATAAATGTGCCCTGGAAAACCCCTGTAACCTTTCCTGTGTGTCATACTGACTCCTGAAAAGGCTCTGGCAGATTTGAGAATACGCTTTTATTCTCGTTAACTTTTTAGTCTTTATCTCTGGTGTCTGTAATTGATGCCAAGACAGCTCACAGAGATTGTGGGTTCTCCCAGAAATGAGATGGGTAACATCACCAGAGATTTTTAAATATATTAATATTTGTTAGATAGCAGCTTCTGTGCTCTGAATCATTGCAATGGCATAAACAAATTGGAATAGAAATAGATTAGGAAAATAAAGAAATTTGCCTAATATCAGAGAAAACATCTTGAGAGGGAAACAAATATTGTTTCTGCTATCATAAGTGTATGGAAAAAAATTATATAGGTCTCTTATAAATAAGAATGGAATTCCAGGGAAGAAAAATAAAGATAAATCTGCAAATGCAATCACTTTGTCAATTTTGATTAAATTTATTTCTCTTTCACTTTCCATTAGGTACAGCCAAGTTTAACATGATAACTAGCAACACCAGGCCTAATTGTAACTGTGATGATTACCTTACATTTTATCCTCTAGCATATGCTATTTTCTTGCTTCATACCACAATTGTGGCTTATCATGCATTGTGTCATCTGGAAAGTGGTTGCAGGCACTAATTCTAATGAAATTATCTAATTTTTAAGCAGTGCTTCCATTATGTCAACCTTCTGTAATATGAGATAACTAGCTTTAGGCAGGTCCACTTTCTGCAGGAAGAAAACAAAAGATTTGTTACTGGGTGACAATTATATGATGACTTTAACAAAATGTTTCCATTGATGAATGTAAAAAAAATATTTTCTCTGTCACAGATGAGAAATAAGAGGAAAGAAATGGAGCTACAAATCTGAGTAAATGCCAAAAAATAACAGGAGAACTCTTATTCTTTACCCAAGGATCTAAGTTGCTTTTTGACAGACTTTCAGAAAAAACTGGAATCTCTGTATTTAGGTAAACCATGAAATTGCAAGTTTCAGGAAGTTTTAGCTGTGACATTGGCAAGCTTAATATCTCATATATGTTCTAGCAATGCACAGGAAAATTTAGCCACATGTAAGGCAGTTTATCTCACATCCTCAGCCTGCCTTAGTGCCTACTGGCTGTTCCTGACAAATGAGAAAATCTAAAAAATGTATCTAAGTAATGTATTTTCTCATGTCATTTTACTGTGATTCACAAAAGTCAATTCAAAGTGCCCTACACTATTAGCAAATGTTTTTATTACATTATACAAGTAAAATACACTTCTTAAAAATATTTTATTGGAGCTTATTTTGTAATATTCATTATCCGATTAACTATTTCACAGAGTATGACACTTTAAAACTCCAACTGGGATCATTTAAGAGAATTTAAGCCTAAATAAGTGTAATATAAACTAATTAGTTTTCTAGGGCACTTGGAAAACAGAAAAGCATCCCAAATCAGGACATTGGGAGTTTTATCTTATTATGAAAATTTTAAACAACTCATAATGAAAAAGCACAACTCTTTAAAGATTATATTATTCATATTATATATATTCATATATATTCATATTATTTTTATATATATATATATACATTCATATATTATTCATTGACTTTACATTTTTCATTGAATCTGTGAATTTAGGGGTACAAAAAAATAAACACTTCAAATCAAACCTCTTGGAGAAATGCATTTAGTTCACTAAATTTCTGCAATATCTCACAGAAAAATAATAATTTACAAAACATTTTATTGGAAACTTTTTTGAGTGATTATGGCAGTATGTTTTCATTTCAGCACGTGATGCCTCCATACAAATTTTCAGTCAGTGAAAGAAATCAGCTCTCCCTCACTTTTAGCTTCCCTATCTGCTTCACAACAGAAGTACCAGCAGCCAGCATTTCCAGGTTTTAAATCTATTCCCACTTCATTTCAATTTCCAGCAACAAAGATGATTAAGCAATTGGAGCATCTCTCTTACAAGAAAAGGCTGAGAGAGCTGGGCCTGTTCAGCCTCAAGAAGGGACAGCTGAGAGGGGACCTCATCAATGTCTGTCAGTATCTGAAGGGAGGTGTCAGAGGATGGAGCCAGGCTCTGCTCAGTGGTGCCAGGCAATAGGACAAGAGGCAATGGGCAGAACCTGGTGCACAGGAAGCTCCACCTGAACATGAGGAAGAGCTTTTTTACTGTGTGGGTGACTGAGCACAGGAACAGATTGTCCAGAGAGGTTGTGGAGTCTCCCTCACTGGAGATGCTCAGGAACTGTCTGGATGTGATCCTATGCTGTGTGCTCCAAGATGACTCTGCTTGAGCAGGGAGGTTGGATCAGATGACCCAGGGTAGTGCCTTCCAGCCTCACCCTGTCTGTGATTCTTTGATTGCAAGACCTTTACCAAAGCACTGGGAATGACAGCAGCTCACTACAGCTCTCTGTGTTGCCTTCCTGCTGAAACAGTTACTGGTGTCCTGACCATCAGGAGAGTCATGAGAAGGGTGAACATGACACCATGCTAAGAGGGGCATGTATCAATAAGTTTCTTATTAACAATTTACACCTGTATAGCTTATGGGTTCTGTTTTGAGTTAATCAGATAATTTAAACAGTGAGTATTAGCACTTGGACTAACCACAAAAGATTTTTGCTGTGTTTAATTAACTTTTAAGATTTTTAATTAGACTAACAACATAACTTGACCTTCTGTACGCAATGTAATCCCACAATAATCTAAATACAAAGAAAAAAGTTTCATACTTAAAAAAAGCATCAGTAAATGTTTTCTTTTTAAAAAAAGCGTCACATCAGTTAACACAGTAGAGTAAGCTTTTGTTTTGTTTTGTTTTCCAGAGGGGTGGCCATGGTACATAAAAGAGAAATACTGTTTCATGCATAGTTACTTTCATTGAGAATCAAAGTTCAATTTATGACTATTACTTAGTCAAAATATATATTTCAAATCAGTTGGTTGCACCTCATCCTCGTGACAGACTTAGAACTTAATATAAATTGTAATTTTATGTAACTGAGAAGGAAAGATATTGTGTCTATATCATACATGGAGGGCAAGTCAGAACCAACGATTAAACTTAGAATTGCTTATTTTCTGGTCCATTACACTAATCACAAGTGGATAATAAAGAAATGATACAATATGGATTTTTCAAGCTTCATTTCCAATGACTTTCTGTAATCAGGGTGTAGTTTTATTTTGTCTCTTAAGCAACATTCTTTATCCCAATTTTCTTTTTTAGTTAATAGGTCTTTTGTATGCAGTGAGTGCTTTTTTTTTTTTTTTTTTTAAACTGGACAGATTATTCAGAATCTCATCAGCAATGAATAGACATATTCAGTTTTTCACATTGTACTTCCTTTTCTCTATGGTTTGGTAAGTAGTCACAATCAAAATATTTCCAACCTGCCTTTTCAGGTTCAAAATTGACTTTGAATGGTGAACAGCAGCATCAGGTCCAAAAACAAACCTGATGAACATTTTTGAATATGAACTGATTAGATTAAATACTTGTAGAAAGTGGATCACCAATTTTGCTTATTATACTTTCAAGTATTCACATGCACATAATCATTAAGTTGTATGGATATAATGTCCTCCTAGATCTTTACTTTAAAAAATAAGCTATGTGTAGTAGTTAAATCAATGTGTAATAATACAAATACATACTGCCAAAGCCATCCAGTGAAGTAAGTACTGCCAGTAGTTAGACATGATGGAAAGCTGCAAGCATGAACAGAATTGTTCCTTTCCCAAGTACCACAAACATTTCATGCAGTTAGCAGTGATCCCTCTCAGGCATCAGGAGAAGAAATGCAATTATTGTCAACAAATGTCACAGCTGAAACCTTTCCGATTGTGTCAGATTTTGAATGTCCCTTTCACATCACAAATTAGAAAAAAAATCACATTCTATGAATATAATATGAAGAATAAACCCCACTCGACATCAGAACTGCTTTCATAGTCTTACCTGCTCTAGAGGTCTGATGCGATGTATTAGTCAAAATCTTAGGACTACTTGAGACATAAGTCAAGTAACATTATAAAACAAAAACCAGAAGCACATCAATATGCAAGTCTGTAGATACTGCTGGTTTATGAAAGTTTGAAGATTACCTTTTTAAAAAGCCATTCTCTGTAGAATATGCTAATTACTGTAAAAGTACATAGTTACAAAATGGTTACTATACAAAAAGATGACATGCCTATATCAATACAGATGTCTTAAATTACAGATGAGAGTATTTATTTATAAATACAATGATATCATCCTTTTTAGCTACTCTCAGCTGTCATGACTCAGACTATAGTGAACAATCTTTTTGTCTAGTTTTAATAATGTTTATGTATTCAGTAGTAAGAAACACTATGTCATGTCCAAAACAATGTATTTTTTGCATGTTCTCTTTTTTTAAATTCTCTGCCACTGATCTCAACAGCATTGCTTTCTCGAATATTAAGGCTCTATATACAAAAGAAATCATATAAGTAAGAAAAATTGCTGTGTCTGACAGATCATTTTTAGCCCATCCATTTACATTAGTCCCAATTGCTTTGTGGAAAATGTGCACAATTTTATCATCATAAATTGTTTCTGCAAACCTATAATTCATCTTTCCCCCAGTTAAAGTTACCTATTGATAGCTAGAGAAGAATATCTCAGTTCATCTTTGGAAATTTAACAAGGAGATAAATATGAACTTCTCAGTTTATCACTGACAAAGGACAATTTGAATAACTCTACAAACACTTAAGAATCAATCTAATGAGTTTTGAGCAATGAATAATTTGAAGTTACATGCAAGTTATCGTCTTGGCTATGAGATGTCATTTGTGCTTATGAAGTAATCCATCTTGCTCCAAGATTATTTTGTCCCTGCTTCTCATAAAATGTGTGTATCAATATTTATCTTTAGGTGTCAATTGTTTTGTTTATGGTTTAAGGTATAATATTAAATCCCTTCATATTGACTAACCATCAGTAATTTTTACAAAATTTCAATTAAACCTTTTAAGTGATAAATTACAATTCATAGTTGGCTTAGAAACACGATTCAGTAGTGGTGTGATCAATATCAATTATACAAAGATAATTAAAACTGGTCTTCAATCATAAAATAGGCAAGTCTTTCCAGTTTTTAAATATAATCCTGTTGCTTAGCTAATGGTAATAGCAAGCAACCTTATTTTTCTGAATTAGCTTCAGACTGGAAAACCTAAATTTCAGGAAAAAATATTTGGAGGGCAGACGTATGTATAGGAAAAGAAAATATTTCCCAGTTAGATTTATTTTGCATCAGATTGTTATTAGAGTGTCCCTGAATACTTTACGGGTATTTTGAAAGGCACACCCTAAATTTAATTCTAGTTTCTGTTAAAATTCTGCTAGAATAAGAGAAAATTTTGCTACTTTCATTATGAGGAAGAAAAGCAAACCTTATCCTGACAGTTCAAATTACTCTTTGAATTTTTAAATTGTTATAGGAGCTGCTCAGAAAAGACTAACTTTGTTTTGACTTAGTTTTCCCAGAGAGGTCTGAAAAACTTTTGTATGATGTTGCAATTTTATTGCAACATGTTGCAAAACCATGTGGCTCATGATTTCACTTCTAAACTTGATTCATAAAATATTTCCCAAAGAGTTGGTAAATGCACATTCATTTAGATATTGTTCTATTACAGTCATCCTCATTTTATGTCAAAACGAAACTGTATTGTAAAGAGATGTATTTTGGAAATCAGATTCTTAGCTGATTTGAGATATGTGGTAATACAGAGAACATGTAAAGAGAAGACAGAGAATCTAATTTATGCTTCCGACATTTCATGCAGTTGTGCATCCTTTTATCTATGATGGACTAGGAGAGAATACTGTTCTGTAGTCTTTGATTGGGAAACTCTCTGTGAGTACAAACTCCCTGCAACAGGAACAGTTAATTGCCTTAGAGTACTGTTGAGGGTTAAAGGTGGATTTAAATATGAGATAACTTCAAAGAACAACAAAAACAAACAGAGAAAAAGTTAGGAATCAGAAATGCTAAAATCCTGATGGATGTCTCTGGTAGCAATTGCTCCATAATTATCCATTTTATGCTAACTTTTTTTTTGTTATTGTTGCATTTTTTTCGCATAAAGTTGCATTTTGTTTTCTACTTCTTTCATTAAAATAGTTTCAATATATTTAATTTATGTTATAATTTCTTATTCGCTAAATTTTGTAACTTTTCTTAGTGGAAGTGCATAAAGAAAAAATGCAACCATTTCCAGAAGGAGCTTTTCAGCTTTCTAAAATTGAGTTTGCTGAAAACATTGGAAACAGAATCTCCATAATAAAAAATAACAAGTTTTACTTATGCCAGTGAACACATTGATATCAAGCAATGAAATATCAGAATAGTCTTGAAGTCCTGCCAAGCATTACTGAGATCAGCAAAAATAGTAAAAGCTCTGTGGCAGGTTTTAATTTCTTCTCCTCTGTGTTTACTGTTCTCATTTCATTACACTTTACATGAATTCTTAATTTTTAATGTCAACAGTACACTTAAAATTTTAATACTTCATAAATTAAATAATTACCTAAAGAAAAAGTGAAAATATTATCACTGTAATAGGAGTTGGCTTTTTAAAGAGTAATCATTGTGAAAATTTTTACTCTCCTGACATATGCCATATTTTCTCTAATCAATCACAAAACAACACATAGCAGATCTTCCTATAAAGCAGAAATAATGCTTCATTTTCTCAGGGCTGGAAATGTTATTTCTCCTAATGAGGATGAGCACGGATGAGTGAATAGTATCAGAGATTCATAGCTACTGCTGTCATCAACTCTTAAGAAACAGAAGTCATGTTTCAGTTGTCAAGTCCTACACTTCCTAAATTTTCTTCCATAATTTGGGACGCTTTTACAGGTAGCATAATTAACCAAAAATCCCTAGATCCAAGTAATTCTTTATGTTATATTAGAATAGTCATACAATTTCCCTAAGTGACACAGCAAAACACTACAAATATACCAAGTGTGAAAAAATGTCGTCTGAAATGTCAGTTTGCACACACAGGTGTTTGACCTCATTTATATTCTTCTTCCATCTAACACAGATAAAGCACATCTGGCACTTAATATTTTTTTTTAGAAAGTCTTGCTGAGCCTCATCACAACAAAGTGCGTCCAATTTTCTCTCCCTGCACGAAGCATGAAGTAACATCATGCATCAAAACTTATCACATGTTTTCTCAGCTCATGAGAGTTTATCTTCCTTGGGCTGCTGCTGTGTTTCAAATACAGACGGTTTAAATAGCACAGTAGACGCATTTGAAAGCTATTGCCAGCATTGAAAGGAAGTGTCTTTTCCTTTTCAAACGACAGACTAAAATGTTTAGTTCTTCCTCCTATGTTACCACAGAAACCACTTCAAATGGGGAAATACCTTCTAGAAAGATACATAATCCCATTTGCATGGATGGTGGAAGCAACACTGTCCGTGTCCTATTGCAGATGGACTTCAAGCCCATCCAGAAAATAAAATCAGAAATTCCCTGAGACTGAAGCAAGCATTTTGAGTAAAGAAAAGTCTTTCAGCACTGACCACAGGAGAAACTACAACTCCCAGAGCAAACAGAGTCCTCTTCCGTATCAAATCCATCCCATGTTTATAGAGCTCCCAGGACAATGTTATCATGCTGATCTTTTATTTAAGATGTTAAGAGTGTTTCTATTATTTACTGGCAGCTCTTTTAACCTCCATTTTCCCACTGCTGTTTCCCCTCTTTCCTTCCTCTCTTCTTTCCATGGATTACTAGAGCCCACAATTATATCTAAAAGCATATGCACAGACAAACATATGAAAACCAATTAAAGAATGCCAAACATTTGATTTCAATTGCTTTTTGTAACTTCAACCTGACTACAACTTTTCTGACCTTATTTAACATTTGTATTTTATCTGTTCACTTAACAGTGAACCAATGAGGGTTTTTTTAATCAAGAAAAGGAACCGGAATTGAAATAAAACACTTTTATCATTATAAAAGTTCTGACCACATATACAATTAAAGTGGGAATCAATTATATGCCTGACACTTCATATGCTATGGCATTCCCTATGATGTTGTCAGAGCATAGAAAAACAGAGGGATACTCCTCTTTGTCACAAAGCAGGTAGAAAAAAAGTGAAAATCATTAAAAGTTTTGATGAAAATTCAGAATAAACCCCCATTACCTGGTTTCAAATTCTATTGTAAACTTGGAATTCACTCTAGCTTTTCCTAAAGGTGAAAATCAGAAATTTTCCCTTCTACTGTTCTGGATTTTTTTTCCATTTGCAATTATCTTTTCTTCCTGTTCTCCTGACAGTGATATCTTTTCTAAGCCTCCCATGGATCTTTTCTGATTTTATGCCTCCATGTTTTAAATTTTATTTTTTCTCTGAGATTGAGGAATGCATTATGGCAGATTGAGTCAGTCAATGTGTTTTGGAACACAATGAGAAATTATTTACGCCAAATGAAAAAGTTTAAAGTGCATTGTCCCATAAGATAAAAAATGCAGATATATTTCTAAAAGAAATTGCTGAGTAATCTGCAATAAGATTTTTCATAAGCTTTTCTTCCTTTCAAAAACAGAGGGAAAAAAATAAGCCAGGGGTTTTTTTACTATTTCAAAATCTCTACAAACTATTTTTATAAGATTCCAAGTCTTCACACTACACAAATTTTATACACAGTCGTTGTGGTTTAACCCCTGTAGGCAGCTCTGCATTGCACAGCTGCTTTCACATTCCCCTGCAGTGATATGGGGGAAAGAATGGGAAGAGCAAAAGCGAGAAAAATTGTGGGTTACAATTAACCCACAATTAAGTGGGTTAAGTAGTTTAGTAGGAAAAACAAAAGCATTTGTTTTGCACGTAAGCAAAGCAAGAAATTAATTCATTGATTCCCATCAACAGCGAATCGGGGCCACATCACATATCCTTTGGAAAGAAAATTATTATTAGGGTATATACTGTGATTGAACCACAGTGGTTCTTCAAAAAGGATGAGAACAAAATGTATAGAATTGTGACTGCTTCTATAAGAAAGGAGAAAGAAAAGAGCATAGTTTCATGTTTTAATCTGTATAGTTTCACTTGGAATATAAGACACTAGTCATTTTGTTTGCAATAAAGAGCAAAAGGGAATGCTGTTAATGTCAAAGTTGCTTAGATATATAGCCCTACTTAAATCAATATGAATTAAGCTTCTAAAAACATTTGTAATCTGGGCCTATGGTGCTTGTACATCAAAATAATCAGGAGAGATTTAGTATGCATGGTTTTTTTCCCTGAAGGTTGAGCAAGAGCTGTGGTCAGCCAGCATTAGAAATTACTCAAGATGAATGGATAAATAAGTTTCACAGATTTGAGCTTCTATTGCAGACTGAGGCATTTGGACAGAAGGACAACCCTTCTGTACTGAGCAGTGATCCTCACCTATTCCAAAGGCAACAGGCTTCCTATGGGATTTATTGTTTTATAACATTGCCATCTGTGCTGGTGTCACGTTGTGGATGGGTCTGAGAGCGTAGATAGGAATTATGGTGACACTAATTTTTATATGCAATATTGCCTGGCTAATAGAATTTGGCCATGCTCTCACTCTTCCACAGCTTCAACTGCTCTAAAAATCAAGGAATACCCATCACACTAACATGAACTGACTTTATGGTACTGTCATGGACAATGAAGTCTCTCAAAGGTAGGAAAGGCAATCTGACAATTAAAGAAAGAAAGGATTTTCTTAATTGCCGGCAGTTTGCAGTTGGGGGTCGGTTTTTCTTTGTTTGTTTCTTTTCCTTGTGATTTTGTCACCTATTTATTGAGTAATCCATTCGGGTTGTGATTGGGAGGGACAATGGCAACAATAAAATATGGTGATTTTGACATCTTGTGTTAACAGAAGGTGCAATTCTGAAATCACTTTACACAATTCCACATAGTTTAACTCTTTCTTTGATTAGTCTGTGTTCCCCAACATTGAAGACAAGGCTTCAACAGCTCATCATTAACCAATCACTCCAAATTCCAGAAACACCACGGGAAAAGAAGCTAAATAGCACTTATTTTGTAATTTTATGTATTTGCATGAAATTTATTTTGCCTGTGATAGTGTTTTATGAGAGACACGGTGCTTCATTTTGATTCCCATCAGAATACAGTGTGCTTTGTGATAATTCCAATGTGATACACAAAGAAAGATAGAATAAAGAAAAAGAGAAAGAAAAGGAACATTGAAAAGAACAGAGTAGAATTCTTATAGCAGAAGATAAAACTGTAAGAAGTTAAGAGACTCAGAACTTAAAAGAAGACTCCTGGGGGGGAAGAGGAAGCCAAAGGGATAGTCTATAAAGGAATAGATTTTTAAACAGAACATTAAAAAAAAAAAAAAAAAAAAGGAAAGTAAGGAAAGTTACACATAAATCCTAGAAAAGCCAAGGTTGGAAAGAAAAAGTAGTAGTGAAAGCACCACTGCAGAAAGTCATGGTCTGAGTAGCAATATAGACTCACCAGACAGTTCACAACAGCAGGAATGTCTAACCATTTTCTGAACTGTAAATATTGAATCTTCCTGTTAGTGCTTCTTGTTTTTCACATTCACTCCATTCTCAGAGTGTGCCTTGCTATCCAACAATCTGAAGCAGGAGGAGAGCTTAGAAAAGCACAAGTGTTCTAGGTTTCTTAAGTACTCCAAATGACTTTGAAATCATAGAGCCATAACTGTGCTGAAGGCAAAGAGACGAAGTTTTCTTTGCTTCTGCAAAGCCATCTGCCATACCCTGGTCTGCAGAACCATTCCAGGTGGTGCACAACCTGGTTGATCCAGCTTCTGTCCAGTTGGATACGCAAATGAGATGTTTATGCTAGGAGGGATTTTCAAGATTCTTTACAGATAGCAATTCAGCTGGCGTGTCCTGCCTCACTGCTGTTGGAGCAGAGACTGAGGCCACCGTAGCAGAGCCTCTGTCTTCCCAACCAATGCCGCTCAGCTGTATTCATTTAACATTTTATAACTAAGAAGTATTAAAAGCATTGCTTTCCACCCAAGAGTTAGGAAAGCTGTAGCAAGACTATTTTACTGTTTGAAAGCATCTCAGGTGCTCAACAGTCAAATAAAAAAAGTCCTCAATACAATCTATGATAGACATTCAAATAATCAGGTTGCTGGTTGAACCATCAGTGTGGGACAGAGGAAGGAAAAAGGGAAGTCTTCCGTGAAAAAGTAGATAAAACATGGCATGTGACTCCACATCATAGAACTGAGCCTCTATGATCAATTTTGTCTTCAGTGGAAATTGTAGCCTTCTAATAAGGAGTGATCTGGGGTAGCTCTATAACCAAGTATTCTAAGCCAAGCAGCCTAATACTATTAACATAAAACAAGAATAAATTATGGAGTGTTCCGAATATTTGTTACTTCACTCTAGTGGCACAAAAATTGAGCTATTCCTAAAATAATAAATGCAGAATGCCAAGCAACATGTAAAATCCACAAAATATATGAAAAACAGGAAAGTAAATCAAAAGAGAAGCAAAAAAAAATTTGAAGGTAGAGAGGAGCAAAAAACTTATTATTCTCCAAGCAATTAGTCTCAGCTTTAATGTTGCTGAATAATATTTAAATCAGTATTATTTTCTTTTATTGTATACCATGACAATGCATGGAAGTAACATTCATTTTGAGTTTTAGTACGTAAAAACACAGAAGAAGAGAGAATAAAATGATCTTGAAAAATGGTAGGACCTTAAAACTGATTATGTTAATAATGGTAATAATTCGTTAACAGATTAATTGCTCTGAAAAAAGTCACCAAAATGTTTTAAGACTTTTGGATTTAAGTCTTTGTAAGTTTTAGACAAATTTTGACTGTTAGAACTATTTATGCCTGGTGTCAATTACTTTTTGAGAAATAAGCAACTGGGTTGAAGCTGCCTCTAGATCCTTTACCCCCTCTAAAACATAAATTTTCAGAAGGCTTGAAACTACCGGCTTAGCTCTTAGATCATGGACTGCTGATAATATCCTTATGCATAGTATGGAACCAGCCTGGGTTTCATTTCAGATTTCCAGAGTTCCCTACCAAGCTAATAGACTGAGTACAAAATTTATAACTATTGCTGTTCTCTTTCAAGTGATTTATAAGACTACTGGAGACAGAATCCGGTGCCAGTGTCAGATTAATCTCCTTTCTGATATCTAAAGGTAATATTGATTGGTAAGACTGACTGTAAATCCACCCAAATAAAATCTTCAGGAAACATATCACATACAATAAACTTTAAGACCTTTCAAGGCCACATCTTCAGATAAAAGTTTGCTGAAAAGGGGCATCAGATTTTACTGTCACTTTTTACTCCAACTGTATGAAGCATTTCCAATTCCTCCCCATCAACCTTTTTTTCTTTTTTTGAGACTTCACACATAATAACCCCAAAGATGTCTATTAGCATGCAACAGGTAAAAGCAAGTGCAAATAACCACTACCATTTCTCATTGTATTACTTTTAGAAAATGTGATTGTTATCTTCTAAACACAAATTGCTAAATAAATAATGGCAAACAATCTGAAACCCCAACATGCACTGCTTCCCTTTATGGAAGCAAAACACAATCTTGAGCAAACTGTGTTACTTCCAGCATTTTTGCAGCGCTGCTAAATGCCAAAAAAGTCTAAAGAATTTGGCAAGAAAAGTTATAGCCAAATAATTCTTTCAGTCAGATACCAGACTTCAGTGTTTAAATTTCTGAAAATACTTATTTTTACTAAAATAGCGTCATTCTGAATTGAATCACAACATAAATGATGCTTTCGTGAACTCTAAACACAGTGGACATAACTCTCAAACAGTACCAGCTGTCCCAAGCAGACTGCAATTTAACACGCTTAGGTAGGCAGAAATTAAATATCTAAATTAGGCAGTACCAGTATAGATTTTTTCAATTTAAAAGACTAAAAATAACAATAAAATCTATTTTTTTACCCTACAGCAAGTTCCCATATAAAATATTTACAGAAATATAAGTTAAAGACACTATCAAAAAACTAATAGAAATCTGAACAGAAATATTTTTTTTAAAAATACCTAAAATAAATTGGCACAATTGCTGCTATTTTACCATTAAATAAAACCACTTTGCATACATCTTCAATATCTGCTTCTTGTTGTATGCTTTTGTGCCTTTTTGTTTGTTTGCTTTTTCTTTCTTTCTTTATATGCTCATGCAAACATTCATGTTCAGGCAATATATATAATTTTCCCCATATCCTTAGAAATTTTAAAGCAATCATTGTAATCAACGTAGTAGGATACTAGATGTAGCTTTCAGAATCTGAAGTCACAAGGTGAAATCTCTACATATTCATGAGAAAGATCTGCTAAGGCAACAATATTTCAATAAGGCATTTATTCGTTTCCTCAATGGTATTTTTCACCAACTACTATTTTTTGTTTTTTCTTCATGAATTGCTGCTGCCACCTTTGCCATATTATACACCTATTTAGATACCCAGACAGATGATGTATGTTTTCAGACATGTTCTTTTTAAGAAATCCGATAGTCATGTCAGTAACACATGCTCAAAATACACCACTTGTCAAACTTTTTCCTCTTCAGTTTTTTCTAGATCAAGTAATTTGTGAGACAGAATGTGTCTCCTATCTGCCTTTTAATGAAGAGTGGCCTATTTTCTAATACAGCATGGAAGTACAGTATATTGGTGAGAATAAAAGAGCACGTTGTCATAGCTTAAATGTCTGCAATACTTCTAGATGTGAATGTTTCTTCATGTAGCCATGGAATTTCAGGGTATTCCTAAAATTTAAAAATAAATTGCTAATACTAATAAAGATGGATGGATGGATGGATGGATGGATGGATGGGAAGATAGATAGACAGATGTAATTAATTTTGAACTTTTCAATGTGTTTCAATTACTTTCCAGAGGAATAAAAAATTATTTTTTAAATTTATCTTGGCAAGCTAAATAAATAAGAAAAATTGTCTAAATATTTGTCAGCCACACAGAGGCATATTCATTTATTCTAGTCTTTGTGCAGCTGGAGCAGTTAAATAGATTACATATATCACCATGACAAAGATCAGATATAGTAACACGAAAAATAACATCAGCTTGCATTAATCAGTCAGAAGAGGAATGTTCCCACATGTTCCTAAGCTCTTTTGAAAAATTCAGTTCACAGAACTGGGAGTTCTGAGCTAAATTTTCAATAAAGTGTAAAAACAAAACAAATGAAAACACCAGCCACTCACAAACAGAACAAGAAAGCCCATCAATGAGGATTTCAAATGTCTTGGCAACCATAAAAGGAAAAAAAAAAAGAAAAATAACTGCGTAATACCAAGGTGCATTCACTTGCATATTTTGGTGAATAGTTTCCAGAAACTGTGTAGGCATCTACTTTTGAACTTTTTGCAGAAAGTAAATGCTTTTTCTCAAATAGGTAAACATTTCTTCTGAAATCCATTCAGTGAATTGTAATAGAAATATAATATTTCTAGACTATGTCAACATTGAAACAAGAGTTTCTAGTATGATTCATTACTAAACTGTTGTGTAAACACGAGTTTTAATTTTAATTATTTCTTTTTCATGGCATAGCAGATCGATGTTCATTCTGTGAGCTGTTAGATTTGGTGGACAGGATTATAACTCATGATAAACAAATTATACTGCCTAGAGAATAAAGATAGATGCATTTTTTTCACTAGAATAAAACAGCATTTGAAAGATCTTCTATGACAAGGAAAGAGATTTTTGAGGTAAGACCACATAGCTGTACATTTTTAAATGCATAATCATCACAATTAATAAAAGATGTTGTCAGGTTCAGAAGATTAACCTTGTCCATTAAAACTTTTCCCACATTTTCTTTCGCATACCTTAATCTTAGAACCAAGCCAGCCTAAGGACTCATTTTGGAACACTGTAAGGAGCTCTTTGATATTCAGCTTCAAGTAGGCTGCCAGCAATGAATTGACACAGTAAAGTCTAAGCCTTGACAGCTAAACATAGAAAAGTAATACTTATGAAATATTTAAGGTCATCAGCCAACTGTGAGACTACACAGTCACATCTCCAAAGCACACAACATTCAGACTGAAAAGCAGCATTGTTATCTTCAATTCTAATCTTATTGTACTGAGGCCAAACACATTTTTCTTATTTCTTCAGTGGGTGAAATTAATCATCCATCTTTGCCCATTCCTACAGCTAGCAATGTTTAGCCTAATTCAGTACATATAAGAGCCTGCTAGACAGCAGAAGGGAAATATCTTGCACTTTATCATCCTTATCCATCCCCCCCACCTGTTTATTTGCATCCTCTACTCAGTACTAGCACACCACAATGCAAGTCTCCCAGGCACCCTTTTCTTCAATCAGTGGTCAGACACCTACTGTTTTTCCCAACATCCAGCCTCATTCCACAGGCCCACTATATGTTTTCCAGAGTCTATGCAGGCACTTGGAGCCCACCACTCTGCTCCAGCTCTGTCACTTGTTGCTCTGGGGCTTGCTGCTGGTTGTTAGCACCAGGCTGTCCGTCAGGAGAGCGTGAGTGTTCCTGCCAGGGCACTCACTGGAACTCCCTGCCACGCAGGAGCACCGAGCAGGTTCGTATGCCCATCTGTCCCGTGCCGTGCAAAGCCAAAGACACATTGGCAGAGGAATTTCACAACACACACGGTTCAAAAGCGCTGCTAAACAGTCCAAGTATCATTAGAAATTTCAAGAAAAGTAATCAGTGATTTGAAGTAAACATACTTAATGGCCCTATGCTGTTTCCCACTGCAATCAATGTTAATGCTTCCAGAACAAAGAGGTCTATTAAAATAATTGAAAAATTTCTTTCTTTCTGAGCCAAGCCTGCTTTTCTTTGGGAACAGCTGGGTTGTTTGGGCCTTTTGTATTTTCCTAGCTTTATCTATTTTTTTCTTTTTCATTAAATATATTTCCTTGAAGAAATAAGAAAGGGAAATTGTTTCAAAAATAATGAGTTTAAAAAAAATCTCCCACCAAAAAATCATTAAAATAATTATGTAGGTCTTTTAAGATTGTAATACTGGCTCAAATAGAAAATATACAAAATCTTGTGTACATAAGGTGTCATGCTAACAGTTTCTATGATGACATTGCCTTCTTCTTCTGGCCCATTCTATTCTTTATCATGGTATTATAACTTTTCAGACACTATAAACCTGTTTTCCTCCTTTGAAAAAGCAAAAGCAAAACCAAAACAAAACAAAATAAAACCACACAGACCCCTTCACAAACCACCTCGCCCTCAATCCCAAAACAAAAGTGAGACAAAAAAGCTGCCATAAATTAGACCTGAAGTCCATTAGCTCACGACTTTGCCTCCAAAAAGTGGATGCCTAGGGTGAAGAATGGGATAATACTTTGAGTACTCTCTCATCCTTCATTTGTTTCTAAACTCAGCTTGATTTGTAGCTGTCTAGATGCTCAGGGAATGCATTCTCCAGCAGTTACCCAGCCTCCTCTTGAAGTTAATGCAAAGTTCCCATCCACAACAAACTGACAAGGAATTTCACAAATGTGATCTGTTGCAGGAGAAATGGCTGCATTACTTCTTTTGAACGTGCCTCCTGTTACTTTAACTTGATTTCTCAAGATCTCTTCGGCACAGATGAGAATATTAGTTTTTCCCTGCATTTCCTCTCTAGCCTCGTTTTGTGTTCCTTTTCACTTTTAGTTCCTGCTCATCTATTTCAGAAAGCTGCTCTTTGCATAAAGGTTGTTCCAAGGCATTTTTTTGTCCTTGTGCTTCTCTGAACTACTTTCCATTCCACTACGTCCATTTTGAGACGAGGGGTGAAAACAAGACAGAATTGACTAAATTGTTCTCTTCCTTTTTTTCCTCTAAAAGCTCTTGCTTTTGATTTTGTTCCCCCATAACTACTGAGTTTATGTTTGTTTGTAAATGAAATTATATCAGCATCTGTAAAGTTTTAACTTAATTGGTAACAGTCTGCTGCGCACTCATGGACAGACACATTTCTAATATTTTTTATTGTTTATTTTTAAATCAGTGCTGCTTAAATACACAGTCCCTGCATTTCCTAAGCTTTTTAATCTCTTCTTGTTCTTTCGTCTTTACTGCTCATGTATTTCCTTGCCTTTTCTTAGAGTGAGCTGAAAGAACATCAGCCAAGTACCATCTGGCAATAAAATTAATGCGATTAAACTATTTACTTTGCTCTTACCAAAATACTACAGAGATAAAAATTCAAGTTTTTACCTTTTATAATCCCTCATAAGATAAGTATCTACTGATTTTCAATGCAGTTGGCAAAAGTACTAATGGTATTTTGGATGAACTGGCCGGGTTTTTTTGCAAGTGGTATAGCAAGAAACTGAATATATATCACCCACTGGTAAAAGCAAGTTCAGAGTTCATGATGGCAGCCAGAAGCAGCAATAAAAGCATGAAATCCCATGGCTAAGGAGAGCTATTTCTATTTTGATGCACAAAAAGAAGTTATTCATTTGACAATTTTGTATGCTCCCATGGGCTGCAAAATCCTGTGAGTGCCTCCATGACTGTGGGAGAGATGTGAATGCACATTGGCAAATATGCTGAACAAGGAATACATTTCAAGTGAGACTGTACACCATCCAATGTGCTGAAGGGAGCTTCATGTGTGAGTGAGTCTGAATGAGTGGCCAAAAACCCCATTTCCTCAATAGACCTGAGCCAAGCAGACCAGTAGAGTAATTCAAATTCTGTTTCTTAGACATCTTGCTGCAAAGAGACTTCTATGTTTGGTTGTTGTTTTAGTACGTTTTATGCAAAACATATCCCAGTTTTGTCAGTGTTCAGCTAGCTATTAGTTGACCTCAAACCTTCCAAACTTCTGACATAAATACATGCTTTCATGCAAATACAGGCTGTAACTGTCAGTAAAACAGAGTCATGTAAGAAAAAACACCCAAAAAAGTTCAAGACTGGTTTCTATTCCGGCCTAGGAGTCAAAAAAAATTATGAACTCTGGCTAAAACCACTACTGTCAAAAAGTATGTGAAAGCCATGACACTCTACTTGGGGGGAAAAAACCCTGAAAAGTAATTGGAAGTCTCTACTGGTTTCATCTGGAAAAGAAATAATTTTCTTCATAGAACTTCGTATGGTGCTATGTTTTGTATTTGTGACCCAGCCAGTGTTGATAACAGAGGGGTACTTTAGTAAAGGTTGTATTTATGTCAATATTTATGATAAAACAGAAAAACAAGTGGTACTGGTTTTACCCATGTCACTTGTATGTGAACTGCTGTTCTGATTATGGCTATCATAAACTTAGTTTTCATTGAAGTAACTTGCATGGGTCTATGTTTTGGATTTGTGAGCAAAACAGAGTTGATAATGCAAAGATATTTCAGCTGTTGCTGAACAGTGCTTAAAGAGTCAAGGAATTTTCTGCTTCTTCTGCCGCTCTGCCAGGGAGGAGGTTGGGGGTGAACAACAAGTTGGGAATGGATGCGCCAGAACAGTTGACCCCAACTGATCAAAGGGCTATGCCACATATATAACATTTTTGTTCAGCAGTAAAAGCTGTGGGAAGGAAGAAGTGGAATGGTCAGGGCTAAGCTGTATGTATTCTTAACAGTTGCATCTGATGGAGCCTGGCCTTTCTGGGCTGATCGTGGTCGAACACCTGCATGTCCATGGGAAGCAGTGAATTCATTGGATGTGCAGCTTTTGCTTTCTGTATTAGACTGTCTTTATCTCAACTCATGAGTTTTCTAGCTTTTATTCTTCTGTTTCTCTCTCCTACCCCAGTGCAGGGGAGTGATCAAGATGTGTGGGGCATAGTTCCCTACTGAGGTTAAACCATTGCAGAAGTCTCATAATCTTTTATTGACTTATAATAGCTCACATTTTAAAGTCATGAAAATATGTAAATTATCTATAGTACTCAATTTTTAAGGATCCATGTAAAATTATGAATACTTCATAATATGCATAAGTAGATAAACAAATTAGAATTAATAAATGCTGGAAGTATAAAAGCTCAAAATAAAATCAAACTAAAAGATTGATTTTAAATCCAATTTCAGGCAGATAGGAAACTTTCCAGAATACTTGGATCGTTTAATTTAATGACATTTTATCAAAATTCCTATAATTTTCATTTAAAAAAAATGTTAAAAATACCCATTCCAAAGGTTTTTAGAGTAATTTACATTATCATTCTCATCATACTAAGGATTTCTGGGAAAGCATTCAAGTCCTTCTAGACACTAGATGCTCTCATGGACTCACAGAGTCAACATGTTCTGGATATGATTTCAAATATAAACAATAGATTATTTTTCTATTTTTTCCCCCAAATATCTTACAAATGTGCATTTTATTTCAATATCAAAGCATCACAGTATTGTGACAAGCCATTATAAAGACTAAATACAATTTTAAAATTCCCTTCGTGACTCAAACCTTTCTGCATTTTTGAGAATCATTATGCTGTAAAAAAGAACCATCAGCCCTCCAAAGTGTTAAATCTGAGCAGGACTGTAGACTCCTGTGCAGAGATGGTACACACCAGCAGTAGAAAATTAAGGCTGACATTGTTTGTTAGCTTAGGAATGTACAGGAAACTCCAACTGCCATTATGCTTTTCCTTTAACAATCCTTGCTGAAAAGATTTTCAGGGCAAAGAATGAGAGGGAGGAAGAGAGAATGTTGTACTGACCAGGACTATATTTAGGTTCCCATGTCTCAGTTAATTCCTCTTGTTTTTTAATCATCTGTACTGCCTTGAGAAAAACAGATACTGTCCCTTCCCACTGAGGTCAATAGTAGTTTTACATATATAGCACTTGGCCCCCAGAGATCATTACTCAATTAAGGTACAAAATAAAAGTGCTATGATGGTGTTCATTAATCCAAAGGAGGAGAGTAGGTCAGTGTTTAAACTAACACAGCGATAACAATGGATTTTGTATTCATGTCAGTACAGCATATTTAAACCTCAGGGAAGAACTGTCATAGTCTGCTTGTCCAACCGTGAGCGCTGGCCTCCTCCAGCTATGTTTTGAATAACTGTCACAGGAGAGCAAAAGCTTCTTCTTCAGAGCCTCAGGCTCCCAGACTATTTAGTCTATCATGATAATAAAAACTCTGAGGAGGTATTTTTTTTAATGTGAAACATGTTTTTAAAGTTATGCCTACATGATTTTGCATAAATATAGTTCAATTTTTATCTTCATGTCAGCAAAATGCATTGCTGAATCACATATTTCAAACAGAACTTCAACTATCTGAAGGGAAAACAAAAATGTCACAGATATGACCTACATAAAGGTAATCATGTTTTATGTTTGACATGAAAAAAGTGGATGCTTCATACCTGGAAATGTACAACGCCAGGTTGGATGCAGCTTCAAGCAGCCTGGTCTAGTGAAAGATGTCCCTGGCCACAGCAGGTGGGTTAGAACTACATGGTTTCTAAGGTCCCTTTCAACCTAAACTGTTCTATGATCCTACAATTATATATATTAATGATATATATTAATGATATATATAAGTTACTGAACATAAATTAATTTAAATATGATTTACCAATCTTCAAATAGTCTTTTAATAACAAGTCGTCTCTGAGACATTTCTCTTCAGTAACATAAAATATTGAAAATATTCCACTGTCTAATAAGATTTGGCTTGAATACTCATTTCAAGACCAGCATTTTGAACCACAGGGCAAATTCAAATATACACGTATTTCATGATAAAAAATGAAATTAGCTACCCTACACACAAAGGCTTAAGATTGGATTCTTTCTAGAAATGCAGTAAGACCTTAGTGAGTGAAACCCAGAAGTAAGATCTGAACTTCTTGCTTTGCTTCTTTGTGTTTTGGTTTGCAACCAGCAACTGCCTTTTAATCCATTAAGCCAGTGGCTCATCCTCCTGGCCTTCCCATGCTCCTGCTCTTTAGACAGCAATCAGGCAGAGATAGAAGGACAACTAAAAAGGTTCAGCTTAAATGCTTAGCATTCATTCCAGGGCAAAACACAAATTTGGTGGCTTTTGAAAACTGAGAATTGAAATAAACAAGTGACAAGTACTAAAATCAGAGCATATTACTTTGCAGCAAATCAATTCTTTCCTGCTTCTCAGAAAGCATTTGCATCCCTTTCCTCTTAATAATCATTACCCTACCTTCTGGTGAAAGCAATAATATTTTGAGTGAAACATTCAACACTTAAATAAATAAACAGAATTACCAAGGGTATAATCTTCAGTGTTCTGGCTTCTCTAGACAGCCATTGAGATCTTTGCTTAAGCATAATCTTTGACCAAGGGATGAAACACAGCTGTTCAAATGGTCCAGGCAAATTGGGAAGGGCTGTACCTGCCCAAGCCATTGAAACCTGAAAATATGTAGGACTTTGCTACATAACCAGGTAAAGCATGAAAGTATACCAAGCGTAAATTACATGGGTCAGAAGGCAGCATAAACACATGAGCAAGAAATAGAATTAAAAAGAAATAAACTCTGGGTAAAAAAAGTCATGAAGTAATGAGGCACCAAACAAAACAAACACTGTCAAAAACTAGCGGACCACACAAAATCAGTTGCTATTTTCAAATCAGAATTGATTCTGTTCTTAATCAATAATTCACTGAGCTAGAGGGATGTTTAAAAAAACCAAAGTGGCCAAATCTGGGACAGAAAATATCTCAATAGCTAAGTCGGAGATGAGAGATAAAAAGAATTAAGGCAGAAAAAGAGGTATGATGCACTCTTTAATACCAACAGATCTTTTATTGTAGAAAGAGATTTTGAACTTATTACTTACATCTGAAATGTAGCAAAAGACAGAAAAGTCTTTAAATTTTTAAACTCGGTACAAACACGATTCAGGTAATTAATGTAATAGAAATAAAGCAAACTGGAGTTTTTCAGTAAGACATGAAGTTTCTATTAGTCCAAACCTAGACTCTGTAGGCTATTTAACTCTTATTTAAGTAGTTCTTTCACTGGATGATACAAAAGTACAAAATATGAGATTGACGGTAAAGCGAACAGCTCTTTCAGAGCACTTCCAGCGCTTCCAGATCATTCAGGAAACAGACTGAAACACTTGCTGATGCTATGAAACTGACACATCAGAAGGCTATGCTGCCACTCAGTGGGACCTTGATGGGCCGGAGAGTTGGGCATTCTTTTGCATTGATATGGTACCAAGATAGAGTTTCCCTTCAAGATGGGCAGAATACACCATTGTATTCAATTCCTCACTGTTGTCATTATGTAACTTCAAACTGGCTTATGTGTAACTGGCTTAGAGGCTCTACAAAGCACACTAAAGCTTTGTTTTGCAAATTTTCCACCTGCAAAATAATGTATTTTTCCAACTCTTTGTACTTGCACATACCCCTTGGAGTGCTATGAGTCAGATTTTCATCAAGAGCAAAATTTACTTTCCTCCACTTTGAGTGGGGACTCACAGTGGTATATCTAGCTGTTAAGATTGCCACTGTGAGCATGAGATCATGATTGGCCTCTCAATGGTAATTTCAAAATCAAGAACTTCTGTCCCCTGCCGCCTTGATTCCCTGACCTCCCGAAAAAAGTTATCCTTACTTGGAAAGAGCTATCTCTCCCACTACCATCACTATTTTCTATGTCAACATCTATCAACACCTATAATTATCTCTTTCCTAGCCTGATAACATTAAAAACGTACACTTTAGCATCTGCTTAATTCACAGATTGTTCATGTCTGAGAAACTAATCATAAATTTTGATTTATTATTTGAAAGTAGTATGAATTTAAGAAATACAGGTGGTCTGTTTGGTTGAAGAGAATAGTCCTTTTTTTTAATAAAAAAGAAGCAGTGAGGTGTGTGGTCTAGAGACAGCTAATATCCACTTACAGGAGTGAGACAGCAATAAAAAGAATTTCATCCTTTATTACAGGTTTCCACTGATTGTTACCAAAAATGCATTCTTTCATTGTGAAGTCTGGAAGTATAAATAAAGGCAGAAAGTAAAAACAGTTTAGCAACTGATAAAATAAAGTCAGCTTATTGACAAAAGGAGAGCAGTGGGGTTACATGAACCTTAGTAAGCTTTAATAGACTTCTTAATAGGTTTCACAAGGCCGCAATACTCATTGAAACTCAAGAAAAATGAATTAAATTATTTTTATATAGATACAATAAATATCATTCTGCAGAAGGATACAGAAGCGTCAAAAATTATTAGGAGTTCATTTTTACCGACATTCAGTAAGAGAAAATACACAAAGAAAAATCAATACAAAAGAAGGTGATAAAAGAAATAGAACCATATCTTGTGGAACTATCTAAGAGTATGTCAAGCCATTAGTTTAGACAACTAAGCCTACAAAATAGCAAAAAATCTCCACCAAACCCCAATACAAAACCAACAACAGATAAAATCTGTTGCTCTACAAATATCTTGTCTGGAAGAATGATTTAAAAACAAAAGAAGGTTCAACTGCCAAAGCATGAAAATATAGACGAATCAAATACATCACTTCAGACAAGGTCAGGAAATCCTAACACTTTTTTTCCCCCCTCTGTTCATAATTTTACTCCCACATCAGTGACTCAGTATCTTATCTAACCACCTTATAAGCATCTAAAAAAAATAAAATCAAACAAACAAATCAATGCCCCCCCCCAAAAAAACCCAAAAGGACCCCCAACAGACTAGAGAAAGTAGATAATTCTATCACATTTCTTAGAATTTTATGTAACTATTACCAGAATCATCAAACAAACAACCAAATCTATAACTGAAGGATAGAAGTTGTTTTTCTCTAGAATCACTAGTACTTAAGCTCAAATTCAATTTAACCATACTCTTCAAGGTTTTGCTCAGCATTTATTACAGTATTGAAATAGTCTTATAAATGTACTACCCACGTGTATAGCTGTACTTTAGACTGCTTATCATGTTTAAACAAAGTATATGTTTAAACAGAGAAAACATTTCTGAATTAGTAGACAGACTGAGAGATTAATTACTAGAATGGCAATTATAAGCAGGACTTTTTCCAGAACACTATTCTGGAAATAAAATTTTTATTCTTTTTCTCCTAAATCTACCCTCACTGGGCCAAAAAGTCTCTCATCTATCTCATCATTGTGAGGACATGATAGAAAGAAACAAAAAATAATAAGCTCAGAAAGGTGATTTATTGTAACAAACTTTTAGCTATATTTGTTATGCATAAAAATAGTGCAGCATGGATTGTTTTATTACTTCAGTGATAGGATATTAATTACCTGAGCTTCAGTCTCTAATAAGATATTCTTGCCATGTTGCGCATGGGTGGCAAAATATATACAACGGGCACAGCAAAAAGCTCTGTCTATGAACATTATTGGAAATTAGTGTAGAAGTGTTCTGCAAAAACATCATTGATCCTGAAAATTAGTGATCAGTGGAGGATGTGAAATATTAACAAAAACAAGCTTTCAAGCTTTTTTCCCAATAATGGAGAAATGGGTGTATCTCAAGTACGCGTATACACAAGTTATTTAAACAGATACATACAGATCATTTGCAGCCATGTTAAACAGAAAGTATTTGAATTTGCATATACTCAATGAATGTTGCTTTTATAATCTAATGACCATAGATGGTTTCATTTCGGTGTAATTAGGTCAATAATTTAAGACCTAGAAGGAAAATGGAGATTGCAAGAAAATGTGAGGATATCTCTCTAGTGTAGACTTACTCCCGTAATAATTTTCTATTACATTGATTGCTAGGAGATCAAATTGTGATCTCAAATCTGCATATTTTCACCAAGTTCAGGATGTAGACATGATTTATTGTATTTTAGCCACTACTTCACAATCTTCTAACCAGGAAAGAAGACAAAACCAGCATAGGTCCCTCTAGAATAATTTTTGGAAGCATGAAGCATAAATCAGTGTGGAAAAGAAGACAGAGCAGCAATGATGCTAGAGTGAGACTTAAGCAGTTGGCTGGTACTCATCTGGCTTATACCCCAGAAAAGACTCAAGGTAGGTCTTGTCCTCACATATGTAGGCTTAGATGTCCTGCTGTGTCACCTGATTTAGAAAGTTCATTTACTTTCAAGTGGTACCATAATCAGTGCAGACAGACAAACTAAGGATGAGTGTGCAGTCATTGCACAGCTTTGCCATTGCACAGAGCCCACACAACTACTAGGGCTGTGCACCTCGACTTTACCTAGCCAAGAAGAGTTTGCTCTAAATCTTTCTCATATATGTTCCCAAATAATTCTCTCAGAGAAATGAAAATGTACCATCACAAACCATAAATTCTAACGCTGAGTTGCTTAAATCAGGAGTAACTGAGGACCTCATGGTGAATAGCCATGGTTTTTACTACATTGATGGTACAGAGGCCATATAGTCCCTTTGGACATATTTGCAGCCAAAATCAGGTTGGTGCCCAAAAAGGAAAAAGTAACATGAAAGGTCATGTTGAATAAAAACACGTTTGTGTCATAGAGTGTCAAAATCATAGCCCAGACCCAGAAAATGCCAAGTCAAATCAAGTCACAAGACGTCTCCAATGCAAGGTCCTGTGTCTGATTGTACTTCGTATCGGACATTTCCGAAGATTTTCCAGTAGTTGTGTATGGTTAATACATGCTCTACAAGGGACACACAACTGTCTTGTCACTCCTGTCTACTTTTTATGTCTAATACCAACATCAGCCTTCCAAGCTTATGGTAAAATCAGCAACTAATAATTGTGTAAAACCAAAGTTTTTATATCGTGACCAGGTACTTCTGTAAGTCTTTCCCTACTCCTAAAATGCTTTCAAATACACTCTTCTGTGCTGGAAGACAGCAATTTCATTTGAATCCCCTTAACTGAGCAGAAAATCCTGTTAAGTGTCTGCTGTAACTGAACTTTATGTACTGCATCCATCTCATCCAAATTTAATTATTTATAAATGGAGTGCCCACTGTAAGTTAGGAAAGTAGAGGAAAAATACTGAAACTCCTCAGTTCAGTTTTTCACAGCCTAATGCTCTTTATGAGAAGTTAGCCTTATGAAGGTGCTTGTCCTTTCCACAATTATAGTCTGAAACAAAGGCTCTGATAAAATGTTTAAGTTTTTGATGGTCAATGTTAGTGAAAATTAATTCTTACGCCCACTACTTACAGCAACTCTTCACACCCATATTGTTTCAGGGTGAAGAGGGGAAATTTTCAAGATGACATAGACGTTTGGAGCAACAACAGATATGTGGAAGGAATTCTAAGAAAACAAGCATAATTAATACAGCAAATCAATTTTCCTTGCAAATCCCCCAAAATGAGGATTTTTTTTCAGCAGAAATAAATCTAACTAAGCATGCAATGAAAAATCTCTTAAATTAATTTACCTGTTTAGGCTTGGTGTTTGTCTCTAGAACATGATGGTTTATTAAGAGCTGTCATTTTTACTGAACTTATTTCCAGTGTGAAATACTGAACACAAATAATTTGCAGTAGTCTTATCTTAAATGGTGGTTATAGGAAACTGGCCCTGAGACAGGCACTGCTGGACAGTCTATGCTTCTTGTCAAAGTCACGCTGAACTCACTGCCTCAGAGCAGTGAGGTCCCTCTAATTTTGTAATGAGCTGCCAATATGTTACCACACAAGTAAGGGCATGAATCTGTAGAACTGCAGCAACTACTGTTCTGGTGACAACAGCTACTGATTTCAGGGATACGTCTCTATTTCTTTTCTAATAATTATCTGTCCATTCTACTTACACCTGTCTCTTACATAAAATGAGGAGACATTTCTAAATAAGTAATGGCTGTTGTGACTGGAGATTGGAAATTTCTGGCATGGCACATAAAAAATAGTTGGAAAAATAGAGGCAACCCTAGCAACATATTTAAAGTTTACAGGACAGCTTGCCTTAGTGTTTTGTTTCCCTTTAAAAGATGTACCCTGCCTTTGTACAGGGTATATATAAGGCTTTGTCAGTAATGCTGGGCTCGTCATTTCAATGCTAAGCAGGGACAGAATATTTCAGAGGAGTTATTTGTTGGGTGAACAGATCTAACCCATGCCCATCACTGCTAATAAGACTCTGTGGGATGAGGTCATGGTCTCGGCACATCTGATGCGACATGAAAACATTTTGTTCCCTGGTGCAATCAGCAGACGCAGCATCCATTCTCAGGCTGCAATAACCTAGCAACAGCAGGATGTGCCTGCATGACCAAAACGTGCAATTAACTACCACTTCACAAGGTTTACAGCTCAGAAGCTCCTCTACCTGTGGCTTCTTTCTAATATCACAACATCCAAGTGATTTGAACAACTGATTTGCTATGCAGACCTACACACTTCTTTTTTTTTCCTTTTAATATAAAACATTTCAATAAGATTAATCAGCTCTCACTGTATGAGTAGTTGCCATAAATAAATTAGATTTTTTTTTAATGAATAGGCTCAGTAATTTTTTATTTTAAGAGTCTTCATTATCTCAGGTCATTAGCTGTTTTTAGGTCCTACTTGAAGTGCACAATCATACTTATCCTCAAAGGTAAAATTTCTGGCTGTTCCATACTGTTTGTAAGTTGGTGCATTTTTCATGACATGACACAGAAAAGGGCAAATCAGCCACTGAGGGGCAAAACTTGAACTGGACAAATTTATCTCACAGAAGGTGTAAAAACAGTCTTTTTACATCATGAGCCATCCCCAGCTCCCCATAGGATGCTCCCCTCATTCTACCTGCCAAATGTAGTCCCACACATCCTGAAGCAAGCCAGTCTTTGTGTGCACAGTCCTGTGCTATTCCTGGCCAGATTACTCATGTGCCCTAACAGGGGGCAAAGACAACTCTGGAACTCCTCATGACTCATACCAAACCAGGACAGGACTTGAAGCATGATAAATTAAGTGTTTCTCAATTTCAAGCCCAAGATGAAAACTGGATTCAGGATAGGTTTAAATCTCTGATTTTTGAGGAGAGGAGGAAGGCTACACTAACAAAACTGTTGAGAACAGAGAAGATGCAAATAAAAAACATTAAGTCTTTACTTATTCTAATGCAACAAGATAAATGGGTAAACATTTTTCTGTACTGAGATGATAATTACATTTTCCAACAAAGTTTTGAAACAATAGCATTTGCATGCATGGTAAAGAAACACAATAACTAATTGTGAAAAATTAGTCATAAGCAAGAGTGAGATAAAGATGTTTACATTCCATTTAGTATTTATAAATAGCAAGCCATTTTAGCCGACAGAGCATATTACAGATGGATGACAAACAAGTGATTCCCATAGTAGATGAAGTGAAAACCATTTGTCCTATGAGTCTGGAGCCCAGAAGAAATACACAATAAAGACAATTCCAGCAGAGGGAAATTGCTGCCACCACCTCACAGCCCACAAACCCCAGAAACTCACTGACTCGAAGAGAAAGGCTGAACACGCTAACTAATTAGCATTAGAGAACTGTGCAACCAATAAGCATTAATTCCTTTGTTTGCTAAAATGTACAAATAGTGAAAAGTTTTGAACAACCTTGGGCTCCCCACTACTGAGAAGTCCAGGGCAAAGAAGGAACAACAGATGCTACTGGATCCATGGATGTTAACTATCTTCTGCATGAGCTCTGTCTCTTTGCTATTTCTTTCTATGTCTCAAATTAATTATTTAATAAAATCTGTATTATTGACTTTGGCATGTGGTCTCATTTGCACTTTAATTTAGATGGAAACATCTCTCACTAACCAGATCTTAACATGGGCTCATAACCACCTGCTGCTGCTAAAATTAGCCAACTTCTTTTTCTCAAATAAAATACATTAAAATAACAGATTTTCTTAACAGATCTTAAAATTATTGCTCTTAGATTAAATCTGACAGTTTCAAAGAATTTTTTTTCAGAGTCTTTGGGACGAAAAGGTCTTTTACAAGACCCACACCCTGCAAAAAAAAAAAGGAAAAAAAATCCATCAAGGAGTCATTAGTATTGGTTTGGTTTTGGGTTTTTTGCAACACTATATGATCTCTACATCAAAAATGTCACTAGACTGGTGGCTATAGGACTACCCTGGCACAAGGAGAGTCTTTTCAGGATTATGCCCTCTCATATGCAGGGTGGAATTTCTGTGAGCACTGTCGCATCTCCCTAAAGTGCTCTGGTTTTCAGACTACCGATTGCTCTTGATATAGTTATCTTGTCCATTTTTATAAAACAACTTCTCACCTCTTCTTTAGGAAATGGCTTCAGGCATACCTTGTTTTATGTTCTTTGCCAGATGAACATCAGTTCTAGAGTATTAAAAAACCTTTGTAGGAAATAAAAAAGAACCAAGTTTTAAACTATAGAATAAATTATTACCTTAACTTTATGAAAGTTGAATTAAATTCTAATTGTGGTCTCTTTCAGATTTATAGCATTCTAACCAATTAGTCAGTATTGGCATTGCCCAACCACAGCTGCCAAGTTTCAAAACTAGTGAACTATAGTCTTATTTCAGCAGTGTTTAACCTCTCAGTTGTAATTTTTTTCCAAATGTAGTTCCTTTTAGTCTTAAGAGAGCATAAATGTTATTTTTATCTCTGATCATTCTCACTTTTCTCTCTTCACATCCATTGCACCATTATTAATTTTTTCCTCCCTATAAGAAAATTTGATTAAAAAAACACCCAAGGCATACTAAATGAGACCCTAATCAAGAGACCTGTTTATAGACCAGAGAGTGAGAAGAGAAATAATGCAACCAAACCAGACTACCTTGAAAGACAGAAGGATCACCTACACTCACAGTGAAGAAATGTGAGGTAACAGGCAGTAAATAAATTCGTTGTCATGATTCAGAGATCTGTGTTTCTTTCAGAAACACAGAATTTCAAAAGGCAGATAGTTGTCTTAAGACATTATAAGGTTTTTTGCCCCTCAGTTTTTTTTTCTTCTTTCTTTAGAGTGAAAGGAAATGAAAATCTTATAATTTGAAGATTCAGCACTCTTTGGTTTTCCTCCTCTAAATGGGAAATTAGTATAAATTTGAAAGAAAATAGCAATTTAGCATTGCCGCATGGTTTTGACCCTATTTGGGCTCCTAATTACTTAATAAAATGCTAATTTGAAGAGCAATATCCTTTAGATCCTTCTGTTCATTTTCAACTTATTGAAATGTTTTTGAATGCATGAACTTTATGTGCAGAGTCAACTTACTTTTTTTTATTTTCACACATCAACAAAGTCTTTTTTAGAGTTTGTCAGCTGGTGTGGTTTTAGCATTGAGCAAATATGATAAACATATTCAGTGATATTCACGTAATTACTAGCTATAGTAACTGCAAAGGAACACTTTTAGGTATTTATACAGCCTACTCAACCCAATCTGGATCAAGTTATTCACATTGGTCAGTAACATTAGCCCAGGATGCATGTTTCTCCAAGATTATAGTCCATACATCTGAACATGAGTGATACAGAAATTTTACAATTTATGTGTAACATCATGGAAATTTAATACTTGCTAAAGCAATTTTTACATCTCTACTTGACTGAAGATTCCCTATTCAAGTCCCAGTTGCAAAATTTTAAATAGCAAAATAAGTGTTCCCTTTTAGCTACTTAAACAATTCTATTTTTTAAATTGAATATTCATTTTATTGAATTAGGTCATTTGCGGGGGAAAGACAAATATCTCGGGAAAGAAAACTTAAATCTTTTATCTACTACCTGAATTTCTATGAAACCCTAACCTATAAAACATGAGTTGTCATTTCTGTGCTGGGGCTGGCTGGCAAAGGCAAAGCAGCTATGCCACTGTCACAGAGTGACCCTACACCTATAGCCCCTAACATTTTAATACACTAATTTAAAGAAAAAAAATGCATCTTTACACTAGGAAGGCTTTCTCACCTGGGCATAAGAAGTGAAAATAGATACTAACAGATCTTTATTTTTCTTGCTACCTTGAATCCACTTGTGACATTGTGAAACAAACCAACAGCATTAATTTTACTTTATACATTTCTTGATATCCACTGAAATCACCTGAAATGACCTAAAGTCTTCAGAAATAATAATGACCATTATGCTCACTTGTTAGTTTCAGAGAATCAGTAATTGAAAGCAGGCCATGCACAGTTCCTTATTTACTATCAGTTAATTATAAATCTCTCTTATAAATATCTTCTTCTCTAAGAAAGGAAGACTCATTAAGCCCTCTGTATCATCTCAACCACTTGCAGTCTATTAGCACATAAAAAATAAATTGGAAAAGATAAAAACTGCCAAGTAAACTATAGAATTTTTTTAAGCCTAAGAACTCATAGGGAAATTGAGTTACTGGAAAGGAAATTATTTTTTTCTATAAAAAGTTATTCTGATTGCAGAATTACATTATCTCAGATGATGAAAAAAACCCAAAACCAGAAGAGCAGTATCTTTGATAGTACAAGAAATTATTCTTATTATATTCTCTATAGGCTGTTCTTCATTGTAGTATTTATATTCTGGACAATGCTTTTGTGTTAATTTAGAGAACATTGCGGGTTGGGGTTTTTTTTCCCTTGGCCTTTCTTGTGATTCTCGTGGTCTTTTAGCTGGTCTGATACTTGAAATTTTAATGATAATAACCAAGAATGAGCAAGGATGAAGACAGCTTATTAATACAGTAATTTTTGCAAAGAATATCATAGAATCACCGAATCACAGATCTAACTAGATTGGAAAAGACCTCTGAGATCAAGTCCAAGATATGGCCTAACGCCACCTTATCAACTAAACCATAGCACTGAGTGCCACATCCAGTCTTTTTTAAATATCTCCAGGGACAGTGACTTCACCACCACCTCCCTGGGCTGCCCATTCCAATGTCCAATCACTCTTTCTGTGAAGAATTTTTTCCTAATGTCCAGTCTAAACTTCCCTTGGTGCAGCTTAAGTCTGTGTCCTCTTTTGCTGTCACTGATTGCCTGGGAGGAGACTGACCCCCACCTGACTACAGCCTCCTTTCAGGAGGACCTTGAGATTCCTTATGATTATTTTAAATTATCTTCCATTTCTTACCATTGTTATTAGTAAAAACATGGTTTCTGTCTTTGCATAAGTCAGCCTAAAATCAAGAGATGAGGTTTTTGTTAAAGTCTATAGGACGCAACTAGCCTAGAATGATACACAATAACTCACATTTGACATCTTACATAATTTAAAAAACATTATCAACTCTCATCTAATTAATACAGGCTTTTTAATTTAAGAACTTGGATGTTGCTTCTTAACTCTCAAATGAAGTTGGATGATTAACATCAATGCTCTTAAAATTCTATTAACATATTTCTTTAGAAGATTTTGACATCTCCTCAATTACAGAACAAAAAACCCACAATTTAACTGAAAAGTGTTTTTTGTCTAACAAAAATCCTTCCAATACAGTAGAAGATTCAAGTTATATAAACACAGCCAGAATAAATATTTCTGTATTTCCCCAAACTAGACTTAAAAAAAAAAAGAATGTTATACTTCCATTTTACTTTTTAATATAAAATGTATCTTCCAATTTCCATAACAAATATTTTCACGTAATAGAAAATAAGTATTTGTTTTTCTTGCATAACAAATCTGATAAATACCATGAAGATTTCCTTTTTTTAATGTGTTCAAATAAGTAAATCATAATTAAAATGTTTTGTCACCTTAATGAAAAAATAGATAGAACAGATGGCACAAATTAACTTTCATTTTCCAATCAAGGTGAAGAAATACAGATGATTTATTTTGGGACTCAGATCTGTAAAAATAATTTTCCATAAGAGACAGCCTAAATGTAAGGTGTGGCAAATGCAGTAAAGAACTGACTTCTTTCCAGCATGTGCTTTTGTGTGTACAGCATTTGCAGTTCCTCATTGCAACTCTTCTGTGATACCAGACGAGCAAAGTCAAATTCTGGAAAATCCCCAAAGTCATTTTCTCTGCTACTGAACTATAGGGTATTTAACCAAATAGGTTCAGTTGTCATTGTTGACTTGACTTGTCAAATAAAGGGAGGCTTATTTGGTGAAGCAAGCTGACTTTGCCGAAAGCAAGATCAGAGAATGGACATCAGAGAGGGGTTAACTGTTTCTTTTTAAATAGCATTGATGCTCATAGATTCTCAATGGCACTGCTATTTTATAAACTGTTTAATCCAAAGCAAAATATTATGCTATCTTCTGACACAGAATTTGGTCCAAATCACAGAATAGATGAGGTTAGAAGGGACCACAGGCGGTCATCTGATCCAACCTCCCTGATCAAAAGTGGGGTCATCCTAGAGCACAGGATGGCATTCAGGTATTCTTAAATAACTCCAGCGAGGGAGATTTCACAACCTCTCTCTCTCTGAACAATATGTTCCAATGTGATTGGTCATCTGTGCAGTAAAGAAGTTCTTCCTCATGTTCAGGTGGAGCTTCCTGTGCACCAGGTTCTGCCCATTGCCTCTTGTCCTATTGCCTGGCACCACTGAGCAGAGCCTGGCTCCATCCTCTGACACCTCCCTTCAGGTACTGACAGACATTGGTGAGGTGCCCTCTCAGTTGCCTCTTCTCAAGGCTAAACAGGCCCAGCTCCCTCAGCCTTTCCTCACAAGAGAGATGCTCCTGTTCATTAATCATCTTTGTTCCCCTCTCAACAGGACCTGCAGGAGCTCCATGTCTCTCTTGTTCTGAGGAGCCCAGAACTGGACACAGCACTCCAGATGTGCCTCACCAGGGCTGAGTAGAGGGGCAGGATCACCTCCTGACCTGCTGGAATGCTCCTCCTAGCGCAGCCCAGGTCATCATTGGCCTCCTTGCACAAGGTCACACTGCTGGCTCAAGGACACCTTGTGTCCAGCAGGATCCCCAGCTCCTTCTCTACTAGCTGCTTTCCAGCAGCTCATGCCCCAGCCTCAGGGCGAGCACGGGATTAGCCCCCCAGGCGCAGGACCCTTCATTTGCCTTCGTTGAGCTTGTGTTACTGGTTTATTTGAGCAAGTCCTTCTCGACATCATTGGCCAATTTTATTTCTGGGTGGGTCTTGGCTTTCTCCTTGTCTCATTTCTACTTACACTGACAGCCTGCCTGTATTTATTCCAACTGGCCCGAATCTGATTCCATCTCCTGTGTATTTCCTGTTTACATGTATATAACATGTGCTTCCAAATAGAGATTAAGCAAAAAATACTGTTTTCGTCTCTGATCAGCTTCTTTCTGCTTACATGGTAAACAAAGGAAGGTCGATTAGAAATCACAAATACACAATATGTATTAGTAGTACTCAACAAAGCAACTTCAACCATATTAAGCTCCAATCATATATCCTAATCTAGCCCTTTGAAACTTGAACAAAATTAGCATGGAAACAAGGTTATACAAATTTAGAGGATACTGCAGCATGCAGCAATATACATTTCAAATACTGTTCTAAGAGGAATTAAAATTATATCAGTTATTGTCTACAAGGACAACATTCTACAGATTAGCAGATAGGAAATATTTTCATATTTCTTGTAATTGGTGATATTTTAAATTATAGAATAATTAGAAAGGTATTTTATTAATTTATTATAAGAAATGTTTATAGGACTTAAATTTGCTGATTTAGTAATTTTTTCCCTTATACTGGGAAGAAGTATAACTGAAAACAAAAATTATTCTATTTGAAATAACATTTCAGGAATCTGGAGTTGATTCTACTTTTCTGTAGAGGCTGTTTGGTTACTACAAGTGCTTAGAAGCTTTAAGAAGATGAGAATAGAGGACTCACACTACTCCAAATAACTAGTCTTTAAAAGAGAACACAAATTGATTTGTTTCTGTCCAAATTTCATTCTTTGACAGTTATTAATCATAGCAGTGTTTGCTTGTTTATCATCTCCAGCGGAGAAGAAAGAAATTAAAACACAACTCCATGCCATTCAGAATTTTTCTGAACAGTGGACAAGATATCTGACCTTGCTTCTAATCTCTTTGATATTCCCACAGACTGTAAATGGGTATTTTCACAGAAAAGAATTGAAGAAAAGAACCCACTAGTAATAACCTAATAGCCGCACACACACTAATAGGTTTATGGAATCAGAAATTCAAACTTTTTCCCCAAAAACATCACAGTTTGCTTTCTGAGAAAAACATCTGTTTTTTTAAAAAGTAAAATTTTAAATTTATATATACACACCCACACTCACACCCAGATATTGCTTTATTAAAAAATTAGCTTTGACAAACAAGATTATTTTATTCTTCAAATGATAGCTCCTGAGGCCTTTTATGAGATTCAGATTTTTCATGGTAGTCAGATTTTCAAACACTGGACTGTGAAGTTGACACTTCTTTAAACAAAAAGTCCCAGAGCCTCGTTTGTCACTGTTGGAGTCACTAGGTCTAAAAGGAACTATCAGGTTGTTTCCCAGACCTTGTTTGAGATGTCAGCACTAGGAGTGATGACAGAACACAAGACTGAACTAACTGAAATGAAGAAAAGAGAGAGTGGTTGTGAATTGGGAGAAACATTCTTTAAATTATAAATTGGCTTGAAGGATCATTGATATCTACAATTTCACAATTGTGAAAATTTCAAAAATTGAATTTTTGAAAAAAGAAAACTGCTAGGTTAAAGTAATTTTAATGCTGTAGTGAATGTTTGTGATGTGTTATCAAGTTTATATGAATGTTATTTAACTAATAAACCTCAGATTTTTTTTGCAATTGACCAAAAAAAAAAAAATAGGCTACAATAGACTACAAATATTTTTAAATAATTAAATACAGTAAGATCAAGGTCCTTAAGAGTAAGTAGTGAAATATTTTCATCTGATAGCAATATAGAAGTCATTAAAATGTCCTAAATACTGTTATGAATATTGTTAACTTGTAGATCTATATCTTCATCCCTTTAACCCCTTTTATCTCTTGGGGCCATAATAATTTGGAGTTAAAATCTACATAATTAGTTGCTACAAACATTTTCATAGCTGGAGTAATCTGTTTTCTGTCCTTTATGCAGCATGCAATCTAATGGAATTTGTTGCAGCTGGAAAAACAGATGCCAGATGTGTTTAAGCAGTCCTATAAATATCGATGGGTTTTCTTTTACCGTTTACATTAACCTATGGTCTGCAGGCCAGGGATATATATTTTATAAATAAAATATTGTTTCATCAACCTTGTCTAAAGGAGGACACATAGAACAGTTTGCATTCCTTCACTGAAGCCATTAAGCACTAGAAAACATCAGCAGCTCAATTCCATCAGCAGGAGCTGCTGCAGGAGCAGAGCCTGATCTCGAAATCCGCTCATTGTTCAATGATGGGTTGAAAAGCATCTTCCATATTTTAAGTAGCTCTTTTGCTTTCTCCACACAACATGAAAAAGCCACTTAAGCTGCATTGCCATGTATGATTCCTACAGTTTCTTTATATAGATTTTGAAACGTCAGTGGACTGACAAGGTATTTTACCACAGACTCTATGTATGTTTTTGGCTCTTCAAACTTCTTGATTTTTACAAAATATTTCGACTAGCACAATGCATTAGGCAGACATCAGAATGCCCACACTGTATATTGCTCCTGCTGGGGTCAGAAATATTTTGTGTTGTGTTTAAAACAAAGGGAGCTGCCATCAGGCTTTTTTGAAGGGAGGCAGTTAATGGAGGCTCGAGAGAGCAGCAACAAGCTGTTGTTAACCAACAAAAAAACCAGTCTTTTTAAACTGAAAGTCTGCATTGGGATAAATAGGAAATATGGAAAGAATTTTTGATGCCTTAGTTCCAGGAAGAAGTTATTGCAATCAGGGACTAAATGCAGATATTTTATAAAAGAAAAATTGCCTTCACTGTCTCCTCAGTAACAATAAAAACACTTTAACTCAAAGTTTCATGTCACCCTTCTTACTGAGTAGAAAATTTTACTGCTTTGTTAATTATATTTTTTAAAAAAACCATAGAGAATTAGGTAAAGAAATTCTTTGTATGAAAAAAACCAACAAAATAACCCCAAAAAATCAATATTTGGCCACAGCTGTAGCTCAGTCAGCCAGTGTATATTTTGAAATAATCACTGAGGTGTGAAATTAACAATTGAAGCAGTAAATTGGACTTTTTATCTTCTTAGTTTCAAGAATATTTCCTATAAAGTTTTATCAGTAGGACAATCCAAAGTGGCTAAGTGTAAAAGGAAACCAAATTTCCTGTGACAACATTCAAAAGCAATAATTACCAAGGAAAATAAATGATGTTAGATTTAATTCAATCTAGCAGCAATTGACTTCTGTAGAATTGCTGAATGCAATTTTTTTTTTTTTTAAATAAAGCTTTTTCAGTGATAGTAGAGCTTCTGCTAATAACCCTTTAAAAATAAATACTGTGAATTTATCGGCTGCATAAAGAAGAGATACAGGAGTAAAAAACCCAATCATTAACAGCATTCTTTTGCAGGTTTTTAAGAAAGAGTAAACTGATTAGTGTTCCTAGGTGCACTATATGTCTGTTTTGATTAGGGGATCAATCTTTTTAGCATGATGGCAAGCAAACTTTCATTAAAAAAACAAAACAAAACAAAATTCAATGCAACTTCCTCCCCATCAAAATCAACACCACAACTGTTATCTGTCTGTAAGGAGGAGCTGTCACTAAAGCAGCTATTCTCCTCCCCTAGTGACAAAATAAAAACCTTTTTACAACCACAGCTCTCTTCAACTGTAGACTCCAATATAACTAAAACAATGATTTTACTCTTTACCCAGATATAGAGACTGCTTTTGTACCTTGTTAGAAAAAATAAAAGTCAAAATCCAATCTACCCACATAAGAGGTGAAAACTATCTGAAAACTGACCAGCAAGGCACAAGCACCACCAGACAAAAATCTCAGTTTCTTTGTAAACTGCATCCTTACCAATTTTCATCATACAAAAGCCCACTGCATCACCCCATTCCCACCTTTCTGAGAATGTGGCCCTATGCACCACGAATTGCAGGGGGAAAAGGTGATTTTCTCCTTCAGTGTAATATTTATTGGACTCTTGTCCCTGTAAGCTATCACTCATCCAGCTACACTAGAAATTACAAACACATGGTTCAAAACACACCAGAGCTTGCCTTGACTATTTGTTAGACTCTGATTGTCCTGTTTATATAAAAAATCCATCATTAGCCTTTTCATTTGAGTCTGCCAGTGGTCCTAACCATGATGCAAAAAAGCTCTTCTTTTTCATTTATTTCGTTTCATTTCATTTCATTTCATTTCATTTCCAGATTATTAAAACAGAGGCCAAATTGAATTAATTCTAACTGTTACTGTAATAGAGCTCCCTTTGTTAATGCTTGAAATCTTAAACTTTTTATTGTAGTGGACAGTAAAAATTGGCAGTTCTTACATTGTAAAGGGCAACCTAGATGAGACAGAGCTTTTAATCTGACCTCTTCTGAATACAAGTGAGATATCTCATTATCAGACATCAAGTTAGGACTATCAATGTCACAGTCATCTCACCTTGACCAAGATTTTTGTGGGATTGTCAGAGCAATATCTTCTTGGTGCTTGCCTGGCCTATTTCAGTGGCATATGTGTTAGGTAACAGTATGTTCTTTTAATAGATGCTGTCATAAGATAGGAAATGCTCCTTTTATCACATCCACCTATTTTAAGGCATTATTTCCACTTGAAATGCTATTGAGAAAGACTATACTAGCCTAAGGTAATACAAATGTATTATCTCACAGTAATATGAGGATAAATGTATGACACTTCAGAGCAATACTTCTTTGCAACCAGACCATATAAACAAGAGCTGTGAGCTAATTTTCAAAAGCCAGGAGCTGCTGCAGTATAGGAGAAATACTATGTGGAAAGTTCAAGTAAAGAGCAAAATATGTTGGGTTTGAGGGGGAAGGAAACAGGAAGGCAGAGGTAAGAAAGGTGTGCAAATAGTAAGATATTTAAAGAGGGTAAAGCTCAGTAAATCCTGAGTGAAAACAAAAGTCTTCATGAATTAAAACTTCATAGAAAATCTGTTGTGTAAGACTGGTACCAAATGGAAGAGCGTAAGCAGAGATTTTTCTCAGGTGACATAATATAGAGGACCCTCTCCATTTCTCACAGGTATGTTGACTTTAGGAAGACACAGCTACTTGCTTTGGAAAAGCAAAAGTAACAATTTGCAATCAGCCCTGAATGCTATAAACACAGGACAAATGAAAATATGGCCTGTGTATGCAGCCCCTTATAGTGAATTACTTGAGTTCAGAAATAGCCTTGAGAGCCCAGATTTCTCTCTCAGATCTTTGCAGTGTTCATGATTTTCCTGGTCAGCAGAGCAAGAGTCCTTTCACTGCTCCACGGAGGCTCTGAGCGCTCATGCAAATACAAGAGGTCTTTGGCTTCTCTCCAGGTGACATTACCGCACCAACTTGTCAGTGTGCCAACTTGTGCCAGTTCTGACTAACTGCAGACCTAAACAATTTTCTCACAAATGTTCTTCTGAAGCTCCCCATATCATTCAGGCCAGCAACATTTTCCATCTTTTTTCCTGTATAAAAGCAGGAAAAGCTTTCTTTCACAGAGCTCTCTGTGATATTAAGAGGTAAAATATCAATTTGTCTCATCCTTGATAGGAAAAGAATACTTGCTTTGGATCATGGATGAAAGAACTCTTCTCTACACTTTCAATACAGCTGGAAAAGCATCTTATTTATATGTTCTTTTGTTTTCTTTAAAGAGAACACAATTAAACATTTATTTTTCCCTTTAACAAATATAAGGAAGAGAAGACTATCTTCTGAGATACTTAACAATGGGTAGAGGTCACAATTCAAAACTGGAAAGATCCAGAGTCTAAGGATACTCTTTCCTGCAAGTGTCTCAAAACGTCAGCCTAGAACTTCATTGTTTTTTCACAATTTTCCAATTTTTAAGAATTTAAAGGCGAGAATGCACTGAAAGCTAGACCAGAATCCCAGAAGAAAACAAACAAACAAACAAACAAAAAAGATTGGAAGAGATGACTCTTGGAAGGCCAGACAACCTGATAATTATGACAATTCCTTATATAACTGGACAAAGTTGACTTATTCAATACAAAGATTTGAACCTCTAGGCCATTTCAACTTATGCCCAAGAGTCAAATGTTTGAACACATCCTGAAAGCATAACCGCTACAGCTGTGTTTTAAAAAAACCTGGCCATCAAATAAGTGTCTTATTTTTGATCTTCATATGGTACAGTTCTGGGGGAGAGAAATAATTGTTTTGCTTCCTAAAAAATTCTGGTAGAGAGCTAGAGTTTTTTTTTTGTTTAGATTCAACATCTAAAAAATCAATTATAGAATCACAGAATGCTTTTTCTTGGGAAAGACCTTAAAGATCCTCTAGTTCCAACACTCCTGCTGTGGGTAGAGACATCTTCCAGGCTCAAAGCCCTACCCAAACTGGCCTTCAACATTTCCAGAGATGGGGAACACTCTTTTAGTCACACTGTTTCCTAAATTAGTTGACTGTGATTTTAGTTAAAAGAGGTATGTCACGGAAAAGGACTATCCAATCTACAACTCTTATTGTTTTCCAAAACTTAAAACATTCAGTGAAAGATGCTAAAACACAGGCACTTATCTTAAAAAAAAAAAAAATAAAAAAAACCACAAAAAATCAAGACATAGAAAACAGAAGAATATTTATATCAGTGTCTCACTTACCCTTCAGCCCCTAAGAAATATATACTTGGTGAAAATAATGTAAGTAGTCATCTTGACTCTAACATGTACTTGAGTCATTTTGTACTGCTGTAAGAGATCTTCCATTCTAGACTTTTTAATCCACGTTCAGTTCTGAAATATGACTTTCAACATACATTAAATAAAATTAATCAGAAAATACAGATTTATATCATTCCCAATATGAATATAAGCAATTTTCACTGCAAGCCAATAATGCTAGTAATAAAACCAAATCATTGATGGACTTAGAGAATTTGGTTTTTTTAAGACCATCCGTAATTTTTTCTACTTTAATTTTGTTGGCAGATTAGATCAATTTCTAGAATTCCTGTTCTGCAGAAGAATCAATTTAGGTCATGTGCATTTGGGCGCAGTCTCTTCATTTGTGACTGCAATCAAATTACACCTTTAATAAATCATGCCTTTAATAAAAAGAAGAAAATCTTATATTGTGTCCAGTATTATTTTGTCTTGTTGTTTATATAAACTGAAATTTTGTTTTGGCAATGTCCATTAATTTCAATATTAGAGTAGAAGTCAATTGGAAAGTTCTTGCCCAAGAATTCACTAAAATATCAGCTTACTGAAACACGAAAATTTGATTTTAATGAACTGTTGATTAAAGACAGGTTTCCATTATGAACAGCCTAATGGTTTCCTGTCCAGGACCCAGGTAAGCACCAGAAAATCAAAGCAACAGAAGTTCACCACTGCCCACTGGTGGAAAGCAGGAATCTCTTCCAGCTCATGTACTTAATATTGAAATAAGGAAGTAACAGAGATGAGGACCTGAAAACCTAGGATTTCCAAAGAGAATATATGTTATTATTTGCAGAAACCTTCAATTAGCCAAAGCAGAACCAAAATATACATTAAACACACTACACTGCTTACACCTACAATTCAAATATGTTAATTGAGCACTTCAAATGGTCGTCTAACCACCGCTGGAAGGAAAACAATTCTTTCTTGGACACAAATATCAAGACATTGGAAATGGAGGCTGGGGTAACAGTTATCATCCTGCTCAAGTCATATTTATTTGTATATACCCTGGATCCAATTTAAAACTCTATTTGAATGCAGGTCAGACAAAACCTATAGGAATTCTGAGGTACAAATAAGTTGAATCAAGACAATGTTTTGATTTCTGAAATATGTTCGTCATTTATTGATTTTCTTTTGTTTAAAAAATATTTAGAAAATAAAAAACCAAGTGACAAGTATTCCGGCTTGAGTTTTGAGATCTAGATGACTGGCAAAAAAACCTGGTATGTAAAGTAGATCTCTATCCCTTGAGAATATAATTTTTCAACACTAATGACTAAGGCAGAATTGTGAACTAGCAATGAAGTGTGGCACCTCTGCTAAAGTAATGTGCAAAAAGAGGACAAAACCAGTCTCACATTTCACTATAACAATATTTGCACTTGAAAACTCCAATTTGGTGGCATTAAAATTCATGTCTGAATACCCCAGGAACTAAGAATAATTACACATTTACTTTGCTGAGCGTAAGATTACTCTAGGCAATGAAGTTTATGAAGTATTTATCCTGTTACCGACAATGAAAGAGAAACACCTTAAGCAAAGTCTCATTTTATGCAAGTGTGGTATCAAAAGGAATATCTAAATTCAAATATTCTCTTCCAGATTTTCTAACTAAAAGCTGACACTGAAAAAAATAGTTATGAAATAAAGACAAACCAAAATGACTTAGGAGAAAAGGAGGAAGAGATCCGTCTGCATGTGTCTTGTATGTCGTTACAAAATGAAGACAGCTGCTAACTCTGGCAAATGTGCATATTTAAGTGAGCTTGGATTGAAACTCTAAGAGTACAAGAGCAAGCAGTTTGGCCTTATGAGATGGATGTATGATGAGGGCACATGCACCTTTCTTCTCAATAATTCTGAGCACACTTTATGTTGGTATGTCTGTGCCTTATTATCAAAGTGTTGTAGAAAACAAAAGGTCATTGTTTAAATTCATATCTTTGTAAACAGTCATCTCAGAATGGTTTTTTTCTATTAGTAAATAATATGATAGATTCTTGTCCATTTTTTAGAATACATACTTTATATTCAAAATTTCTGATAGCATACTGAAGAAAATCTATTTACAAATGCATAATAGGATTTGAGGACCTGTTACTAAAACAATGTACTATAATACAATATGTCAATAATAACTGTGCCAACAAAATTGAGCAGAATTTATGTTCTCAAATACTTCACAGAGACAAGGAAAAAAAGACTTTGCTTTTAGCTTTGCACTGTGACACACAGTCTCACAGTTGGACTAGCTAACAGCAAGGCAAGGAATGCTGGGCCGTCTTTGCTCTAGGCATGTTCTAGATAGGGCAAGGCAGTGTTTCTTGCACAGTCTACTGCTCCTTTGCCTTCAAAGCCATAAAAATAAGTTAGACTAGGAAGGGAGATACTCAAATCCTTACCCTTAAATTATGCTTTAATTTTCATTTAAGATTAGTGTAGACAGGATTTATGAAATAAAGGTCAGTTTAAAAGCAAAACATCCAAAATTCAAAGAGTACTGATCATGTATTTTTTAATATAGACCACTGATTTTCACTTTATCGCATGTTTAACTGAAGTCTTTAAAACTTTTACTTTGCTTTTACTTCAGACTATTTTCTGTCGTGTTTTACTGAGAGAGACTATGCGAACTGAAGCCGCAAACCAGTGGGAAAGAAAAACAAAGAACAAGTGTGACCATCCAGAGAACACCATAGCTGAAGTGAGCCAGTTAAAAGCCCAGAGTGAGCAAGCTAAAAGCCCAAGATGGGGGAAGGAAGAAAATTCTTCTCTTCCTGAACAGTCAAATGTGTATAGTTGAAATGTTCATAATCTCTTTCTGAGGTCTATTCAGTTATTTTTTCAGTTCCAGTATCACATCCAGCACAGGCATGTGAATTTAAAGACAGAAGGTAAAAAAAACCAATTTAAGACATTCTTCTATTAACAAATTTTTAAACCTGAAGATCATTATCCAGGAAAGTCAGGAGAAAAAAAAATTAAATCTCCACAGAAATAGGAGAGTGGAAATATTAATCTTAAGAGATCAGATCATTCAAAGCCTTCTAAAAGAACCTTACCTAGTGTACATTGACACTAACCTTGTGATCTTACCATCAGTTCAAAAGATTCTGAGCTCGAATAACTGGAAATCAGATCAAATTTCCAAGTACACACAGAGAGGTATTTGGGGGGGAAAGAAAAGGAAAAAAAATTCACCTGGAGAATTCAGTTAAGTTAGAGTCAAATTTAGAGTTTACTATTACCTGTGAACAAAGGTTCAAGTTTTAACTCTACAGCACTGTCTGCAAGCATTGGAGCCGCTGCTATTGCATCAGCCTACACATGCTGCCAGGATGCAGAGCCTCTCATAAGTGTTATTTCAGGTTACTAATATTGCTGTCACTTGTAGTCATTCCATTCCTAAAACAATCCCTCCCACAGCGCATGAGCAAAAAACGGTTCACTCCATAGTAGAAACAGAAAAGGTGGATTGAGAAAAGACATGATTAAAAGAAACATCACAAGCCTATACCCAAGATGATGCACAACAACCTGTCATGCAAGTCCCAAACTATCAGTGAGAAGAAATTTCAGACAACTTATAAGGAATTCTTTCCAGATAAAAGGATTGGCAAGAGCAAAAATACACCTTCTATTTATTTATATAGATTCCTTTCCCTCTCTTATTTCACATATAGATTGATTTTTAGATATGGCATACATGGGTATACTTTTCCTGAGATATTAAATATACATTTTTCCTACATTGTGAGCATAAGATTTTCTTGGAGATAACTTTTCATAAATTTTATGCTAGGAAATTAGATGTAGTTTCTTTCTAACACCACTCCCAAAAACAAGATTAAAAAGAAGTAATTTTGAAATCTCAAAGTGTTCACGCTGAAACCTACTCTACAAGCCAGAATAAAAGCAATATAGTTTATTTTTGTTGCATTGTAATATTAATTAACTAAGAGCCAAGTTCCATGGAGTTACCTACTTGTACCTGTCTTGCAAAATAGGAATGTAAAAATCAGAGCAGACCTTGCAGCATGAAAAAGTGTATTTGTTCTTCACACAAATTTTAACCTTTTTAATTAATATATTAGACTCTGCATTTACCAAATAATTACATTTTTCAGCATAAAAACTATATAAAGTCAATCAAATTTTCATCTGCTTCTTTTACCCCTTATTATTACTGAAATAACAGAATAAAATTCTGGTAGTATGTGTATGCTTTACATTTCCTTCCAGTTTCACCATTTCAACACTCATCCAATTCATAGTTAGTTACATTTAACAGAATAGCAGAACCCACACTAGTTTTGAATTCTTTTTCTTTTTGATGCAAGATGTCAAACTGCTGCATTATTCCATAACAAATAACATATTACATTGTTAAATTTCACTTTTTTCTTAAAAGACTCTTAGAGGTAACAGAATAGCTCATAATGCAAGCCTCTACTAGATGCAAGTGCTTAAGGTAAATTGATGCTAGAAATATAAAGTTTACTTAATGCTTGTATCTTTACTTTTGAAAAATATACTTTTAAAAGACTGTGTTGGCAGCTTTTTAACCTAAAATATTTTTCTGCCCTGGGTGGTAGTACAGAATTTTTTTAAAGACCTAGGAACGCATCCGTTTATGTCACATACAAATTCTTTTGTTCTGGTGTTTTTTGTTCTCCATTGCCAATGCAAGTCCATCAAAAATTTCTGTTTGTATTCTCCCTTCATCACCCAATATCCGAAACGTCTATCATTTTCAGAGTAACTTTATTTCATGCAATAAATAGTATGTCAGGAGGTTGGGAGAGAGATTAGTGTCAGAAGATTCCTCTACATGCTACAGTAGTAATATTCCATTTTCTAGCTGTCACCTGTATCTACAACCAGAATGTCAATAGGCAGAAATGATTGAGAAATCGTGGCTTCCTCATATACATGTGAAAACCTCACGTTTCCATTACTGCTGTCATATTTGCTTGTGTTAGTCTTACACAAAATTGACTCACGTCAAATAAAGGTTAACACAAACAAATAGAAATAAGGCAGAGCTAAAACAAATTTCCTATATCCCAAGTGATGATTGTAATCACTGGACAAAGACTTAGGTGGAGGAAACTCCTATCACTAATAACCAAAAAAACTCAAAAAACCAACAGAAATTCAAAAAAACCCACAACATTCTGCTCATCTCGGCAGAGATTTAACATTTATGGGTATTTCTAGAAAACCATAGGATAGTTTTATTGATAGATGCCAACATCACCAGGGGAATTTTTCAAGTCAAAATTTGGCCTGAAGAGGAACTTCACACTCTAAATCCTTTCTGCATCTCATCTCTTATACTCCCATCATACTGAAAGCAGACATCTTTCCCCAGCCCAAACAGAGTACTGGAGTGTTAACATTAAACTCTCTAATTAAGCTTGTTGAGTTTGGTGAAAAATGGCAAAAGGCTTATAAAGAGTTTCAAATTGTCATTTAGAAGCACAGTGATGGATTCACAAACAATACAGAGTATCATATTCATTTCAATTACATCTAATATCACTCAGGAGAACAGTGAATAAACCTGAATCATTCTGAATTATTGTAGGACAAGTAGCAATAAAATATGACAGATTCTGTAACTGCATTGTAAAGGGCTGTTATATTTTATGTAATACTGCAAGTCAAAGCTCTGAAGTGATTGCATTAAAATCTTTCAAGCACAGATAAATTCAAGAATTTTATATCTCAATAGAAACTATACACAGTTTGCATATATTTGTAAGGGTAAATTTCAGTCTGTGAATTTTAGTAACAAAAAAGAGTGGTTAATGATTTATCAGTGTTTACAATGCTAGATGAGATTATCTGGAAAACAGTGAAAGATTTTATTATGAAGAATATACTAAGAACAAAGGCAGAGCATAAGGAATTAAATGAAACTTTATACATCTGAACCTACGAATTTTTGTAACAGGTTACCTGGATCCTGAAAACAATCTGGAAAAATATTTCCAGAAAGGCTATGTTCTCCTTTCCTTATCAGTTCCTTAAGGTTTAGCATCAGAATCTTGCAGTGGGAAGAAAGAAGAGAAGTCTCACCTAAGGGAGGGAAGGGAGAACATCTGTGAACCAAGTATCTAAGTTAAAGTATCTGACTGATTGCTGTCATATACATTCCAGTCTTCAACACCCAGTGGTGCCTAGAAAGCCAAATATTCATCTATCCAATGTACCACAAATTCTTACCATTGTACTCAGCATTAAGTAGCAACATAAGTCATTTGTCTTTGACTACTTGGGGAAAAGGAGGTTTTCCTGTTTGTTTCCAGGTTTAATTTAAGCCATTTTTAATGAGCCATAATTGCTAGATAATACCATTGGTAAAAATATTACCCTGGAAACTGTTTCCTCCCTGTTCGTAAAGTCTATACACAGAAATTATTTGTCCTGTCTAAAATTAAACCATTCATGGGTCATCTGCCTTAAAAGTCTCACACTTCCAACTGATAGCTTCTCAAATGCTTCACTAGACACTGAAAATTAAGACTGAGAAAGGATTGATTGTGTAAGCATAAAAGTGCATTAAAACCTCATTTTACTATAGATGTTGTATTATTTTTCACAATAAAGATTTGAAATTTGAGAGAACTAAGTGTCAACAGATTTAACATCAGCTATTAAAATGGAATTAAGCCATGACTGATTATAACAATAAATGTGTCTGATCCATTCACAGATTTATTGTTGAGTCCAGCTTTTAGACTAGTGGACTCTACTGAAAGCAGAAAACTGAAAAGCAATCAATTGTTTTCAGCATTTTCAGTACTTCTGCACTGTAACATCCAGGATACAGGACCAAAACTGGCCAAATGAAAATTCATCTAATCCAGCATTTATTCCCAAATGTATTACATGATTCAATAAAAATTCAATAAAATTCAATAAAAGCAAGTATAAGCCAAACTATTGGTCAGAATTTGTAATTCTTCCTTACATATAAAACACCTCAAAAATTCTGCAAAAAATGCCTTTTGGAAACAGAAGTTTAAAAACTTAATTACTTGCAAAATAATGCTGCTCAGCACAGAGTTTTACAGTGCTGTAGGACTGCCTACATAATGTCAATATTCAGGCCTCAAACCCAGAAATACCTTGGTGCAACAGATCTGACTTAAAATTGAATCATACTGAAACTTTTTCAGGAGAAAGATCAAGCTGAAGAACTCCTCTTCAGAAAGTGTAGTTTAGAGGCCACATATGGTTTCCCGAAGTATAACAGAGTAGGAAAAAAAATTATTCTCTTTTTTTGTGTAAAACAGGCGTGATTTAGTAGAAGTTTATCTCTAGATTTGGCCTAGCCTTGTAACAAATTGAATCAGAGACAACACAGAGAGAACATGACAATGTCAGACTGACGTGAAGGTTACATTTAATAGATTAAATAAATTTCATTCCACAGAAGTTCACTGGGCTATTTTTAGCCATTTCAGGCTATTTTGACAAATATGGATAAAAATAAACACAAAAAATTCATCCTTTTCCCCTTTACTGTAAGATACAACTTTCTTATTTTATAAATAGCTTCAGGGCCAGTAACTGACAATAGGTGATAAGGTTTCTAGCCAGAAATTTGCTCCCACAAGGAGTTACTGGTACCCTGCAACCATGTAACAGTGGGGAAAAAATCTGCCAGTTGTTTTTATAGTATTTGCAGTTCTTAAAGAGTATAAATGAAGGTTCTGTTGACATAAACACTTATTAATAAATACTTTGAATGCTCTATCAATATTTAATAGGAAAAAATATGTGGTTAACTGTATTTCTGTTTTTTATTTTCCTGATGAATTTCATTGCAATACCATTTACTTGGGAGAAAAACAAACAAACAAACACCCAGAAAAAACAAACAAAACCAAAAAGCACTCATCAAAAGGTCAGGCCGTAGTTGGCAAGACGAAGTTCTCTCAACCTTATTAACATTGCATATGGTAGCCACAAGAGTTACTCTTGCATGATCACTGCCGCAAGCAATGACAGCCTGAAGGGTTTCAGCATGAATAAAGTTGCCTGTACATCTCCACATACATATCCACTGGCAGAGCAAGCTTTGGTTTCAGGAACAAATATCCCTGAACTTCCTTATAAAGTTTTTTAGAAATATATTCTCTTTAATTCAAAGTAATAGAACTTTTATCCAGATTACAAAATAGATATTATTATCTTTTCAACTCTTTTCAGTTTCATACATTATGTTAAACCACCATGAAAGTTTAAAAGTGCTATAAACTTTTCTATCTGTAGGACCATTTATGATTCACTTCTTGGCTGCTTCTACAATACCTTATGGTTTGCTTCTCTTTCGGACGTCTCATTGACTCAGCTGTAAGACCACTCTTGTCTAGGTCTCAATCCCATGGGGGAAGCACATATTTTCACCTCACAAACCCATGAAATCACAAGCAAAACTTCTATTTAAACATAATATCATTCAAAAAAGCAAGAAGTATTTAAATTATCTTTTATAAAAGAAATTGGAACATAAAAGATATTTTATTCTAAGTGGAAGTTAATTACTGATATCTTGGCAACAAGTATTTCATTGTAGGGCTGACAGAATTCCATATGAAGCTAGTGGTATAAACAAACATGTCATCTACACTAAGATATTGATCTCATATATTCAGTTGTGGGGGGTTTTTTGTCTTAAAAGAAAAAAAGTATGTGATTGCATATACTCATGCATGCTCCCTTCTGCAGAAGCACCAAACTCACCAGTATCCAAACTGCTACTACTACCTACTACTAGGTTTTGATTAAAAAATTAACACTGTCTCCTTTTTTGTGTGTGAACTCCTGTAACCAAGTTAGATATTAAAATCCTTGATTGGAATATTTTTTTCATTATCCAATTATTGATTTTGCAGCCTTACTTACCAAAAGCAAATATTGATACCTGCTAGCGGTAGGAATATCCACAACATTGACAAATAAAGCTATCAAAGACCACCTATGGGTGTGCAAATTAATATGCAATTGAAAAATTACTCCAATGTAAAACACTCAGAATAAGGTGAGTATTTGCCAAGGAACATTAACTGAGTACCACATTCAATATAAAAGGACTTTCCAGACACCCGTTACAGAGTAATTAAAACATAATCCAAACAGACAGCTGCATAAAAACTTAACTCAGTAAGTTCTTAATATACTTGAATTGGGTAAGTTATTTGTCACTGTGCACTTAACGATTCTCAAGAGCCTGGAATAGTTTAACAGAAGAAATACAAAAGATTTCGGCTACCTAGATAGAAGTGTTGCAACGCCAAACTGCTATTGACATGAGATATTTCACTGCTGCCACCACAGAGGGGGTTCGGTTTTCAAACAAGGAACAGAACTTGCATGATATTTGAGCTCCATCAGACTGAACACAGATTGTATTGACCTCACAGAATTCTGAAAACTCTGGGTGTTCTGGAACCACATTACTTTTATGGGTACATCTTTCATCACTCTGAATTGTTTTTTAAAGTGCATTCCCAGCTCTCTTACCTCATTTCCTCCCCAGTCATTCCTTGTACAAAGGAGACTTTTGGCACTTGAGCCATAATCTTGTAACTGGTACTAGAATTCATTCACAAATATACTACATCAGAGCTTTATGCCTGAATTAAACCAGGAAAAAATTAATAGTCCCTGACAAAGTGAGTTTATTGGACTATTTCCTCCGGCTCAACCAACATGAATTCCACTGATGTTGGAAGCCTGGAATATTAGTTCACTTAATACCAGCCTCCTATGCTTAATGTCCCTGCAAGAAAAAGTGGGTTTTGCATCTTTCTCTTCATATGCACAGATAACCATAGTCACAATAATCTTATTTGTATTTTTTGACAAATGGGTAAATTCAGATACTCAAAAGAACAGAGAGGGAGAATCACCTTCCTTTAACATGACTCTTTGCCATGTCTCTTTTAGTACGCCCAGGATGTGGTTGGCCTGCTGGGCTCCAAGTGCACATTGTCTAGTCATATTGAATTTTTCTTCAGAAAGGCACTCCTCCAAAGTCTTTCTCCTGAGGGCTAGTCTTGATCCATTGTCTGCCCAACCTGTATTGTGCTTGGGATTGCTCTGACCCAGATGCAGGATCTTGCACTTGGCTTGGCTGAACTTCATGTGGTTCATACAGACCCACCTCTCAAGCCTGTCAAGGTCCCTCTGGATGCCCTCCCTCCCTCCAACATGGCATCACACAGCTCAATGTTGTCAGTAAATGTGCTGGGAGTGCACTCAGTCCCACTATCCACGTCACCAGCAAAGATGCTAAAAAACAACCATCTGTTGTGAGAAAAGGGTTAAAACTGGAAGAGTGGAGAGGATGGTGTATTCACTCAAGTGACCTTGCAGCTGGGAATGTTGAGGCCTGGAGAATAAGAGTGTGGGAAACCCCACGTATTATGCTCACTGCTATGTTATCTATCCTCTGTGTGTTTTGAGAAGTGGAATCTCTGTCTAGAGATAGCATAGGTGCTGACAGAGGCTTGGAGGCACTCTCATGGACATGCTTGAGCTCCCTGCCTTGGGAGATAGGAGATCAAAGCTCAGACATCATCAGAAGCACAGGGGGATCCCAGCATGGTGGTAAATCCTGTGTGTGTGGACCCTCAATAAAACGGTGCAAAGAGCAGTCCCACCATGTGCTGGGATGGACTGATCCTGGCAGTGCCTCTGTTCCACTTGCGTGTCTCCGCCTGGGTGCTGCTTTGGGATCCTCTAGTTAGTGAGGTAATGAAATAAATTTACTCTTGGCATTTCAGCTGTGGCTTTGGGGTTGTTCTGGCTGCCTGCCTGTGTTGACTCACACAATATCTCTGAGGAATGCCACTTGTCACTGCTTTTCACTTGGACGTTGAGCCACTGACCGCAAGTCTGAGTACAACCCTCCAGCCAATTCCGTATCCACTGAGTGGTCTGTCCATCAAATCCATGTCTCCCCAGTTAAGAGACAAGGATGGCATGTGGGACAGTGTCAAATGCTTTGCACAAATCCAGATGGATGACATCTGTTGCCCTTCTGTTATCCACCACTGCTATAATTCCATGATAGAAGGCCACCAAATGTGTCAGGAATGATTTGCCCTTACACAAGCCACGTTGGCTCTCACCAATCACCTCCTTATTTCTCACCTGCCTTAGCACAGTTTCTAGGAGGATCCACTCCATGATCTTGCCAGACACTAACATGAGACCTGTATTGCCCTGGTTCTTTCCTACTTCCCTTTCTAACAATAAGAGTTATATTTTCCATTTTCCAGTCAGTGAGAATTTTACCAGATTTTACTGCACTGACTCCCACAGAGAAAAAAGGATCCACCCTATAGTCAAAACTTGCATATATTTAGACTATGTTCCTTAATACAGATCAGACCATCATGAGGCATATTTTTCCTCAATCCTGATCCACCTCTCCTATGTAACCTATTTTTCAGCCATTTTGAAAAATGTAGTTGAAGCTCCTTAGTGCCCTGCCTTTCCCTCGCAAGGTTCAAATAGCACAGAAAAAGTGAGAAAAGAAGTCTGACATGAAGACAGAATTCAGTAGGTTTGCTGTTGTAAACGTCTCCCTTTTCATGGCTTGTAAAACAGAGCGATTTAAACACCTCACAAAATACTTCTGAGAAATTACTATTAATGCATGATTTCTAATTAATATTTACAAAAGTCAGCTCCAGCAAGCAAGATATCATAGTTCTGATCCAGCACCATTTAAAATATTCACATAGTAAACAAGTGTGTGAGGAGTGGAAAAAAAATAGTATTTGCATCTGTTTAAATAAAGAATAAATGTCTGTTTTCCATTGTGCTGTTCACATAATTTTGTGTGTGGCCAAGAGGAAGAGCTGGTCATTATGGTTCAAGTCTAAAACCAGCGATAGGTTGCATTCCAGTAGGCAGTACCATCTATGAAACTGCCTGCAGCTCAGTTACTTCAGCAAGAAGAAATCATAGTTTAAGGCCACTTGCATAGCTTGGTAAAGAGCTTGATGAAGAAAGACTGTGGCTTAAAAAACCCTAGCAAACAAATAAATCCCTAAACTATACATAGCATAGTAAGTTCTACATAGCAGATCTACTAAAAATAAGCACTTTCTCAACTCCCATAGGCCTTGTTTTGAGTTAGGACTAGTTGCATTTATTACTTCCAAAAATGCCATCAGTTGTAAAGTAGTGCATATTAGGCTGCACAGGTAGCGACTTCTGCTGTCAAAGAAAATGGGGAAGAAAAAAACTATCAACCCCCTCTTCCATACACACTTCTTCCCTTTATAGACTCAAACTCCTTCTTTCTTCTGAGCCTTCTCCTTGCTAAATATCTGTGATTGTGAACCAATCTTAAGATGACTCAAATGTGTGTGTGGAGGGAGATTGTCTTTTTTTATTAAACAAGACTTGCAGTTACCAAGCAGCAAAGCAAACTTCTACAGAAAAAGAAAAGAATGTTGCAGCAAAACCCTGTTCAGTCCTACTACCAAAAAGAAAAAGACAAAAAAAAAGAAAGAGAGAGAAAAAAAATCCTAGCATTTTACATTAAGATTCTAAAACTGTCTTCCATTAATCTCATCACTATCCTTGCAAGTAAAACACTCTGCTTATTTGTCACACTAGCATCTCTCAGGGAAAAAGGCTTTAAAGAAACATGAAAACAAAAGGAAAACAAAAACATAGTCACAAGATGCATTTTCACTGGCTGTGAAAGACACTCCAAAATGATCTGTCTGGTCATGAAATGAAATTTCCTCCTTGAAATTCATTAAGTCAGACACTATCAGCCCAATCCTGCAATTCTGATTCAGGCAAAACTGTCATTGGCATCAGTGAAAGCTTTGCCTTTATGAAGAAGCGAGAACGGATTTCGGGACTGGAACCTAGTTGTGTTTCATTTCATTACCATCTTATTTCACAAACAAAAACGCCATTAAAATCAGAATGATATTCTAATCTAAAGGAAAAACTGCACATCCACAGAACATAAACTGAGCATGGTATGAATTGCAGTGGAATTTTATTGTGGCCTTTGTTTTAACTTTCCGTTAGATGTCAGGACTGCGCAAAAATCACCATATATTTTCTTTATGAGTGTTGGCTTCTCTCAAAGTGATTTATGAAAATAGATCTGCTGCTAGAAGTGCTCTAGGGTAGACAGAAAGTTGTAGGGAAAATGCCAGCAACTAAAGAGACTAAAGAAAAATAGGCAAGAACAAAGCATGAAATAAAGCAATATAGGAATACTCAAGTATTTAATATTTTCTTAAGATATTACAAACACTAAAGAAGCTATCCCATTTATGCTTGGGGAAAGAAAAAAACCAAACATCTATTGCATCAGGCAGACTTTCTTTCAGAACTCTGTTAAATTTTGGAATAGAGACCTTAATTTTTCTCTTGTTTTTCAAGAGTTCCTGCCATGCGTATGAGTTGAACTAGCAGTTAAGCCTGATTAAAATTAGCAACCCTATGTAGATAAAAAAGCTTGCTCTGTGATACCTTCAGAGAATATTTTGTTAAAAAGGTTTTGTAAAAATAACTGGTCAAAGACAAATATCGATAGCTCAATTTTTAAAACTTAAGAGTTCAAGTTTCTGAAAGATATTTATTGTCAAGAAACTGTTGGACATTTCAATTTATGTCTTAAAACTATTGAATAATCTCTCAATTTTAATTTACCAAAGCACCTCTCTTGTTAAGAACAAATATGAAGATTTTAATGTTATGATTCAGCAGTAGACCACATACAAGACTAGAATTATAAATCCCCCAAATTTGAGACACCTCACTGTCTAATCAGGAACAATTATATCTTCAGTTCATAAATTTATAGAATATCTCAAGTTGGGAGCGACCCATAAAGATCATCAAGTCCAACTACCTGCTCCTCACATTTGGTGATATTTAGGTGGTAATATAATCAATCACAGTCCAAAACCTGAAGAAAAAATGGCATAATTGACACTGGCTTAAGTATTTGCTAACTCTGGCAAACAAAGGGATCAAACACTTTTACATTTTCTACAACTCAATGGGTATATTAAAGTTACTATGCTTAGATCTTGAAGATCTCACCAAGCATTGGGGAATCTATATCGGCATTAGAATGACACCTGGAAAAAACCCATATCATTCACTCTATTAAAAGATGAGATTACACAAGAAGACAGAGAATGTTGCTTGCAACTATAGGAGTCATTACTGCTTATTATTACAGAATATCTTAGTATCACATGTTTAAGATTCTTGCCACAGTATACAAATCTGTTATTTTACTGAATGTGCAAGACAGTCTAAAATATGAATATAGCAAAATGTGCAGTGTGTATAAAAAAAATGAGAAAAAAAACTAAAGAATTTTAGAATATAAGGATATATTTTAAAGAAAATATCTGCACGTGTATCTTATTTCTTTTATATACAAAACCAGTTTTCCAGCAAGATTCTTTAAAAGAAAAAAATAAATTTAAAACAAAAAATATCTGAGGGAATAGAATAAAGTTTAAAGGTTAGCAACTTTAGCAACCTGTCCAAACAGACATATTTAGCAACTTTTTGCTAAATATGTCTTTTTGGAAATCTTCTCATTACAGCAGAAAAGTAAATGAATTTAAAGAAAGCATTCACTTGTTAATTTCAGAAAAAAAAATAATTGAATTATCTCTTGGAGACAGTTCTCCTGTTTGGACAGTCTTCTAAGTAAATATTTCAGTCCTTAGTATTGCTTGATATTCAATTTTTATTTTTTAGATGTAACTGTTTTCACCATGTATTTTTCAGTATTTGCTGGAGGAGCAGAAGGAATAGGGCTTAAGAGCAGTCTGATTTTTTCAGCAGTTATTTCATCATGTATAAGTGGATTACATTAATATTCATTGCATGAAGACACCAAATAATGCTTTTTAAAATTCTTAAATAATATCTTGCTCATCAAACTCCTTTTTTTGTGTATTGAAAGGTAAATGGAGGCAGTTTGCTTCTTGGAGACATAGTTTCCCCTCTTGGTTTCACTGCTCAGATATGCCGTAAAGGATGCACCCACCCAGGCAATTCTTCTAAAATACATTGTAAAGCAGACCTGTGTTAAGGAAACAACATTGGAATAAACAAGAAATCCTGACTTCTATCAGTTCTAAGCAACGTTGTTACTGGGCAAGTAGAACCATTAATAAAATGTTTTTCTGTGCAATTCACAGAAGTCATCTCCACAGGGAGCTGTGTGTCTTTCAGCCTCTGTTCTGACAAGGAGTACCTAAAAAGCATTTGTTTGCTGCATTGCTTGACTCGAGAAGTGGTGCAGCCTTTATCCTTGCAGATACTCAAAGCCAGCTGGATATGGTCTTATGTAACCTACCTTACATGACACTCCTTGAGCAGGGGACATGGACCTGACAACTTGCAGAGGACCTTTCTGGCATTCTAAGATTCAATGACAAATTTTAATTGTGATAAAAAAATTCCCCATGTTCCTGGATTTCTGATTTTTTCCCTATTGAAATTAACCACCGGGAATCAGGTTTTTACTGTTTCTAGCTTGATGCATACTGTTTCCCCATAATTTTTTAATATATATATTTATCTCTACAAAATTATCCTAGTATTATCTCTTTAAAGGACATGCCTCAAAACATGACCAAATAAATCTTAATCATGTGAAATCAGTTATACCAATTTTAGAAAAAATAAAACCTCTTGGAAATATTTTAATTATCTTAACAACCAAGAAAACAACCAACAAAAAAACCCCGAAAACAAAAACAAATACAAACTCAACGAAAACAAACAAACCCCACCTCAATACCAAAAAATCCCCTCACTCTCCTTCAGTCTGATAAGTGTCCTCCATCTCCACCACAACCAAGCTTTTTTCTGGTAGGGGACCCATTCAAGCCACTCCAAGCTTATAAGGAATTCTTCACTCTAGTGTGGTGAGGCGCTGGAACTGGTTCCCCTAAGATGTTGTGGGTGCCCCACTTCTGAAAGTGCTCAAGGCCAGGTGGGATGGGGATTTGAGCAGCCTGGTCTGGTGGAAAGTGTCCCTGCCTATAGCAAATCAGTCAGGACTCAATTGTTGTTAAAGTCCCTTCCAATCCAAAGGGTTCCATGACTCTGTGAACTGACCGGCATGATAGTATTAATTCTTGAAGTAGTGGTCAGCCAGTTTCTCTTTGGCCTGTTCAGCAACAACAAATTAAAACCTCCTTTTGTGTATTGTATTAAAAATCACAAAGAAATTTCTTCTTATGGGAAGCATAAACACAGGAAATCAAAGGACATTGTTGCAAACCAACCCAATACTTCGCTGCACAGTTGTTAAACAGTTACAATCAGATCCAATAATGCTGAATTCCATTAACTTATTTCCAATACACTTCACGTAGACCCTGGGAATTGGTTGTGCTTTGCTAAGGCTGCAGGGCAGCTGTCCTATTCTGGAGGCAGGAAGACAGAGATTTCAGCCATCCAGATGAGAATTTGCTTTGTCACTGTCACAGTCAGAACTAGGAACTGCAGTACCATCTGCAACAGGTGAAGATCTGCCAGTCTTGGTCATTTTGTAAGTCTGACACCTTTTGTCTGGCAGTGGTGAGCTATGACATCACCCAGATGCATTGCTACAAAGCTTCTGATTTTACTCAGACAGCTTAGATGACACTCAACCAACACCCTTGACCAAGCATCCGGCTAAACACTTTGGAGAAGTCACTTAACACCCTATCCTTTTAAAAGGAGTTTACGAATTCATAGCACATTAACAGCTTTCCCTGTTACATACTACTTGGAAATTGGCAGTTAGGCAACACAGTGTCAGTAATCTCAAGTGCGACACCATATGTCAGATCTGTTAGAATTAGCAATAACAACAGATAAACACACAATCTCCAACATGCAAAACCTCCTGAGCTCATAGGGAGTCAGTACACATGAATTTTTACAGGCTGTGAAGAAGACTTTACAAGGCCTTGGTGAAATAGTACATTAAAACTCATTTATAGTATCCATGGGAAAAAAAAAAGTGAGGGTATTTAGGGCTGCTTGCATTTCCCTCCCTCTATCCCACCACTGAAAGCCCAACGTAACTGGGAACTCTCTTCATAAGATCTTATAAGCCATGAAAAATTGCAGCATTGTTTCCTCCTGGGGTAAGAAAGTTTTGTTAATCTAATAGATTTTCAGTTACATTGACAAATTTCAGTATCGAGAGAGTATCAACAAAGAAAAGAAGAACTTAGTCTGCTAAAAAGCAGCTTTCCTAGATTGAATAAAGTACATTCAGCAGCTTTCAGTTCTGTTCAGCTTTTCCATTAGACCTTTTTCTACTGTTTACTGGATGCTAGGTAGAGCTAAGAAGGGATCTGGCATACATTTATGTAAAACCCATTCATATCTCTTCTTTCTGGACATTTAATCGGAAACATATACAAACGGTTATGTTTCTTCAACAGACTAGGTGGTATTGTATTCATGTTTAACAGAAAGGTACATGTATGTGTATGTGTATGTGTATGTGTATATATGAAGACACACACCCTCACTAAAACAGGAAGCTGAAAAGAAGTCATTACTTATTCAATTTGTTTTTTCCAGTGTAGAAAAACACCATAGATGAGAAAACTACAGAAAAAGTAAGATATTTTCCTGGTCAGCTCACCTTGGCAAATGCAGGGACAATATTTTGATGTCTGTTTAGTGTCCTTCAGAGTTTGGTGAAAGAATAACACAGCATAGATTAATTTTCATGGAGTAAAAGACACAGAAATGATCTGGCACTGGAGGCTAAACTGAGTCTATGCTTGAGTGGTTTTTTTAATTTCACAGTCTGTTTTTGTGTGCTACTTTCATGGTTTATCTGTATGCACTTAAACTCAAGAAAAGTTTTTTAAAATTTCAGTTATTTTTATTACCTGGCAAGGTCTATACAGCATTATCCTGGCAGAATAACCCTCTTTTATAGCTAATCAGTTAAGGGTAATAGTACAAGCTTTTCCATAAACAAATAGATCCAACTCATAATGGGCCGTTTGTTGTTTCGCTATCTGGAAAGCAAATGGTCTCATATAAGGTACTGGTCATAAATTACTGTTGACTTTGACAAGTTATCAGTGAAAAAAGAAAAAGTCATATTTCAAAATTGGTATCTTAAGACAAGGAGAAATTCCTTTAGCCCCAGCAGTAAACACAAACCCTTCGGAAGTCTCAGACAAGCATCTACACCTGAAAATGGTCATCATGAGACCAGTCCAACACAAGTCTTGTAAAAGCTACCTATTCCATAGGAATAAGAACAGCCCAGGTTGGAAGGGGCCTTGATAGATCATCTGGTCCAGCCTTCCTTAGGAAGGGGATCCTAGGTGAGATTATTTAGCAATATCCAATTACACCTTGAAAATCTTCAGTTATGAGGACAGATGATGATCACATCCCAGTATCCTAGTATTTTATAAGATATTTACAGCATTCTGAAATTCTTCCCATTTGCCTTCATTCAATACATAACAGATTTTTAAAAGACATTCACAATTTGTGACACATTTACACAAAATAGTTGTATCTTAAAAACTTTTCTGAATGCTGTGCTGAAAAAGGAAAACTGGGGTACACTAAGCCATCTTCCTTACTGCATTCTAATGTCTATTGAGATAAGCTCCTTGCACATACCTCATTTTCAGAGAAAATATTTCAAAGAACTGAATTTTGCCTTTCTTGTATCTGGAAAGAAATTCTGGTTCACTGTAATGCCAGGATTCAAATGTCTCATGGTTGCCCAGAGAAATTTATTTCCTGCCCACTGGCTTTGCAAGATGCCTGCACTGTATTTAACTTCAGAAATTCATTTATATGTGCAACCTTACAATAAAGGATATTATGGCTCACTACTGACAATAGGCATGAAGTAGCTTTGTTATTAACTCTGGTTACTGAGCCATTTTTTCCATTTTACAATTGTTTCACTTAATGGCCTTCACTTATTCAAAGTAGGCCCCCACAGGTATCTAGGCACGCATAATAATGAGAAAATATTTTTCTGAGGTAATAGTCCATAATACACTACCTTTAAGAAAGAGCACTGTGAAAGAAGGGTCATGCTGGTTATATTGAATTGAAGTTTCTTTCAAAGAACACTCCTTGATCTCAGTTTTAAATACAATAATTTAAATGAAACATAACAGTAAAGCATAACTGCCAATATGAGCCTAAAAACATTAAGATTCTAAAGCCTTCCTCCTCACACTGCATGTACTACATAATTATAACAAAAATGCTCTGTCTCATTTTAATATTGAAAGAAAAATTAGCACCCTAGTTGAAGTCTGGATTCTTGATAAACACTACTCAGATATTTGAAATACAATGTTTCATCTTATTTTTCATTGATGTCAGAGTTTACTCCAGTCGCTGCTAATCTTTGTGAGATACTGAAACAGATTGTAAAACAACTGAACAATGTACTATTGCCTGAGGAAGCAGAGAATTGAGAAGCTTTCTAGAATCAATATGAATTAGCTTGGATTTGCCTTATACAGAATTTGTATTACCCCTTTTTTAAGAATGCAGGACGTAGCTTTGTTTAGCGCAAAGAGAGCTTCTGAGCTGTATCAAAATTTGTCTCTTGCTATTGTTGCTGTATCTCATTCAAACTTAGTGGAGGTAGCAGTCATATTTTTCCTAAATGTATTTTGTTTTGTTGCCTTATCTGCTGACAAGGGTGTCTTAAAAGTTTCAACCATTCCACCTTTATTAAAAGTTTTTTATGTATGAGAGATTTTTGCAAAGATGTTTTTATAGCAAAAATATTTTTGATCTTCCTCTAGCAGAAGTATTTTGATGTTCATGAAAAAATTAGTAATATTTCCTGCAGCTCAGGTCTGCTTGAAAATCCTATATATTAGTAATGTCTCACACATGGGATTTCTTCTTTATATCCTTCATTGGATGGTACTCAACGAGCTGAATAGATCTTACTATGCCAAAAAGCAGATAAGACAGAATTTTTACCCCCATTTTAGAGTTTGGAAAGAGAAAAAGAAGTGGTAATACTCTAGAACGGATTTTGAAAATAACTATACACATTCTCATGATTAGACAAGATTACAATCTCCAAAGCATTTGGAGACTCTTCAGTTTGTCAGAGAAATTAAAAAAAAATTCTATTTCCCTAAAAGGGGTACAAAGCGGTGCCACAGAGACAAGAACCGAACTGTTGACAGCATCAGTTTTCTCTGTACTCCCAAAGACTGCATCCTAACCCTACTGAGGCCCAGAAAATGCACAGCAGCTTCATTTGCTTTTCGCCATTACTGCATTCCTGTTCCCTTGGTAATAGGCCTCATATTGTTAGATATCCTAATTGCAGAACTGACATGCAACATTTGTAATGTAAGGCTATTTACATTTGTATTGCAGTTTTTCATCCAACTTCTTTTATTCCAAAGAAGGGGTCACAAATATCCACTACAGGATTACTCATCAGCCAGAGACTATTTGAGTTTTGCACATTTATGTCTCCAGATTGAAAGTATGAATCATTCTTCAGCATCATTTCTGCATATAGACCACAGCTCCCTATCAGGAAATATGAATTAATTTGAATTTGATCCACCAGGGCCTCATCTGTTCCAAAATCTCACATCCAATAGAACTGACATATTTCTCATCTGTGTCTCTTTCTCTTAGCTGACATACAGGACCATTTGTTTAAAAAAACCCAAAACATAGTTTGATGACAATTTCCGCAAGAAGCACCCTCACTGAGAATTAAGAATGAAAAATACCCTTTATATAAAATTGAAACAGTGAAGATAAATTGATGTCGTTAATTCTTCCAGTATCTCTGGAGTTGTTCAGGGTTCAAACTGACACTTCAGAATACCCCTTTCACCACAGTTTTATGATTTCAGTTGAATATGAACTTTCTTGTCTACATCTGTGACTGAAATAGACTGGCTTCACGTTCTGCCTCTCCTCAGGAAAAGACTTAGGTGCAAAAACATACAAGGAACATAATTCAGAATGAGGAAATTTGATACTCCAGGTGAGATTGCAGTTAGCATATAAGCAGAACCAAGATATTTTTCAATGAAAGAAGCTCCTTTATTCAGCAAAACCCCTGCTTCATTAATGACTTGGATGCAGGACTCGAAGGAACACTAAGCAAGTTTGCTGATGATACTAAACAGGGGAGGAGTTCTCAACTCCCTTGAAGGCAGAGAGGCCCTGCAGAGAGACCTTGAGCAATCACAGCCTTGTGAAGTTCAACAAGGGAAAGTGTCAGATTGTGCACCTGGGATGGAGCAGCCCTGGATGCACAGACAGGCTGGGGAAGGAGACACTGGAAAGCAGTGCCATGGAAAGGGACCTGGGGGTCCTGGCCCGTGTCAAGTTGAACCTGAGTCATTGTGCCCTGGCAGCCAGGAGGGCCAAGCCTGTCCTGGGGGGCATCAGGCACGGCATCACCAGCCGGGCAAGGGAGGGGATTGTCCCACTCTGCTCTGCACTGAGGTGGCCTCACCTTGAATATTGTGGGCAGTTTTGGGTGCCACAATCATAAGAAAGATATTAAGCTATTAGAGAGTAAGGAAGGCAACAAAGATGGTGAAGGGCCTTGAGGGAAAGCCATATGAGGAGCAGCTGTCACTTGGTCTGCTGAGACTGGAGGAGACTGATGGGACTGAGGGAAGACCTCATTGCAGTCTTTAACAGGGAAATGAGAAGGGCAGGCACTGGTCTCTTCACTCTCGTGCCCAGTGACAGGACACAAGCAAATGGCTTGAAGCTGTGTCGGGGAGGGTTAGGTTGGATATCAGGAAAAGGTTCTTCATCCAGAGGGTGGCTGGGCACTGGTGCAGGCTCCCCAGGGAAGTGGTCACAGCACTAGCCTGACAGAGTTCAAGAAGCCTTTGGTCAATTCTCTCAGGCACAGGGTCTGACTCTTGGGGTATCCTGTGCAGGGCCAGGAGCTAGACTCGATGATCCTGATGGGTCCCTTCCAACACAGAATATTCTATGATTCTGAGATTGCCAAACTTCAATAAGGCCAAAACTGTGATCTATACAAACTTGCTATCCCACCAACACACAGAGAACTCCACTTGTTCTGTTTTGTAGATCCAGAAAGATTTTTGCCTCTGAAGTAACTACGCTTTTTGATGCTATAAGTACTGCAACATGAGCATGTGAAGCTACACATTTCCATTTCCTTTGACTGCCTCCAACTTCATATCTCAAAGCAGCCTCAAGGATATTGTCATCCAAAAATTTACAAAAATTGGAAATGTTTAGAAACTGCTAGCTTCCAATTCCTTAGCTAAAGTATTAAAGCTACAGTAAAATGCAGCCTATAGAGTCTCACTGTTGTGACTGTGCCATGTAAAAACAGCCCCTGAAACACCACTCTGAAAGAACAAACACCTGTTTGCTTATAGAGCAAGACATGTTTTCATCTCCATGGGGCAGGACCACAGGGTCCTTCATGTGCAAGCACCTATTTAAGGGCAAAGCAGGTATTTTCTGAGCACACGAACACATATATTACCTAATTGAGTGGGAGTCTCTGAGTATTGTACCTCTTCCGTTTCCCAGCAGCTGTCTTCTTGAAGTGGTTACATTAATTCCCTAAAATAGTTTTATCCACTAATGCAAAACCTGTATGACGGCACTGTCTTTCTTCACGTTAAGACAAGATTTGTTTAAGTAAAGCTTTGAAATAAAAATCTCAATTCTGCTGCAATTTTATATTATTTAATAAGTTTACTACAAGTGAAGAAAGGATTGTATTTCTATAAATTTTGCATGCAATACCTGCTTTTTCCTGAAATTCTTTATCTCAGTTCATATGCTTTCTGTATTAATAAATGAAATAAAACCTTAAGTTCCATATCAGGTTTATATCTACATCTGAAGTAAAATTCATGTTATATTGAACTAAAAGTGCAGCCAGGGATGCTCCAATTAATATGTGAAACACATATATCACTAAAATAGAACATTTTTATGATTCATTAACACTTTATACTTCTGAAAAGTCTTTTAGTTTATGTTGTAGTTATGTCAAAAAACGGACTTAAAATTCTTAACATTGTCTCCATTCAATGATATCATAACAGAGATAATAGAAAATAAATACTTGAAATTAAGGTATAAACATTTTCAATCATTAATTCAAGATGAGGTTTAGCATTTCTTTTGAACCATATTTCACACAAAACTTAATGCTGTGTTGTATTTAAGCAAAATCATACATTTTACAGCAAATTAATTAGCTGAAATAGGTCAAGAGATGTAAAAATGTGTTTAAGGAAAGCTACTGAGGAAAAAGTGGGCAAAAATAGCTTGGTTTTCATTCACAACTCTGAGAATCTGTTTTGAGTAACAATGTTTATAAGAAATCCCTTCTTTAAGCACAAAAAATGACACAACCTAAAATATAAAGCATTAAGGTGTCCTCATAATAATTCTGCTCATCAGAAGACCCACAGAATTCCAACTATATTAAAAAATGGTCTCAACCCATACTATGTTTTACACATGCAAGCAATCATGTTTCTAGCATCAAAATCCATGGGAGTTAATTTGCACAGGTACAATTTGCTTCTCTGTTATTTTTTTGCATGCAAAACTATCCCATGGGCAAATTAATAAAAAATACTCAAGCAAACAGAAGAAACTGAAAGCTTTACGCTGGGAAAATGGCACACTACTCTGAATATTTAAGAATTGTTCTGATAAGATTACATGAAGTAATTAAATTTTAAAAAAAGAGGAGCACTCACTAACTAGCAGGAACGGTCTCCCTTGAGGCTTGAGCCAGTGAAACACTCACAGAGCCGCTGACTCCAGCAGAATAGCTCACTTGCTTTGAGCTAAGCAGAGTTAAATGGATTGAACCCTTGATTAATAAATGGAGGTAATAACAAAACCTGAAATAACTTGCAAATCTTTTGCTTTTGAATTGAACAGTGCACACAATGGTTCATAGGCATTTCTTCTCTCTTTATAGACCGCTATTTGTTCTGATCTCTTTTGTAAAACAGAGAGAAAATACTAAGTTCCCATCGACTCTTCCAACAGAAATTATAGGCACATAAAGAAAAGATCAGATCTTGCACCAAAGCAGTCAAGACACCACACTGAATTGATCAAGTAGACCTCAGAACTTCTTTTCAGTGATGACTATTTTTGGAGTACAAATTTGTACTGTATTTCTATCCTTGTTTGGTTGTCTTCCTATACAGTGAATGCATACAGACAGTTTTTGTAACAATAATGACTAAGATTTAACAATACTTTTATATTTATGTATTAGACAACTTGGTGGTATTTTTATGTATATACCTGTTATTTACAAGACTGTGAGAGTTTTCGTGTCATATACTATTACTCTGAAATAACATTTATATATTACACTAAAATAACTCTTCTTAACATTGACTGAGATCTTACACTTAGAGTAAAATATAGACCATTTATCTTCATTTTAATTTCTGTTACTACTATAACCCACCTCTCCAGAGTTTGGTGTCTCATATAGATTAGCACAGATCTAAAGATCATGATGGATTAAACAGTTGCCACTGGAACTTGGAAACTCCATCTGACTTATCAGAACTAAGGCTTAAGATAGAATGTGTTGGAGAAGAAAAAATATCTGAAGAAAAATACATGCAATCTGGTGCTTGACAGTTTGTCAAAAGACTGAAAAATTAATAAACCATGAAATACAAACAATTTCTCTGTATGCATCCCAAAATTAAATGCAATGACCAATTGTTCAGCAAACCAAACTAAGAAGTCTATTTGTTTTAGTTAACCCAAGGCTTGCTTTTGTGGTAATACATTTTCAGAATGTTGTGGTTCAACCACGTGGTGAACACCTATTTTTTTACAGAGAAAACTGTTTGGCAAATTATTTCATACAGATTTCACTTTGTTTTCAGAGACTGAAACACATTTCTAAGCCTTTTCTTGCTTATTGAGGTATATTGAACAACTACATTTTTCTCTTTAGTGAAGTTATTCTCATATTTTAAAATTGGCCTTTCTATTTTAGGACTGTGTTTATTGGAAAACATTTATTCTATTTGTAGTTATGTGTTTAGTAATAGGTCAAAGCCTCTGGGGTTTCACACTTGAATGAATTACATCCTGGGGAATCCTGTGTACTGAGAAAGCCAGACTAATTAACATAATCAAACATGTCTCAGTAAAACCAGTATCTAAAACTACAGTGATGTCATATCCCATCACAACACCCTCTTAAAATGCTGGAATGTTCGAACTGGCAATGCAAGTGTGGTAAGGACTACATACATGAGGTTTTTATTCCTTACCATTATGATATATGGGGTTTTCAACTGTCAGTTTGGAAGCCAATCTAATGCTTGTAAGAAAGTAAATAACTCTAAATTTGTAACTCAGTATATCATTACAAAACATTTTGGGTTTATAGATTCACATGTTTTAACACTGGAGCCATCGCTGACTTTAACTGAATCCCAAGAATCATCCCGTTTTACCCCGTGGCTTCTGGACCAAACCCAGAACATACAACTGACCTAGATCTAAAGAATTTAAAGGTATAGTTCTGCTCCCTCTTTAGAAATTTCAACCATTTAATTGCTTAAAAGTAGGATTACTCTTCTTTTATTCTGAATTCATCTTTTATCAGGTTCCAGTCTTGCCAATTTACTACCTCTATTTATTTTAAACTTTAAAATTTTTAACTTCACAATTGATTTACTTCATGCAGGTGTCTAAAGACATTTCAGTTCTTTATAAGAGGAACTTTAATCTTGTATTAAAAAAGTATTCAAACTGTAACATTCTTGTTGTTCTTTTCAGAAACCATTCAAACTTGTCAGCTGCCTTCTTACAGAATGATTAGACATACTGAACCATAACGTGTTTTTAATTGGGCATATGAAAATTATAATAATAACTTCTCATGACTAAAAGTATGATAAGTTTGTCTTAATATTCCAGAATAAGTCTATCACACCGAAGAGCACATTAATTGATCCTTACATCCATATGTACATTTTGGTTCCTCTTTATTAATAATTTTGTGTAGCTGCATTATCTTACATTCAATTGGATAAACTGTGTATTAATAAACTGAAGTAGTCTATAATACTGACCAAATAAACAAAGTTTTTCAAGTATGCCCATTTTTGGGACCAAAGAAAAAAATATACCATTATGATCCACATTAGGAACATCTCCTTCCAGTAACCTTAAAGCATTTTTGCCTCCCAGACTACTCCTGGTGAACATCTCTCAAGCTCATAAATACAAGTGATTTACTTTTATACATACCTAAGTGATGGTTGGAGCAGAGAAGTAGCTATCCAGCCTGCTTGTTATAAGGAAAATTAGAGACTGACATCAGAATATTTTGGTGAAATACATTATGTCAACATAATAGTGTTTTCCATTTGTAAAGAATGTACTTCAATTAACCTCCAATACTACCGAAAGTAAATCATGCAGCTCACACACACCAGCTATCATGCATTGAATGATAAGCAATATTACATAAATTGATATTTTTATCCAGTTATATGAGGCATGTATATATAAAGAACATTAATATTTGAGACAGAAGCTCTGTGGATTCTGGTTTTAAAATGGATGTTCAAACAAGTCTCACCTTTTGATCTACTGTAACTGCCAGAAGTATCAAAAGATATCATAAAGATCTTCTAAAGCTGCAACATAGCCATTTATTTAGCTTTGTATAATAAGCAGGTAAGTCTACCAGTAATGAGATGGAGAGACTAAAAAGATGGTAATTAAAACAATGGTGAATTAAAACATTCATTATAATTAGGGAATATTTTATCAAAGTTTGAAGTCAACAGTATATGCTTGAGTACTTCGTTGAGCTGGAACCTTTTACAAATTAAGGTGAGTTATTCAAATTCTCAGAAGATAATATTTTAATATTCAACACCACCCACAGAAAATTTTCAAAAGCTTGAAAACAACTGTCTTATTTAGCAGAATAAAACAATGCAATGGTAAACTGGCTACTTAAAGCACTAGCAAGTGTATATTTTTCCCACAAGGATTTTGGGATGCTTGAACTATGCATATCTGAAGTATAGCCTGCATTTATAATTAATAGAACTGTTCCTATTGGAGACATGGAGAGATCGTGATGGTAATTTTAACTAATAACACCATAAGAAAAATGCATTTGCAAATAAATTAAATGTTAGACCAATTCATTGTTGAAGTTCATAATGCACAAAGATAAATAACACCCAGAGAAGCAGCCTCACCGCCTACTTATTTTAAGGGGAAAGATAAGAATCAACTGTTCTGAATATACAAAAGAAAGTACTCCACTGATTCTGTAGAACACCTGGCTTGATAAACTGTGTCTGAGCAAATACGGAGATACTTTGCTTGTTACTGTGTTTTCAGTTGAGGGTTTTAACAAGATCCTTTCATGATCATTGTTGTCATTCAGGGCTACAGGGACAACAAAACCAAAAGGATCAACTTTTTGCAAAGTGGACCTAGAAACTTAGGGTATCCCTACCTTTATGTAGCAACTACTAATTTAAAAAGTTCAGGGAACAGAGAAAAATTTGTTAATGATATTCTAGTGCATTCTTTGCTGTACACATGATAGGTATCAACAAAGAAACCTCAACTGGCTCTAAAATGTGTGGTAGGCATTATTATTTAGCGGTACCTGCTGGGAACAACCTTGAAGAGCTTAAAAAAAAAAAAAAGGATATTGTGAAAATGGACAATGTAAGGTAAGAAGTGCAGTGAAAGCTACATATGGGATATTTTTGAAATTAAAAAAAAAAAAAGGAAAATACACCTGGAGGTGGAACATGTGATTGCTTTCAAGGTTTCTAATGAAATATCCTATTTCTAACTCACACCTCTCTTTGGATATAAGGAATACATAAAATCCCTGTTTCTTATTTATTCCCTGCATCTTGGCTACTCCATGACTTTTTAATCTTTTTTTTTCTATTCTGTGTTAAAAGTTGTTCTATATTTCGCTCTCTCTCTCTTTCCATCTTCCTTTTTTTGAAATGAGTTTATTATACTTCCCTCAAATTTCAGTTTCTCTTACTTTGCTTTATGTGCCTTATCTTGTTGAACCTTTGCCTTTCTCTACATCTGCTTCTTTCTTTGGCACTTAAGATTTCTCTGGCTTTTTAATAGTTTTAATAAGAGTCTGGCATGAGATAATCATGTGGGCTGTGTGGCTATGGGAGCTGTACAAGTAACAGGGCTGCCATCTAACACAAGTTAGTGGCTACAGGAAAAAAAAAGCTGAAAGATTATACTGAGGCAGTCAAGGTGAGGGGGATTGGCCCAGCTGGATGCAGTTTACAAATGCAGTGATCTATCCTGAAGCAGTCCCCCCAGACTCCTCTTTCCACTGGCTCTCCCAGACATGATGTGAGTGTTCAAAGGCCATTGTCTTTTACTTTCACACAGCACCCCTACTTTACAATCTCATACATATTTTCCCCTTCTGTTCTTCTCCAGATGTAGCCCTTCTTGACAAATCCTTCATTATACTTTGTGCACAAACCATACAGATTCCCACAACAATTTCTCAAACAATATTTCTCAATATGAACTCATAAAGCCTTATCCTCCGCTAAGGAAAGCAGCTCCTGATTTGCATGAAATGTTTGGTTTCTCTGACAATAAAGGTAATTGTGGCACTTTCCTACTGACACCTGTGCTCCTAACCTTATTATCTGTCCCTCCCTGTTCTCATGAAAAACTTTCCGGTATCCCTCTTAAGATGTTGTTTCTCTTGTTCCTTGCCATAATCCCTTCTATTCTCTTTCCCAGTCAAACTTTCAAACTCTTTGAGTTTCCCTGTTGTTAGTCCATTTTATGGCACTAGATCGTCTTTCTTTTCTGAAAAAGTCAAACAGAACAAGATATACTTTTTCTGCGCCAATCAGCCCTGTACTTTCGAAGAACAGACTGAAATACAGCAACGGGTTTCTCACCCCCCTCACCCGTTTCCTAAGAAAAAGCATACCACCAGCCCCGCAGGCAAAGCAGAAACGCCCCTCTTTCCCCAATCCTTTCCGAGACCCGAGCTTCAGAGAGTTCACTCGATCTCTTTGACAAGTCACTACCCCGCGTAGGTATCAACTCCGCCGCCCCTCTCCCCGCGGGAGGGAAGGCGCTGGGGCAGGGGCCGTGCTGAGCACAGCCACCACCCGCCCGCCCCTGCGGAGCCTCCCCGCGCCCCGCGGGGCATCTCCCGGCCCGGGGCAGCCCCTCCAGGGCGCCCCCTGCCCGCAGCCGCCGCGCC